>JAULKM010000006.1:13141680-13170975 GCA_032355605.1 Rubia tinctorum | reverse complement strand
ACAATTACATGCAATCACATAACGGTGGAGTCACGAACAACGTTCGCTGCCCTTGAAACGAATTAGCCCCGTATGGGTATCGTTCCCCAGGATAAAACCACCGAAGGCAACACCTTAAACACGTAAGAGTTACCACGGATTCACGCTAGGCTCGCAAGCACTTTCACCAGTCTGGCAGAGGGACAATACGAAATAGGGACATAAAACGATGAGAAGAACTCGAGAGACTGAGAAGGAGGACTCGAGTGGTGCAGGTTTTCTGAAGTTCTAGACGCCCTATTTATAGAGGAGAAAACCTAACCCTAATATCAGAAAATGTGTTATCTGATTGTCTTCAATCAGAAAACCTAACCCTAAATGCTCTAACTTCCTCTTTAATCTCCTTCTGTCCGTCACTAGCAAAGCTTCGTTGCTTTTTCTTAACTGGTTTAATCGAATCGCTAATATTCATAAAATAGGTTGAAATTACTGGGTTGAATCATCTCATGCTCTGTACATTTCATGCGAATGTATCTTTGTGACTTCGCGAGATTTCTATGACCTTTTCTTTCTCCTCGATTGGAAGATTCTTTCCTATCTGGATACAGTTAGAAGTATCATCGTAATCTAAAGTAACGACTTCAGTTTCCTCTTCCAGGTCTATTGGAGGCTCCATAAACACTCTATAAACCGTTGAATTTCCAATTTGAGCGATAATGACCATCGGGTCATTATGAGGTGAAACATTGGGAACTGCATCCTCTTCGCTAAATGTGATTGTCTCGTTCAAACAAAATCTCTTATCAGCAGGCTATTGTGGTGGACAATATCTAGCCTTAGTTTTCCAGGAATTATTAGATAGAGACTTGGTTGATCCATGTATAGATAGGATTACTCTTTCTGGGGCCTCACTCTCTCTCTCTTCTTCGTAATCCACCACCATTTTCATCTTCTGATTCTTGCTCTGTGTGTTCACTATGCCTTGGTTTTTTTCATGAAGTTCTCTGCTTTAGTGGCTTTATTGTACCAGCTTCCTTCATCTTCCCTCTTGTACTTGCTCAGATAGTCATTCCTCAAATTCTACTCTATTTTCCTTCTCAAGTCTCTGCAATATTCGATGCCATGCCCATAGTCCTTGTGGAAGACACAATAGTATTCTCTAGATCTTTTGTCTGGTGGTGCTATTGGTGCATGTTCGCAAAATAACTCTCTGTTCGCTTGCCATATTTCTTTTCGCGACTTTGTTAAAGGAGTTTCTTGAAAAATGTAACTTGCACCAACGATTCTCTTTCTTTGAAAGGGATATTCCATTTCCCTCTCTTTACAAAGCCTCTATGTGGATCCTCCATTATTCTCTTTTCACCTCCTTCCTATTCTATCTTGTGGTTGTTTGCTTCTTCAGTTTGCACATACTGTTCAATCATTTTTTGCAATTCCCTTTGGTTTTTAGGAATTTTTTTGTGAGCTCCTTGTAAAATTCTCCTAATCGCATGCCCCATGTAAATGCAGCCAACGATGATTGGAACAACATATCGCGAACCTGCAAACTTTCAGTGATGAATTTATTATGGTAATGTGCGAGACTTTCGTCACTTCGCTGACCTATGTTTCTTAGGTTCTCCATTATTTTGGTAAACTTCTATTTCTGATAGAAACACCCAAAAATTAAGTTTGAAAAATGTGCCCAATACCTAATACTTCCATTTGTTAAGTCTTTGTACCATGTATCTTTGTACCCGATAAGAAGATAGGGAAAGCCTAGCACACTAACTCGATTTTCGCATTGCAAAATCTCATTCTTTTGCGATAGGAATGTAGGAATTCTTTAGGGTCTGTTGTCCCATTATAGATTTTAATATTCAAAGGGAGCTTGAAATCCTTTAGCATCTTGAAATCTCTAAGATACCGTGCCACGGTGACTTGTCTGCATCATTGTCTGCCACTGTATCCCTTAAATATTCTTCGTAATTAAGGCTCTCATGCCTTTTACTTGATTTTTTACTTATTTTTGGGGATTTCAATTTGGTAGTGGCTAAGAGCTGATTGTGCAGATGTTCTCCGTTAGCCTCTAAGAAAGATGTGAACGCTCTTCTCTCATTTTCTTGATTTGTGTTAGGAGATTCTGCTTTCTCTTAGTCATCTTCCATATCTTCCTTGCTATGCTCCTACTCTTTACTAGGAATATATGCTTGATCTTGACTGGGATGCATACTCTAATTGCGTGCAACTATTCATTCTTGTTTGTGGTAATTCAGGCTTCTTTCACTTCTGGTGAACACCGTTGGTTACCCTGAAGGGAATGAAAAACTGTAAAAAAATATTTCTTCCCTACATATGGCGCCAATGATGTGGTATTCCTGATCAAGCCAAAAAACTGATATTCACCATGTATTGCCTTTTCCTACAAAAAAAATCCTGGAAGTGATTCTGGGGTAAAAGCTCTGACGATCAAGTAAGTACTCATCTTCATAGAATTGGAATTTCTCATTTTAGTTTCATTGACCTTATTCAGTGTTGCTCACCTTGTATTTATATATTTCTATAATCGTGGTTCTAGGTTGTCAGCGTCCGAGATCATGGGTTGCATCATGGTTCCTACAATCTTGGTTTGTGGCTAAACCTTCAAACGTGGTTCCGGCTTTATCGGTTTGTGGCCGAGTTTTCAGACAAGGCTCCACCTTTCTCGGTTCGTTAGCCTTATTCATGTTTCAGTCTTGGCCTGGGCCTAAAGGCCAACTGCCTTTAATTTGTGGATTAGTGATGTGGTCTATGGGCTAGGTATACACCACTCGAAATGTCCACCAATATCGGAGGAGTGGAAAAGTTTAAAGATCGGTTCTACTTCATCTTTGGGAACACACCTTCTAGTATCTTAATCAGAACAATGTTTCCATAAGTAATGATCATCCCAAAAATACTCTTTCGCCACATTTTCCAACCTATCCTTTCTTGTTTGATCATATGAGGGGGGAAACTCTTCCGTGGAAAGGTAGTTCACTATATCGGTATACCAAGGTTGGCTAGTTGTCACCCTAATCAATTGTTCGTCGTGAAATTCTTCTCTAACAGGTTTCAACTTAGGCTTCTCCTTGGTGGGGTCTAGGCTTTCAAAGCGTGTCAATCTACTTAGATGGTTGGACACCACATTTTCACTACCCTTCTTGTCTCTCACTTGAAGGTCAAAGTCACTGAAAAGGACTATCCACCTACTAAGCCTGGGGTTTTGCTTACTTCTTAATCAGCAAGTAACGAAGAGCTGCATGATCTATGTAAACTATGACCTTAGTGCCTAACAGATATTACCTGAATTTCTCAAGAGAAAATACTACAGCCAACAACTCTTTCTCTGTGGTGGAGTAATTTTGGTGTGCATCATTAAGAGTTACGAATGCGTAGTATATGACATGTGGAACCCTCATTATTATTTGGCCTAATACTGCATTTATAGCATAGTCATTTATATTACACATTATTTCCAAAGGAATGGACCAATTTGTAGGTTGGATGATAGGAGCAGTCACAAGCATTTCTTTCAGGGTTCCCAATGCTTTCCTACCCTCATTATCAATAATGAACTCAACATCCTTTTGCAACAATATTCATAAGGAAGATAAAATCTAAGATAAATCCTAAATGAAACGCCGATAAAACCCGGTATGACTTAAGAATGACCTAATGTCCCGAATACTAGTATGGTAGGGCAAGGATTTGATTGTGTCTACTTTAGCCTTATCCACCTCTAGACCTTGAGCCAATACCGCATGACCTAGAACAATGCCCTTTTCTACCATAAAATGGTATTTTTCAGAATTCAATACAAGGTTGGTGTTAATGCACCTTTCTAGCACAAGTGCTAAATGATGTAGGCAAGAGTCGAATAAATATCCATGAATGGTGAAATTATCCATGAAGACATAAACAAAAAGCTTGATGAATTTTGATAATATACTAACCATGCATCTCTGAAAGGTACCTGGGGCATTGCAAAGACCGAAGGGCATGCGCCTATAGGCAAAGGTGCTGAAAGGTCATGTATATGTAGTTTTCTCTTAGTCCTCAGGATCAATGGTTATTTGGAAATATCCCGAAGAGCCATCGAGGAAACAATAGTAAGAGTGGTCGGCTAACCTCTCTAGCATTTAGTCAATGAAAGGTAGGGGAGAATGGTCCTTATGAGTTACCGCATTTAATCAGTGATAATCAATACAAACTCACCACCTGTTTTGAATACGAGTAGGAACCAAATCCTCATCCTCGTTCTCTACCACAGTCACATCACTCTTTTTTTGCACCATTTTAGTGGGACTCACCCACTTACTATCAGAGATAGGATATATCACCCCCACCTTAAGTAGATTAAGGACTTCACCTTTAACTACTTCCATAATCAGTGGGTTCAACTGCCTCTGAGGTTGGTGTATGGGCTTTGCACCCTGCTCTAATAATATATGGTGCATACAAGTTGAGGGACTTATACCTTTATTTTCAGCTAAAGTCCAACCTATGTCTCCCTTAAATTTCCTAAGCACCTCAATCTACTTATCCTCTTGGTCACTAGTGAGCCTACTAAAAATAATCACTAGTAGTGTCTCCCCCTCACCTGACAAAACATACTTCAAATTTTTGGGTAAGGCTTAAGTTCGACTATGGGTGGTTCCTCTATTGAAGGCTTGGTATCGAAGATCACTAGTTCATCTAGGTTCATGGGTAGGGCCTCTATATAGGCCTCAATTTGGGGATCAAGTTCCCCCGTACTCTCCACTAAGCTAGCATTTTGAGAATTAAAGCACATATCATTGAAATGATTATTCTCCAAAGCCACATTCATAGAAATATCAAAATTATCTTACACAATATCATCAAGGGTATTAATCACAATCAGATGTAATTCGTCAACAATGCAATTTATATTCTCATACATGTTAAACTCTACAATGTGTTTACCTCACTCTAAGGTTAACTTCCCGGTATGCACATCGACTTTAGCCTTAGCGGTTTTCAAGAAGGGCCTTCCTAACAGTATAAAGGTGGTATTCATTTCATTTACCATTTCTAAGACATAGAATTCAACCAGGAATGTTAGTCTATTCACATGAACCATCACAACCTCCACGATACCTCTTGGTTACATGGTGGAGCGATTAGCCAATTGGATTACAACCCTGGTGGCATGCATTTTTATCAAGTTCAATGATTTATACAGAGAGTAAGAAAAACATTAATGGATGCCCATAAATCCACCATAGCATCTTTAATCAAAGTTCCTTAAATTGTACAAGGAATAATGAACATGACAGGATCTGTACACTTAGGGGGGAGGTCAATTTGCATGAGCGAGAGGGGTGACTACTAGTTTGATATACTAATCTATGCCTAAATTCATGTCTTGAATCACATAATTTTTTCAACAACTTTTCATATTCAGACATAAAATCAATAGTGTCAAAAGTAGAAAGGCTAACCTCACAATGGTTGAGGATCTCTAATGACTACTTGGTGTGCTTCCCTTGCTCATTCCTCAGTTCATCTGAATGATGGGGTGGTGGAGCCTCCTCATCCATTATCTTCCGTCTCCTCACTAGTTGGCTCACCTTCCCTATTAACTCAGTTACTTACCCCCCAACTTTCTCAACACTCGAGGATGGTTGAACTCCAAATTCTCCGATGCAACCAAATACTTAGGTTTGAAGCGAGTCACTAGTCGTACCAAAATAGGTTAAAGCCCCAAGTATTTCATCACATGCAGATTTGGGGGTGTATCCCATAACCGAATTGGGTGAGTCACGGTATGGTTTCCTTGCTCTTTCCCGTTGGTCTTGTAATACTGCAAGTTCCATATCTCTTCCATGATCACTCAACCAAGAACAAGTCTCTGTAGGATGATCATAATGACAAACCCTACAAAGTCTCACATGTTGAATATTCTCTCCCTACATATATTTTTTTTATAAAAACAAAAACAAAGAAAACACACAAGGTTAAGAATTGTAGTGCAAGGGTCCTCGGTTTGCATCAAGAACTTGAGAAATACTTATTCCAGAAAACAATAAACAAAATAACAACACTAACTACTCAACTTACAAGCTATGCAAGTTAACAATTAAACCTTTAGACTAGCATTCCTGACAGCGGTGCTAAAATTGGACCCGCCTCCTCACAGCGTCATTCAACTCGCAGAGAGGCTTGATTAAGGTCAAAGATAGATATTTATATTGTTTATCCTCTTCCTACTACTATACTAACTATGGGGTAAATTATGGAAAGAATGGGGTTGTCCACTGAAATGCTAGGAATCTAAAAGTTAATTACACACAGCCTCACTTGGGTCGTCAATCCAATCACGTGACATGAATAGCTAATGTTGCAAAACAGGTTTTGGGGGTTTTATCTAACAACTACAAACATGCAAGAACACAAAAGATTGAAACTATATATCGTTAGCACTCGAGGAATATTTGTGCAACATGACCGATGATATGTTTTGATCTTAGATTCAATCACATTCAAGATATACAAACCTATCCTAGTGCTTTTGACACGTAGTGTATGTCGATAGTCAACACTACCCCATATCTGTCACATAAGGGTGCACATATTTCTTTTATCGACATTTCCTCTGTACTTAGGGAAGTGCAACAACGGCGCGACACATTGTGCAGGTCTGATTCTTTCCCGTGCTATTACGTCCCGGGCACTCCACTACGAATGCTTGTCCCTAGGCTTACAGAGGCAAAGGGATAGACACCTTATCGATGACTCCAAGGTCGCAAATCACGTTAACCCTAGTTTGCTACTAACACTATCTCTATCCGTAATCCTTCGAGCTAATTTTCCAGCTAAGACTAGTGTACGGTCATTGTAAAGGTAACTCGGCGACCCACATGCACACACCCATACGATCCCAGACCCGGCTACCCCTATTACATCTAGGTTTCTCTCCCCGGGGATATCAACAAATGTGCCAACATGAAAGTAGACTAGGGTGTATGCCAATCTTAGTGTAGCAATCATGCAATTGATAAGAATATGAAGAACAAGCAAACATAATAATAAGCACATAAAGTAGGTACATCTATAGAATCTCCCAAAACAAACACCAAATCATGAATACAAATATAAATCCCAAGTTAATTAACTACTCCCTAAGCATTGAACCCAAACATTTCATTGGATTCAATGCCCATGGGAAAAATAAGAAAAAGAGAAGAAAAAAAATTAGAGAGAAGGAAGAGTTCATTTCTCTCTCTATCTACTCTTAGGAGAATAAATTGAGAAAAAACTTCAATCCATATTATTCATTGAATTAAATACAATGGATCCAAGAAACTAAAAAGAAAAGAAAGAAAATAGAAGAAGAACCCTAGAGAGAGAGAATTCTCCTCTTCTTTCTACCTACAAAAAACTAGAAGTCTATAGTATGCCTACTTGTTGAACCCTAGAAGACTAAATTCTCTTATATATAGAAGTAGAAAATTGGGCATTGAAAAAGGCCTAAAAAGAGGCCAAAAACCCTAGCAGCCGCAATTTGCACGGGTCGTGCTACCTTGAACGGTTGTGCCAGCTGGGGATAACACAGCTCGTGCTGGCCGGCGTGGACCGTCAGCTGGGACTCCATTTTTCCCTTCTGATGCTTGTGTCGTTTGGCACGGGGCATCGGCTGGAAACGCTTCTTGATCAGTTGAACGGTGCAGGCCGTGTAAATCCTCATGGGTCGTCGATTAGGAGTCATTTTTTTAGCAAAACGACGGTGCAACCATGTCAATCTACGCACCCTATGGGCTGGTATTCAAATGTTGGAAATGAAACGACACTTTCCATGTAAAAGGGCACAGTCCGTGTCCATACTTAACCTCACAAAGGTTCGGAATGACACGAGCCATGTTGGAGCGAACAACTCCTACCAATAGCCTCTGGCACGAGTTATGCTGAGCCTCTTTGGCGTGGGTCATGATGTGGCATGGGTCATGTTGTGGCGTGGTTTGTACTAAGCCCCTCTGGCATGGGTCGTGTCTGCTTCGACTCTTCCAAAACTTGGGTTTTTTTCTTCAACTTTGGATGAACCGGTGATCCGATTCGAGAGTTTTTGTACTCGATTTTATAGTGCTCGAGAAGAAGAATCCAAAGGTGACACCCTCGGATGGTGATTCTTCTCGGATCTTCCCAAAACTCTGTAAAATTTTATGATCTCAATTCCTCCGCTCCTTTGTCTTTCTTCTTCAATCCTTCTATTTTCTACCACATTTTGACTCGTGGCCTTTAGTATTCTACCATCCTTGTGAATGACCTTCTACAATCTACTACCACCTCTGCTAATGGCCTTATACAAACTACGTTGAATTGATCATGAGCAACCTACTAATAAGCTCACAAAAGAATATCAAGGCACTAGGGAGGACATAGTGTCCATTATATCCAATTAAGTCTACAAAACTCGGGATTCAGATAGGAAAATCAACAACATTCATCTTAACACTTTGCAATGTAAACCTAACTAAAACTAGCAATCAACCAACCAACCAAAACATAATAACAAATGTGTCAAATGCATTAGTTAACACATACTTTTAGGTGCAGATCATATATCGGTAGGTGTCTAATATGTTGGCACCACAACAGGTTAATCACATCGGGAACATAATACATACTCCTCCTGTCCCACTCTGAATTGCTTATTTATTTTTTCACGGTCTTCAATGAGTATGTTTGACCGTAAATATCTCTAGTTATTTATAATATTGTTTTATTAAAAATTAATATTTTGAAAATAAATGTTAAGACAAATCTAACAGTACCTCACATCATATATTTATTATTTATATATTAATTTATATTTAGGGTCAAAGTTTATAAATTTTGACTCTCAAAAAGTAATAAAGTAATTTAGAGTGGGACGGAGGGAGTAAATCTTAACCGCGAAGGACATATCGTATGTGAATCACAATAATCAAGATATCCGAACATGATTATTACACCCCCTTGGAGCACAATGTGTTTCCCATTCTTATACTCTCTGCCCTTTGCGACCAGAAGAGCCTTATGGTATCGGAGAGGTGAGTACGCAGGAAAGTCAAGGAAGCGAGGCACCCAGAACAACAAACCAAGGAGACCACCTTGAAAGAACCAGTATAAAGAACACAAAGTGATAACTTCGTATAACACAACACGAAGATCATGAGCTCGTAAGAGGTAACCTCGTGCAAGTGCATCGCATTATCCACGAGTTAGGAATTGTGGCCCATGATAGCGGGTAAGTCAGCATGTCCAACGTGGTCATAAAGAACCGACAGTACAAGGGAACTAGCCCTATAAATGGAAGCAAAAGGAAAGAACCAAGGTAAGTAACAACAATAGAATTATAGTATTCAACAATAGACACTGACTTTACCATCGGGGACTTTCCCCCAGATACGATCCGAGAGATTCTTGTAGGAACTCTTCTTGCAGCTCAAGGTCATTATTGTTCTAGTAGTCCAAATCACATCACCATCACACCCACAACTAACCCACGTTCGACCGAGAACACGGGTCCTTCGCAACCTCCTCGCAGCTTGAGGGCTTCTCTATAATTCTCCCCTGTTTGTTCCCGATACTTTAGTTTTGATTTTCAATACTTCATTTCAGGTATAATGGTGGGTCTCTAAGTATTCAATATACTCATAATTCTTGTAAATCCTTGAACATTTTCACTTTTTTGCAGCATCCCGGGATTATAAAATTACACCACAAACACTCTAAAGTATGCTAATAATGTGTTATATGAAATATAGCATATTAAGGATCTATATCATCTGCCACTTTAAGAGTGGATGAGCCATCAATCAACTCCTACAGACTACACGTATCATCCAAATCTAATCAAAATAGACCGTGACATCTTCACGGTGATGATACTCTACATCTGTTGAAAAAAACCTAAATCGCCAAACATGTGGTGGTTAATTTGGGCCACTTAAAATATTCGGTTGAGACATGCAGGAGAAAGAGATCAACGATGGTAAGAAGAGAGGAAGGAGCTCGCTTGGGAAGCAAAGAAGGGGACGAGAAGGTTGCGTGTCAGTGTTGAAATTAATGGTTATGACTGTGCGATGAGCTTGGGCACTTTTAAAAAATACAGCGGCCATATTCTCATATATTAAGGAATTGGGGAAGAGAGGTTAATGATAAATTTTTATGCCTTTTCAGATTATACTAGTATTTTTGAAAAACTTATACGCTAGTCAAAGGTTATATGAGCACCTTTTGAAAAACTAGAGGTCATATTTTTCGTTTGAAAAAAGTCAATTAAATTACCAAAGATATTTATGTTGGAAATTTTAAAGTTAAGTCGATCAATAGTGGGGCGGTTAAATTATTCAAGTTAATACTGATAAAGGGTTATATGATCATTTTTAGAATTTGAAATTATACTTCCACATAAATAAGAAGGGGGACACGTATGTATAAATGTATAAAGAGATTTTTACACTTCTAACCCTGACTTTAGGTTGGAAGTGCTAATATAACCCTACAAAATGAGAAAGTGGCACAATAACCCTAACTTTATGACTAATTGTGCAGTTATAAGTCTATAACCTTTTGGTCTAATTCAGGCGTTGATTGAAGGAATTGGCCGTTGATCGAATCTGAAATGAAAAGAATATCCTCAACCCTTGAGCTGAATTTTTGTTCCCCATTTTACACATTTTCTTATTCCTCAAACCCCATTCCTCTTACCCGCGCCACCACCCGCCACCACCCGCCACCACCGTACCAGCCCTTCCAAGCCCATTCCCCCTCCCCACCAGCCCCTCCCCCCCGCCCCGCCCAGACCCGGTTCGGTCGAGTAGAGGGAGTTGTGGCATCACAATGCAGTGGTTGTGTCTTCACCGACGATAGTCTTCGATGCGGTGGCTATGTCTCTTCTGTTCTAAAATTGTCGAGCAGAGTTAATTGCATACTGGAGAGAAAACCGCTCTATTTGATTTTGCAGAAACACGGGACACCGTCGTTCTTGCCAGCCTGGATGCCGTCAAGATGTTCAGCACAATGTTTTCGACTGCGAGTCTCACAAAAGGGTAGGGATCCATTTCGCTGGAAAAGCTAGGACATGGATTCATCTCACCGGAAGAACGCAGGAGGAGTGCAAAAACATGAAAAACAAGGCTGGAGCTCAAAACTAGGAGCAAAAAGAAAGCTCCGACGAGGCTCAGGTTACTTTTGCACCAGTCGGGGGAGAAAAAAGAAGAAGAGGAAAATGGAGAAAATGTGGGATTTTTCTGTTTGTTCATTTTTTCATCAAGGGTAAAATGGTCATTTCAATAAATTCCGATCAAATTTCTCGTTGACGATTGAAGTTAATGGCACCCAGAATTAGATTAGCACATATATCATAAAATTAGAATTATTTTAACACTTACTTATTTTGCAGGATTAGGCTCTGTTTGGCAGGACTTTTTAGTTGTTGTGCTTATAAGCAAAACACTTTTTGGTGTTTGGTAAACTGTTTAAAAAACAGCTTATTTTGAAAGCAGAAGCTATTTTTGGGGGGAAAAGCAGAAGCTGGTCTCCCTCTGCTTTCAAAATAAGTCCGTTTTGCTTATAAGCACAACTCTACCAAATAGATCATATATCAACTCTTTCAACATAAGGTTAAAGTTATCTTAGCATTTTTTTAGTACATGATGAAAGAATTCGAACCAAATGCGTTGGTAATAATTTATGATATGTCCTAGCCGTTGCACCGTGAGCATAATGCCCCGATTTCGCAAATCGCAAAATAGTTGGAACAAAAAAGAGTAATAAAGGATAATACAGTCATTATAGAATTTTGTCTTCCTACTTCCCCCATTTCCTCAAGTTCACCCAGCCAGTTCGACAAGGAAAGTTCCATCCATCACACAATCCAGCTTTTCTCTCGCATCATAACAAAAATGGCTTCCTCTTCGTCACAAAATCCGAAGCCAGAATCCGGCGGTGAGCATCCGGAAGGCGCGGCAACGGTGCTGATGCAGAGAGGCGGCGATGAGCTGTCGCTGTACAGAGGGCTGAAGAAAGCTAAGAAAGACCGAGGCTGCACTGCCAAAGAGCGCATAAGTAAAATGCCCCCTTGCACCGCCGGCAAGCGCAGCTCTATTTATCGCGGAGTCACTAGGTATCTATGCTTGCTCACACACACACACACACACTCTCTCTCTCTCTTCTACATGTTACTGTTATTTGCAAGTAAAAGGCCAATATTTGACAACATCTTTTTGATGCCGCTAGTAGAAATTGTTGTTTATTTTCCAGAAAAGGAATCATATCATGGATTCAAAGAGTTTAATATTCTGTTTTTGGTACGTTTCTCTATTTAAAAGCATTGATTAACACAAATCTGCTTTTTCGTGGGAAGATTTCATTCAATCGACAAGCGAGAGATGTTAGAGCAGTCCATCCATATGGTTTTGTTCCAACGCCAACAGATTTTCTATTTTGCAGATTAAGACATTAATGGCATTCAAAATTTCATTCTCCAAAATCACTTTTCTCTTTCTGCGCCTGTAGGGATTCAAAATTTCTATTTCATCAAAATCTCCATCCGTTGTAGAGGCTTGAATCGAGAATCTGTTGGAGTGTGAGTGTGAGTGTTGTTCAGATTCCCCAAATTCAATCAAAATCACTATTATGAGTAACTTCTTGGATTTGCTCTTTTACGTCTAATGGCAAATTGTTTCAACACTAATGTTCGAGTTTATCTATCTGTATGCACATTAAATTTCTTTCTGAAGTAATGACATTGTAGTAACATGCTTCTGTTGTTTTTTGATTTTCTGAATTCTGTTAGGCATAGGTGGACTGGGCGCTATGAAGCTCATCTCTGGGATAAGAGTACCTGGAACCAAAACCAAAATAAGAAGGGAAAACAAGGTTATGTTCTTAAATGATGTCAATTACTCTTCTGGTGAATGACCAAACATTGTCTTCAATACTGAGTTGCTGAAATTTCGCTACCTGACTCTTACATACTTTTATATTGCATGGAAATTGGATATTGCTTGGTTGATGATTCACTTGGACAGTTTACCTGGGTAAGCAATTAACTTGGTGTTTTACTGCAGTTACTCGGAATCGAATATCAACTTACAGTTACTTTGATATGTTACTTACTATAGGTGCATATGATGATGAGGAGGCTGCAGCCCGAGCCTACGATCTTGCTGCCTTGAAGTATTGGGGCCCCGGAACGCTCATTAACTTTCCAGTATGACGGTGCAACTAATTTCTCACTTCATATTTCAATGAAAACTGAAGCAAGAATGTTGAAGAAATATATGAGAATTTCCCGATTCTTTCTTTTCCAACTACTATTCAATTCAAGTTTGCTGGTTTTCCTCTGTACCAAGCTACAGGCATTTTGTGCTTTAGATAGCTTGTTTTGGAGAATATTTCCCATGTAGAGTTGTTCATGTATTAAGTCATGTCATACAGGTTACTGATTATACTCGAGATTTGGAAGAGATGCAAAATGTGTCAAGAGAAGACTATCTCGCATCACTTCGAAGGTGTGTCTATGTTTCATAAATATATATTGTTTGAAAGTGTGTTATACTATTTATTCAGTTGAAATGGTTTCTGCAGAAAGAGCAGTGGTTTTTCACGAGGAATCTCTAAGTATCGTCCTCTCTCAAGGTATGTGTGAATGCAGTGTGTATCTATTTTGTGTCCTGAAAGCAGTCAACTGCTTGGCCTCACTTGCAGCGTCAAGCAAATCTGTCTTGAGGGTTCTGAAAGCTGAATGTGTCCAAATCTATAGTCGAACTTTTTCTTGAGTATTATCTGTTGTTTTTATAACATCCAGTTGTCTTTTTTACTTTGGTCATTGTCAAATGTAGCCGATGGGATCCACCCTTGCGTCATTTATCTGGAGCGGATTATTTCAGCAGCATTACTCACGGTGAGCAATCCGTTCACTCTTGAGAAAAAAATATCATGTTTTTATTTATTACCAGAAAATTAGATGATTTTTACTCTGTATATTTACTCTTCTTAGTTTTTTTTCCGGTGTTCACATCTCAGAATTGTCTTCTTTTATCTTGAAACTGGATTTGTTAGCCATATTTTGGCTTTGCCAAACTCTTGGCACTCTTTTAATTCATGGAACTCTGTTGCAGGCGAGGATGTAGCAGCTGGAAACGAGTATATAGGGGGCTTTTGCCTTGATAGGAAGATTGATTTGACAACTTATATCAAATGGTGGGGAAGTAATAAACCACGTCAAGCAGATTCTCACACTAAATCATCTGAGGAAATGAGATATCACTCTACTGAAGACATGAACACCGAACACAAATCACTAGAGTGGACAGCCCAGCCTACTGAACCCTATCAGATGCCTCAGTTGGGTGGTCTGCGTGAAGGAAAAGTGCTTAAAGGCTCCAAAGTGTCTGCCATGAGCATTTTGTCACGGTCTGCTGCATTCAAAAGCTTACAAGAGAAGGCATTGAAGAATAAGGAAATGGGCGGGAATGATGAGAATGAAGATAAAAATGTCCTCAGCAAGGACCATGGAAAGGGAGTTGAGAAACCCAGTCATGATAATGCTAATGATAGACTCGGAGCTGGATTTGGGATTGGTGGACTTCCTGTTCAGAGTAGTAGTTACCCACTAGCGCCATTGCTGTCTGCACCACTTCTAACCAACTACAGCTCTATCGATTCCCTAACAGATCCTATTCTTTGGACAAGTCTTGTCTCAACTCTTCCTCCTGGCACTTCACAAACTCCTGAGGTTAGTTCCAGTTGCTGCAGTCATTGTCATTATCCTCTCATGAGGAGTGTTATCCCACGGAATACTATATTTCTAAAGACTGGAATGAATAAGAGTTTAATGTATGATGGTGTTGTCCTCAATAGTTGGAATTTGGAATACTTTTACTTCTCTAGCTTGCCAGATCAGAAATGCTTTGAAACAGCTTCTTCACCTCATAATGCGCGTAAAGGTTTCCTTTGTAATACTCATTATGGCTGTGTTAACTGTATGCATGCAGGTCACTAAGAATGAGTCCAGCTCGGATTACAGTTTATTCCAGCAAGAAGATTAACAATTCCCCTGTGTTGCTGCTATCAATTGCTGATACTGGAAGTCTCGGGAGTTGTCACGGGAGTTTTGTACATGCATATAATATTTTAAAATTTCTGTCAAACGGATAAGGTATTTTAAAAGTCGTACATATACCTGGTTTTGGATAGCTTGCGGGTGGCAGAATTATTAATAAAACGCATCAATAATCCTGTGATTGCTTTTTTCACTTCTTTCCTTTTTTTTGACGTAATCCTGTGATTGCTTTAATTAATCATTTGGTTTCTGTAATGATTGAAGTTGTTTAGGTGTTGCGCAATTGAAAAACTTATAGCTGTTGATATTCCCTTGTGTATGATGTTTAAAAGCCTGTGGCTATTCTAAAGAGAATGGCAACTTTTCCGACTTTCCCAGTGGTCTGTGTCGTAGGGGTTCGGTTTATGTGCTCACCGTGGAATGAAATCCAAACACAGACCATAATTTCTGATGATACGCACGAAGGCGTCCCTGTAAGTATTTTACAGCAACAACTCGTTGTCTACTTGTCCACATCTATGCTACCTGGACACAGGTGTTAGGATCTTATTACAAAGGTTATAAAATTGCTTTTATAACCCTACCTAATTCACTTAAAGTGTCAATATAATCTTTTGATAATTGAAAATGCAAATATAACTCTAGATGGTTCATGTAAGTGCAAATGTACCCATTCCGGCAGATTTAGGCCGAAAATGGGTGAAAAAAGGAAAAACTAAAAAATTGAATTTACTAGTTTAACCCCAAATACTACCTTACCCTAATTGCTTCTTCTTCCCTATTATTTATTGGAACCCAACGGCGGCAATCTGCCTACACTAATACTCCGCAAACACAACGAGCAACAACACGATGATAAGTGGAGGCGGAGGAGGCACGACCAGAGGCGGAGGCAGAAGAGGCATGACATGTGGCAGCAAAACAAAAGGCACGACTGGCGACGACATGACGAGAGGTGGAGGTGGAGGTGAAGGATGGCGACCAGGACAAGAGGCGAAGGAGGCGCAACAGACTCGAAGACAAGAGGCGGCCCAGCGAAGACGACGCCGTTCGACGGCAGGACCACGACCGGGCTGAAGCTTGGCAAAGGTGATTTTTCAGAAAACGTACAACAGCCGAGACTAGGTGGCGGGTCGCTAGAGGGTGGGGTGGTGGCCAGGTTCGACCGGAGGTGGTGCGCTGCCGGGTGGCGGGTGGTGTAAGGTGGTAGCCAAGTGGCTGGAGGTGGTGCGCGACGCGGCGGGATTGGGTGTGGGTTGGTGGCCACGTGGAGGCAGCGCAAAAAGGGTTGGGTGGGGGTGGTGGGTTGTGGAGAGGGTGAGGGAAAAATTGTCTTGACACTCTTAGGTTTTAGGCCAAAGGGCATTTTAGTCATTTTGTGTACAGTCAACACCAGAAATGGGGTTTGAGTGTTATAATGACACTTTAATTAACTAGTTAGGGTTGTTTTACACAAAAAATAATCCGAGTGTTATATTGGTATACATCCCTCTTTCTTGAAAATTAATTTAGTGGTGGCATACCAATAATAGTTAGAGAAGATCTTATGTTAGCAGTTTAAAGTTTGGGAAGGTACAAGACAAGCCACTTTGCTATAGGTTTTGGGGCAAGAAAAAAAAATCAGTTTCTAACTAATAAATTATGGAAAACGGAGGGGCCATTATACAAATATCAAAACAAAATAACAAATCTAAAAAAAATTGTTAAAATATCTTCATCCTTCTCCAGTCTTCACCACGATCTTCCTCAACAAAATCTGATCCCCACCACAATCTTGATGGAATTCACATTGAAATTCATCACCATCTCGACGGAATCAATGCTATGAGCACGAACGATTAATCACTCGAAACTTCAACACAAGAACAAGATGAACATTCGGCTAGGTAAGTATATTTGTGCTCAAATCTGCTTCAATTTGTTCAGTGCCGAGATGAATGGAACGAATATGGTTTTGTGATTGTTCGAAACACAGGAAAAACACAATCGGCGAATAAAATGAAGATCAACACACAAATCACTTACCACAATATCCGAGCCAAAAGCTGAAAATTTGCTCCACGAAGAGCATGAAAATCTTCAAATAAAAGGTAAACTACATTCAACTCAAGCTAGCAGTACATGATCTGCAAAATTTATATCAAAATATGTAGCTTCTTATTTATATACTGGTATTTATAGATGCGAAATGAGGTTTACTGTTATTAAATTGATATTTATGTTGGAATATCACTACATTGAGCTGAAACTAGGAATCATTGATCTGCAAAGCTATATCATATAATGAGACTGTTTGTATCCTCTGTTAATGTTTATTATAAAGCATGAAGTTAAAAAATTGTTCAGTTGATGTTTGCATTTCCATATTTACTACATTGATCTACATAATTTTATCTTGATATGAAGCTGCGTGTTTCTCTGTTAATATTTATATGTAATGCATGAGGTTAGCAGCTGATTGGTTGATATTTCAATTCATATGAATGATGTTCCTTATTTTTTTTGTTGATATGTGAAAATATATCACGAGGTTCCTGTATTTCATATTCATGTGTGAATAACATGGCAAAATGTTTCTGTTATTCCTAATAATGTGTGAAGGATATGGTATGATGTTATTGTTTTTCCTACTAATGTTTTGTAAACATGAACTTTAGGTTGTTGTTCTTTTTGTTTAGGTAATCATAATAGGGCATAGGTTGATGTTTTTTCTACTAAGGTTTATATACAGATTATGAGGTTCACTGTTGTTCCGTTGATGTTTATAAACATGGGTTAATGATGAGATCCAACACATAGATGTTTACACTTGATTGGAAGTAGTAACTACAACAACATGAGAAGAGTTAGATGACTTATACCTTTGCCACTCCAAGCAAGAGGTTTCAGTATACGAAAGTCAACATTACGTAGGACAAACGACAACAAGCTGAAGGGTAAATACTCTACTTGTTCTTGTGAAGGCAGAACAAACAACAAGTGTGTAACTCCTGCAGTTGAGAATAAAAACATGAAGAGGAAGGAATTCATTCTAACAAGAACAAGTTGTAGAGCTAATTAGCTATTTATCAAGTTGACTGAAGATAGCATGTACACAATCCATCAGCATGCCATAACTCACAACTGTGAACTCACACGTCCTCAGTGGCAACATCAGCATCAAAGTAAGAGGAAAATAGGCCTAAAAAAGGAAAGAGCAATCGAAGCAATAGAAGAAGCTTGACTAACACCAACAAATGGATACAAGTACATGGTAAATGATGCTGGAGGGGAAGACTTGGTTGGGAACACCATGCGAGATCACGTCAATTATGTGAGTAGACTCAGATTGACAAAATAGAAGCCGGGGATGCTAAAAATTGATTAACTTGCTCGCGGAACATAATGAAAAAGAATAAAGGCTTATTTTAGGGTAAAGTTTGACAGCGAGGGAAGAATGTGTGCACTATCTTGGAGGGATTCCATGATGGATGAGGGTTTCAAGATATGTGGTGATTCATTGGTTTTCGATATAACATATCGAACCAACAAATACAATCTCATTTGCGCTTCCTTTGTTGGTCTAAACAATCACAGAATGACCGTCATGTTTGGATCCACGTTCATCAATGACAAAAATATGGAAACATTTGTGTGGTCGCTGAATACATTCAACAAGTCTATGGGATAAAATGAGCCCATTACCATCTTCGCAGATCAGAGAACCAAGCCATGAAAAAGTCCATACAGGAGGTATAATGCTCATTAATTTCAATTTCAGTGTTACATGATGTATATTGTGTATAAAGAAATTCTGCAAGAGGATGACTAGTTTGTTGTAGATATATAGAAAATTATACATGATTTTGATATCTTTGCAGTTGAATTGGGATGGTTACAATTTAGTTATCTTTTTAAAGAAACCTGCATGAAGTTTCCTGCCTTTTTGTTAATGTCTTGATAATATGGCACGAGGTTTTTCTTTTTCCTGCTGATGTTTGTCAACCTACAGTAGATATCATATTAGTTTTTTTGTTGATGGATGAAAGTATGGCATGAAGCTTTTGTTTTTCCTGATTATGTTTATCATCCAGCAGATAATGTTTGCCAAATGTGGCATCAGACTATTTATGCATGTAACCTGATGTTTACGTCACAATTTGAATGGATGGTTTACCCCATCACAAGGTATAGGCTTTGTATACGGAATCTTAAACAAAATGTCACGAGCCACTATGAAAATTTGAGGAGCTACTCTGAATTCATCAAGGATTTGACAAGCAAGTGTACACACTGTGAGATGAATGGTGCACGACCCTAAGCAAGGACTATTGCTCAGCTTTCACATCGTCTTCCCAAAGAGGTGAGAGCACCAAAGCTGCTGTCAGCTTTGAAGCATCAAACACTATAACGCTCGTCAAATTTTATCAGATCTTCATTGCCACAATCCATAATTGGAGAACCAAATAAGTAGGTAGACAAGGATTTTTACTGTTCCAAAGAACGACCAAGAGACGAAGAAAAATGTCCAGTAATCCTCAAACATGAAGCAACTGAAAGTTGCAAGGACCACGCATTCCTTGACTTCCAAATTGTAACCACACATTGTACCTTAAAAATTCAAAATTTACATTCATCGGCTTACCTAACAGTTGCAAGGACCATGCGTTCCCTGACTTCGTAGATGAGGGGTGGGGGGCTTATGATATATATACATATCTTGCCAAACCCTAAGCTTGGAGCCCAGGTCATCACAACTTATTCGCCCTACAGATAGATAAATTTTTTCCTGATCCATGGACAAGCAACTGAAACCCGAAGAAAATATGAGAACAACATCTTCCATGACATCCCACCACTAAGCCAAAATCTAGTAAATGAGGGAGACACGACACAGACCACGAGGGCACAACCAAGAGCTTAAAAATAAGGAATAAATTAAAAGAAAAGGTAAGCAACTATTCAGTATGTTTTGCTTAAAGAATATCCCAAAACTAACTTGAGCGGCAAAGCTTATCCTTAGGGACTTTCCTTGGGATTCTATTATAGGCACTTGAGCCAATTGAGCTTCATTAGCTGCCCTTAGATTTTTCTTCACCTGGAATGAGTCTGAACCGCATCACTTGACTAGCTTACATCTACTTTTGTATTTAAGTATCTATGTAACAGGTTCCCGATTAATCATATGAAATTTTCCCTAGGGAAATTTTCCTAGCTCAGAAATGAATTCTTTGATGTAATCCTTAGTTTTTGTATAGATTTGAGATCAATAAATATTTTATTGGTAACTTCTTTTTGTTATCATAGTGGAAATATTATTTTTTTCATTGATAAAAGTACTTCGATTAGTAAAAGTTTTTACTCCCCCATCCCTCTTTTACTTACACATTATATTTCATGGTCATCAATAAATCTGTTTGATCATAAATATATGTAAATACGGACATTAAGAGTGCATAAAAATTAGATATTTAGAAATTACATGTTACAACGAATCCAACAATATCTCATACGATAATATCATTGCTCATATATCTATTCAAATATATGGTAAAAAGTTTGACAACTTTGATTGGAAAAACGATTCTTAGAAATCTAAGGAGAGATGGGAAGTATATATTTTTTCCTCATCTTAATCTAGACTTGTTTTCCTTGCTTGGGCTGGGCGCATTATCTGAATCCGGGTGAGATTTGCAAGCAACGCCATGGTGATATATCTCCGCGTTGTCCATACCTTGTTTTTTTCCCTTATGGGGGTCTAATTATTTTTGCACTATTTCAGTGGCTAGAATTTTTCTTTAATTTAAGTAGTTTATCCGTGTGTGATTACGCTAGGCTCCACGTAATCGATATTTTATGTGTCCGTTATTTAAGATGCCTAATTATTTGGCTAAGTGAACCTTATGACAACATCTAGGTAAGAGGATTTTTATAATTATGCAGCATTCCCTATATGTGAGCTAGCTATCCCATGGAAGTGTTCCTTTGCCAGAGATGCGCATGCACGTGACAAATGTGTAAGCGTGTGATTGTATCATTGTTGCTATCTTCCTTGGTTTGTTAAGCTAATTAGCTGCTTTCTGGATTCGTTGGGTGGGAGAGTCCATGCATACTTGTTGATTGTGTGGTAACTCTTGCGTAGGCTCCGACCTTTCCTAGGGACTAAAAAAATCCAAAAAGAAAATTTTTCCCCCACAGACGGCGCCACTGATGTGAGGATCCTTCTAAGTTTTCATAGTTTCCAAAATGAGTATGACGAATCCAGCCTCTTATAGTATTTTCAAAAAGGTCCTCGGGGAAAAATCTCTGACACCCAAGTTAGGTTTTCTTTTCTTATGAGTGTTTTCTTAGTCCATAATGACTTACCCTATTTGTTATCCTTTGTCCTTATTTATAGAGTCTAGGACATGTGATCGTGGTCCACTTATTGTATTCTTCCCTCCTAGAGCGTTGTCAAACATGAGGTGTTTGTGGTGAGTAGGGATGATCATGGGTCTAGAACCCGACCCAGACCCATAGGGTCTAGACCCATTGGGTCGAGTATGGGTCCAAAAAAATTAGACCCATCGGGTCCGGGTATGGGTCTAGATTTTTAGATACGGGTCCGTGTCTAAAATACTAAGACCCAGACCCAACTCGTAGACCCATATATGCCTAACTATATATAATTTTATCCAAATTTCTAAATTACTTTCATATTCTCTTTGTATTTTTATTTCAAATTCAACCAATAATATGTATTGTATATTTTTATCTTGAAAAATAATTTAATACATATTGAACTTCAATTATTTTCATTTAAGATAATATATATTTTATTTAGTGAAGAAAACAAAATAGAATTTTAGACCCATTTAGGACCCGTTTTGGACCCAAGACCCGTTTAGACCCATCGGGTCTGGGTACGGGTCTAAAATTTTCATACCCTGCGAGTTCGGGTCGGGTTTGGGTCTAACTAAATTTTCTTAGGGTCGGGTCTAGGTCTTATTAGACCCAACCCAAACCCGACTCATGATCATCCCTGGTGGTGAGTGGTGTTTTCCCAGTGTTTCAGGGGTCGATTACTCTTGGGCAAGGTGTCATGCTTATCTGGGGAAATGGTCCATTTCTGCGAATATATTATTCCAATGTTAGAGCCTATCGACTAGAGCTGGGTGATTAATGTATATATTATAAATCATTCATAGTCATAACACTATCTCCATAAGTACCTTATTGACTATCCTCTTCACCAACAACATCCTCTCGTGGAACCACCCTATAATCAACCTGCATATCACTATCATTCGCCTTATTCCAAATGACACTAGGAAAGGCGGTGGAAGACTCAGACTCATGACACACTTATACAGAAACACAAAGTATTACAAACCAATAAAGTTACTTTTCTAAAAACACACCTTCTCGAGGAACTTAATAAATTGTGAAAGTTAAAAATGGAACTGTCACTCTTCAATTTTAGAATCCACACTTAGTAATGATTACCCTGCATGTTGTTTAATAAGTATTTCAAATTCTCCCTCATTTTTTGAGACACTACTAACCACTCCCTGAAATTACAGGAGTACTTATCAGCCACCATTGAATTATTTTTAATTCACTCACTAATGAAATTTATGACGTTATATATTCTTGATGTGCTCATTTTATACTCTATTTTAGCACATTTTATACTCATCATTGTAATAGATTATAGGTTTTTCTTTGAATAATGGGATTCTTTACCAATTAGAGGGATAGGATCACATTTCATCATTTTGTATCCTAACTTCTAATTTTAAAGTGTTTATTGTTTGGTTTGAGCTTTCCATGATTGGTTTTAGGATTGAAAATTGGATTCGAACTGAAGACTATATCATTAAAGGAAGGTCACTTACAAAGTGGTAGAATATAGAGTGAAGAAGAAAAGCAAAGTAGCGGGTGAAAAATTATCTAAGTTTTGAAGCCAAGTTCTAAGAACGGTACGAGACTAAGTGGTTTCTATGGATAGCATCATTGGATTCATCTCTGAGAGTACTATAAAAACGACTACAAAAACATCCAAAACGGATGAAAGGTTCACTCATAGCAATGGAAAGAAGAAGAGGAAAGATTCGCCTCCACGGACTGTATTATATACCACGGTCCCTTGAAAACACCCAGAATTTGAATTTTTAGCCTTTTCTCCTTTATTTCCTTGGTCTATAAATAACCCCTTCTCCCCTTTCAGATGTAAACCTGATTTGGAGGTCCAAAACCTTAGTTTTTTTCATTTCTCTTTTAATTTCTTCCATGTTTCTTGGTAGATTCGTGTTCTAGGTTATGAATTTTGATTATTTGGGATAGTTTTCTTCTTGGTAGCAATTGATTAAAGCTTTCAATCCCATGTGGTGAGAACCTTTTAAACTCTTTTTATACCTCTTGATTATCATGTATTTCCTCTGCTTTAAATGTTGATTTTAGCTTAATGAATTGATTAGAAGTGTGTTGATATGGATTGTTTGTATGATAATATGTTAGGAGTTAGATGAAAGTGATCAATTTATCTGTTTTGACATGTGGTCCAAGAACATGAAATTAGGATTTCTAATTGGGCTGATGAGGTTATGCATTGTTAGATGAATATGATAATGTTGAACTCTTTGTTATGTTTATCTTAAGATAGCAAATATAGGAGAGTCTTGAATGTTTAACTTTCTTGATTATCTTTAGGAAGTACATGAATTAGTTAAATGGTTAGGCATTTGGTTGAATGAATGTAGGCATTATCAAGCTTGTTGATTCTATTTGCATAATACCATTAATGGGATGTCTTTAAGCATTGATCGTCTAAAACGTTCATTGATGAGGTCTATAAAGAGATGTCAAATTTACTATTGTAGATTACACTAAAGAAGAATAGGAGGTTTACCTCCACAATATGTAATCAAGAGGTTAAAACTAGAGTAATGGTTCTATGATCAACACGTGGTTTGGAAGTGGATATCAATTGTCCCCAAGACTTTGTATCTTTTGTGTTTTAGTCTCCCTTTTACTTTTTTGCATGATAAGCAAGTTTTTCTTTGTAATATAGTTATCTTGTATTTAGATTGTAGGATTAATCAACTAAACCAAACCAAACTATCCCCATGTTTATATATATACATATATATAGACACACACCAAATCTCAACTATCGATCTAATCTAATATCACACCTTCATTCATCTAATTTTAATTGAATAATTAACCAATAAATTTTCTAATAACCACCCCCTTAGCATCGCAGAGCCCTTCCGTTCAGCGTATGAAAAGTTTGGCATCACAGAGAATCCTTCCGTTCAGCGTACGGCAAGTTCGACAAGTTCAGAGTATGGTAAATTTTCTTTTACGTTCAACATACACAATTTTCTCAGTCTACGGTGAAACCCGGAAGCCTATGACAGCGTACAACAATTATACTTTATTTTCATTCGGGGAAGACATTAGATGTGTACTAAAAAATTGGAGAAAACACTGAGCATGTATTTTGATCATATGTTAGTGTAACTTGCGGCATATTCCTTGTTACATGTTAGTGGAACTATTTTCTTGAAACGTTTTGTCCTAGCATCTGAGTATGCGTTTAATTTTACTCTCAGTTTCATGAAACGATTTGGGTTCTTGTTGAATTTAAACTTGAATTACTTATTCCGTGCAGTGACTATAAACTAATTTTCTCTTCGTGATAATGTAGATGATTATATTTATAATGGAAGACGTATCACTTGAAGAAATTTTGGATTCGATTATGTCCTCTGAAAGAGGTATGTTACATTTTTATAAATTTATACAATCATTTATTTAGTTTATTTTTATTGAACTATCAATCGAGAATTCTTATTAAGAAGTTATTAACACAATAGAATTGGAAGCCTTGGATGAAAGTAATTGGATGCATGGTATTATAACAACTCCCACTATTGATACGAAATGTAGAACGACGACCAAAATTATTGGAGGCAGTGAAAAAAACCCTTTTGTGGGACAAATCTTTGAATCGATTATAACTGCTAGAGATTATTATGGAAAATATGGAGAAAGTAAAGGGTTTTTAGTAGTCTAAATATATTCTAAAATAAATCAAAATTGATGTGATGAAATCACATCAGTTCTTTTTGTTTGTTCTCACCACGGGTTTTGTGATAAAAAAGTTGATGAGAGTGTGCTAGTGGAAAAGCGACGTCTAAACACTTCAATGATGACAAGAGGGTGCATGGCTAAAATGGGGATTCTTCTTTGTGTTAAGGCACAACAATGGTTGGTTTGAAAATTTGAGGATGATCAAAATCATGCTCTTGTGCAAACTACAAATAAAATTCTTTTGAAAATGAGTTAGACTAAAATCTGTGAAGGAGAAAAAGCTATGGTTGAGTTGTTTAGTCGAGAGAATCTACCTATAAACAAAGTGAAATTGATTCTTGGAGGAGATTTACTGGGATTCAATGACCAGGCTTATTGGAATCATCTTCATGATGTTCGTCAGAAGTTAGATGTCGAAGATGCTCAATGGATATATATGTACTTTCAAAAAAGACACGCTGAGAACCCTCAGTTTTGTCATGTCATTCAATGTGATGGAGAAGGAAGAGCAACTAGTTTCTTTTGGGTTGATGCAAGGTCCAGGTTATCATATCACCAATTTGTAGATGTTGGATATTTGATACCACCAACAAAAAACACAAATAAAATTTGCCTTTCGCTCCTTTTCAAGGGTGTGAATCACCATTTCTATCTATAAAATTTGGATGGGGATTGTTGCAAGATGAGACCAAAGAAAGTTTTGTGTGGTTTTTTGAGACTTGGAAAAAAGCAAGGGGGGGGGGGAAGATTTCTCCAACATCTCTGATTATCGACCCAAATCTAGCAATGAGAGCAACAATTCCTAAAGTATTTCCAAATACACGTCACAAGCTATGTTATTGACATATGAACATGAAGTTTGAAGAGCATTTGGGACATTTGTATTTTAAAAATTCAACTTTCAAGAAGGAGATGAAATAATGTCTCAAGTATACGTACATAATGCAGATTTTAGGACAACGTGAAAGTAAATAATGGTCAAATATGAATTAGAGAAAAAATCTTAACTTGTGGGACTTTATGAAGATCGAGAATTTTAGGTTCCTGTGTATAATAGCTCTATATTCTTTGTTGATATGTATACTATAGGAAGGAGTGAAGGAGTTAATTTTTCTTTAAAGATTATGTTAACAGTACCACTAGTTTGAGAGAATTTGTCGAGAAGCTTGATCAGTTTGTTACGATGATAGAGAACAGAGAGACAAAGGAGGATTATGAATCCAAACCGAAGTTTGTTTTGCTTACTGATAAAAGCTTTATATTAAAGCATGCTTGTGACATAACACAAGGAACATATTTAAGAAGTTCAGGTCTATGTGCCATGATGTTGAATTTTATAGGGTTGATGTTGCTGTTTCTGAACCCAACAAATATACTGTGCAATTCAAGCGTGGAACAATAATCAATTATTGGGTGGCGAAGTTGAATTCTAAAATCTTTAAGGGAGATTGTGATTGTCATTATTTTGAATTTGCGGGACTTTCATGTGTACATCTTATGAAAGTGTTCTCTAAACTTGACCTTGATGAAATTCCTTATTATTTCATTAACAGAAGATGGTTGAAGGGGGCAAACAGGTCCAGGGTGGAAGACAAAGTGAACAAAAGTTCTAAGAAACAATCAAACACCATGAGGATTAGTCATCTTTGTCGAGACGCTATTCAATGGGCATGTTTTGCGTACCAAACCGAAAAGGCTACAATTTATTTTTAAATGGTATAAGGGAATTGGGAGAAAATATTTCTCAACTTTCACTAGCTAAGGAAAAGAGTGAAGAATCTCCACTTGCGTATTCATTAGAAAAAATTTCTAAAGAGCTTGAGATTCTTCTAGATCCTAGGGTATCTCAGAAGAAAGGAAAATATAAAGAGACAAAGGAGAATGATAAAGTCAAAAAAAAAATTCCAGGTACAAATGGCCAATAGATGTGGCACAAGAGAAGAGGGATGAAAATGTGCTATTTACATAACTGCTCAAGCTCACGACAAATGTAAGTGTCCAAAGAAAAAAAGAATGAACGGGGTAATTATCTTTTATTTTACCATTATTTTGCACATTTTTGTGATTTATATTGTATTCTTGCTTTTATATTATATATGTTTTGTTTTCCTCTCATAATTACTTAAGGGTAATTTTCATTTTCAGCTACCTCAAATGCTTATACATTTCCCCGAACATTAAATAAGAGATTATGTTCGCTGCTATAGGTGATGATGGAACCATATTAGTTGGTTGATTTTCAATATGTTTAGTATTTAGTAAGGTATTTGAACCTTTAGCAGTTTAGTGCAATGGTTTTTTAAAAAATGGAATGACTCACTTTAAGGGAACTCATGATGAGAAAAGAGGCTCAACAAGCAAGATTTTGTAGGATTTGTCATTCTGACCATCCTATCGAGTCTTGCTATTGGTTGAGAGATGAGCACTACGAGGAGAATATAACCTTTTGTTTTCGTAACCAAGGGTATCATGAAGAGTGCTATGAAGAGGTTGGAGTTGTTGGTTTCCAAGGTCAAGGATCTCAAGAATGGTATCCATACTATGATTCTTACAATCCGGATTCCTGGTATGGGAACGCACTGGAAAACCAAAACTATGAGCAATATGATTGGCGTTCATCACCTTATGCCACGCCACAATAACTCTACCCAAGGGATGAGGGGTCATCTAACCCTCGAGAAGAAAAAATAAGGTTGGAGTATGAGGATTTTTTGCATGCTATAAAAATATGGTCACTAACTTGAAAGGCCGAACCATATCTAAAATCATAAACATAGAGGACCGCTCTTCCTCGAGATTCAAAAGTTTGGAAATCCAAGTTAGTCAAATAGCATCTTCTGTGGCCCGGTTGGAGGCTATAGATTCAGGAAAGCTTCCATCACAATCGGAGGTGACCCCGGAGCTGAGGGAAAATCCTTTGACCTTGATGGGCGAGGTGGTGAAGAAAGTTGAAGATGAGCTCCAAAGGGATGAGGAATTGGTTGTTGATGACAAAGAAGTTGAGCAAGGGATGATTGTCATATATTCATTATTCTTGACATCATCACCCCACCTCTACCAATTAACCCAACTCCACCATTTTTGGAAATTTGGGAGGAGACAATAGGGGTGCCAAATGATTATGCCAAGCTTCCAAACCGCACATCTCCTTTATGACCAACTCCACCTCCACAAAATCTTCCTCTTGGAAGATTTCTAATCCCACCTCTCTACTTTTAAATACTCATGGTGATGGGGTTCAAACCTTCACCATATGGATAAAATTAGGGTCGTACTGACGACCTTATATATACAGAGCTTCTAGGGAGGCAACCTGAGTATTAAAAATTTTTAGTAGATTTTTTATTTTGAAAAAAATTTAAAAAATTCCCTCACCCTTGTCCTAAAATTCTTACCCAAAACCAGAAAATACCACCACAATCCACCACCAAAACCACCATCTAGGAGTACTACTAGTTGCTTTTTGTGGATGTTGATCAAGACTTGCATAGTTGTGGATTTGTAGTGGATGGGTCGAGGTTGCATATCGGATGGAGTTCGAGAACATGTAGGAGATAACATTCATTGAGTGAGCATTGCTACCACCGGGAAGGACCTTTAAGGTCCTAGTTGTGAGTTTTTTTTCTTTCTCCCTTATTTCTTTATCTTGTCCTTTTGTCACATTGGGGACAATGTGTGTTTCAAGTGCGGGGGAGAGAAACATGTCTCATTGTATTGTATTGTAGTGTGGATATTCTCTACTTTGATTTGTTTTGTTTGAGAAAAAAAATTCCCGCTAAGTTGAAAACCTGAGAGGACAATTTAGGCAAAATTGGAGGGTCCGGATAGGTCAAAAACCCGAAAGGGCGACCTATGCAAAAATGAGAGCCAAATGGTGTGGAAAAATGTGAGGGTGAGCATTGCAAAAGAAAAAAAAGTGTGAAGCTAGGATGAAAACCCGAGAGGGCTCCTAGCCAAAACGAGAAAATGAGAAAAATTGAAACATTTTATGCTTCTCTTAGTTTGTCTATTTGGTAGATTCTTTTGTAGGGTAAGCTAGTTTTATACTTGTATTTGTACCTCACCTTTGATTGGTATGATAGTTTTTTAGATTATCTTAGGCTTTGTGATGTGAGAGTGTGAGAGATTCTTATGTCTTGGGGGCTAGGGTAGTCTAGGAATAAAATGTTAGGTGTTTTGGGAAA
>JAULKM010000006.1:13122901-13136352 GCA_032355605.1 Rubia tinctorum | reverse complement strand
CTAAATATACTCTTGGGAACAATTGGTAAGCATTTCTAGTATGAATTTATGAGATTTGGTTTATCCTATTTTGTGTTTTGATTATCAAGTATGTTTTGTGCTTTCTTGTGATTAATGCAAGATTAAGACTAGGGTGATCAACTAGTTGATGATTGTGAGTTGATTGTTTGCTAGATTTTTTGTCAAACCCGGAAAACTTTGACTTCTTGTTGATGTGATTATTGTTGGTTAATGTTAGGTTGTAATTGGGTGTGACAACTAATTATGATTATTGATTAATGAAATTGCTTAGATTTTATTTGAATTTGAATGGGTTTGACTAATTATCAATGTGGCTCACTAATCATCTAGCATGAAGGTCGATCCTCAAGTCATTATTAGTATATATGCTTGTGATATCCCAATGTTTCTCGCTTGTAGGACCTTGTGTTAGTTGTATTGTGTCTCCATGTTTATTGTTATTCTTGGGGAAATAGTTGTTCTTGTCTCCATGCCAATAGCTGCAATTTCCCCAAAAATCCCAACTTGCCAATAGCTGTTTTCTAGTAGTTAGCCTCAATTAGGGCCTGTAAATACTATATTTGAGAGGTACGATGACGGCCTCCCAAACTACCAGACATGTTGCACATGCAGTTGGTGAAGAAGATGACACACCATTGCATGATTTAGAGGCTAAACTTCATGCATTGGTAGAAAAGATGGTGGAGGCTCAGCTTTAAAAGAAGCAAAAAGGAAAAAAACAAATGTAGGGTCAGTTTGGAACTGCAAATTATGCTAATGTAGGATAAATCTGGAACTGCAAATTATGCTTATTGTCATGACTTTACAGGTAGTGTAACTACTAACCTCTCCCTTAATGTTTTTGAATTGAATGATGATAGTTGGATTGTTAACAGTGGGACATTCTGCCATATGTGCAAAAACATGTTAGTTTTTACTTCCATATCTCACAAACATAATGACACACCTGTTTATATGCCTTATCACACTTTGAATCTAGCTAGAGCCATAGGAAAAATATTTATGAGTCCAGCAATTACTCTCTTTGACTGTCTACATGTCTCTTATTTTAAATACAATATCCTCTCAGTGTGTAAGATCACAAAATTGAACAAGTTTGGTAAACCTATATTTGAAACCCAAAAAAGATACAATGAAATCTGAGTTTGTTGTTATTAAGGAATTCAGTTACTTATGTTTATATTGAAACCATATGCCATAAACTTATAACATCCAACATTATGTCAACAACATCACATGTTGTACTTTTTGAACAGTAATTTGTAAACGGATTATTTGCCTAATGTATAGACCCGTTAAAGATTATGTTTACAACATCATATAATGATGTTGCAATCTGTAATATTAAACATTCTCAGTGAAGTTCTAGCATAATGTGTTGTATAGTTAAAACATCATATCATATACTTGTAACATCAAACAGGTCCAGAAAAAATATCATGTTTGCTGCAAATTGTAATCCTAATCAGGCATTGCCAATTTTTTACCAATAGCTATGCCATTAAAACATCATGCCAAATTTCATGAACATCATCTGCTATAAATCAGATTTTCAGCTACTTATAGTTATTTTCATAATGTGAAATAAGCTCAACTGCACTGTTTAAAATTTTAAAATAACTACTAAAAATGTGAGTTCCAAAATGTGAGAGCTTAGACGTTCTAAATGAAACTCTCAATGAATTGACAGGATGTTGCTTTGTTCAAAAACAATTCAGCGACATGTATAGAAAATCAGCCATACAAATTAGGTTTTTCAAACACAGGTTGTTGCTCTTCAAATCAGTAAATTGAAAACTCGGAATTAATTATTGAAAGATCACATCCTACCTTTTGAAACAGGTATGATCCGTTCATCATCGATTCAATTTGTTGCGTTTGACTCTGTTGTTACATCGTCTATATGATTACTAACTGATTTTCGATCTAGAAATCACCTTCTTCTGTCATGATTCGAGGTTTAAATCTGCAATTTTCAAAATTGATTTGATTTAAAGATCTAAGATGTTTGATGTTAAATTAATACCTAATTGTAGTTGTACCTTACTTGTTTGATGCTTTGTTGATGTTGATCAACACTTTTCTTCAAATTCATCGTGGATGATTGTTGATGATGAACAACGGTTGGGGGATTTGGGGTTTGTGAAAGATTTTGGTTGAGAAAGTAATGTTCAATCGACCGTGTTTAAAGAGTTTTGGGGGAAGGTGTAAGGTCCCTCCTTTTTTGTGCGCCTTACATAACAGACCCCAGACTGGTTTTATTTGTATATTTGCCTCCAAATTTGGTTTGACCTTTCCCTCTAGTCCCTAATCTCACCATGAGACTGTCTCACAGAAAACGGACTCTTCCAAAATTGCAGAGTTAATGCAACTAGATGAAGCTGAAGCTTGGAGGCATGGATCAGATAGCAAGCTACCAATATGACACGTGAATTTCGAATTGACAAGCCATTTGTGAAAAGTTCACCTTAGAGTGTGTGGAGTCAAACAATGTGTACAACTATAGAAAGATTTGTTCTAATTGTTAGTTAGTGGTTGTGCTGCATAAATCTAGCACAATAATGTAACGCCCTTCAAATTAATGAGAATGACAACATTGTTTATAAATTTTAGAGAAAAATGATAAAATGACCCTGAAATTAGGCCGAAAGTGCAAATATGACCCAGCAATCTCAGAAAGTGCCAATATAACCCTTGACCACGTTGACCGTTTGGTCAACCTTTTTACTTCCTGAATAAAATAAAGTTACCGTTTTGTCCTTACATTTTAAAAAAGAAAAAACCCTTCTCTTTCTTCTTCCCTTCACTAATTTGCTTCTCGATTCTTCTTCCCTTCTCGATTCCCTTCTTCCCGCCACCACTCTCCGCTCGGGTCCCGACGCTTGGCTGAGCGGCGCTGGGGTCTGAGCGGCGAAGGTCGTCTTGGGGCTAGGGGCAGCGGCTGGAGGGGGAGATGACTGCGGCGACAAGAGGAGCAGACGGCAGGAAATTTCAGGGGGCGAGATGGCAATTCGCAGGGGCAGATGACGGAGATGGTGTGGCCATTTTCTCGTATCTTGGATGGCGATTCGCAACGGCGGCAGTGAAGTGGGGTTTGAGTCACGGGCAAGGCGGAGCCAAGGTGGGGGCCAGGGTTTCACGTGGTGGTGCTGCGGTGAGAAAATGGCCATGCGACGGAGGAGGGCTAGGGTTTTCAAACGACGTGATGGGAGATGGAAAGATGAAGGGCGGCGGGAGTGGCGGTGGGGTTCAGCACGGCGGCAGCGGCGTGGCTATTTTCTCGTATATCAGATGGCGATTCGCAGCAGCAGCGGTGAAGTGGGGTTTGAGTCACGGGCAAGGCGGAGCCCCGGTAGGGGCCAGGGTTTCAAGTGGCGGTGCTGCGGTGAGAAAATGGCCACGCAACGGAGGAGGGCTAGGGTTTTCAAGCGACGTGATGGGAGATGGAAACATGAAGGGCGACGGTAGTGGCGGTAGGGTTCAGCACGACGGTAGTGGTTGTGGGGTTCAGCCCGGCGATAGTGGTTGTGGGGTTCAGCACGGCGGCAAAGGCGTGGCCATTTTTTCGTATCTCAGATGACGATTCGCATCGGCGGCGGTGAAGTGGAGTTTGAGTCACGGGCAAGGCGGAGCCGCGGTGAAGGCCAGGGTTTCAAGTGGCGGTGCCGCGGTGAGAAAATGGTCATGCGACGGAAGACGAAGTTTCAAACGATGTCGTTTTCAAACGTCGTTTTCAGGCGCTTTCACCGCGGCGGCGGCGGTGGCGCTTGGCAGCATTAGGTTTTTAGAAAAGGCAGCATTAGGTTTTTAGAAAAGAATTTTAGGTTTGTTACAAGGGTATTTTTGCCATTTCATCTAATGGTTTTGCCTGAATTGTTTTGGTCAATACCGGAATAAGGGATTTTGGTTATATCGACCCAAAGTTTAGGAAAGTTAGGGTTATATTAGCACATACATTTAAAACTCAGGGCTATATTGGCACATACATTAAAAATTCAAGGTTATATTGACACTTTCTGAAGTTGCAGAGTCATATTTGCACTTTTGACCTAATTTCAGGGCTATAAATGTAAATAGCCCTAAAATTTATATTAAATTTGCCAATGACAACGATGAAGAGAATCACAGAAACAAATAGACCAACAATAATCATGCACTATACCTTTCTTCTGTAGAAGAATAATGCCTTGGTAAACGAAAATTCGTTCAACATGGCCAGCTAATATAAACAATGAAATTATTGTTTGTCTTGTGACGGAGCAACTTTGAATCAGGAGGCATTCATGTATACCACTATAACCTAGATATTATTGTTCCGTCTATGAATGAACATTTGGCTCATTTTAAGGATATTAGTACGCTATAATTAAGGTCTTCTCTTACAGCGTGCATTTTCTCAACTGCGATCAGAGGTCACCCAGCATCTTGGTGGAGAGGTCAATAAAAAGTGCGGAAAAGACGAGACCTAATGAATTACAAGTGAAAAATAGCTGCACTTGCAAGGATGGGCGTGTACAAGTTATACATTCTCTACTTGTGTCGTGCAATGGTGTGGGAAAGAATCATTAGCTCTATCTGATAGGAGAGCCCCATTAATAATGTACATTGAAAATCTTATATCACAGACTGCAATAGTCCTAGAATATCTCCCGGGGAAGTGCTTGCAGGGTTTTTTGGTTAGCTCCTTGCATCAACAATTGAACACAATTCTACTCCTCGTCTTCCAAGCCTCCAGATCCCTCAGTAGCTACAACATGGGGCTTCTCTACATCAACATTCAGATTACTGTTATGGAAAGGGGAACTCGGCTTCTCAGCTCCCGACTCTAAAACAGGCAAAGGAATAGAACCAGGCCTGCTTTCTAATGACTCCTGCGACTCTCCATCCTTAATATGTACCATATTTTCAGATTTATCAGTATCAGATCGAGAAGAATCTATTGAACTTGGGCTTTTCTCATCTCCAAGCATGTCAGATCTTACTTCAAGTCCACCATTTGGTAAAGACAAGGGATGAATTTTATCATCAGACGTCAAACCTGAATCAGAAGTTGAGTCCGATAATCCACCAAGGTCAGAACTTCCCCTCCACTCAACCCACTCAGGTGGTTTATCAACCTCTGTGTTGCTTTGTTCTGAATCCTGAAACAAATCCACAGCAGTATCATTAGAACTAGGCTTCTCTCTGGGCAATTTAGAAGTTGCTGTATCCTCTGGATCATTATTTCCATCAATAATATTCTTCTCATCAGCAGTAATCTCCTCAAGCTTGGATGATGGTGAAGCAATTGCACTTGCTACGCGCTCATTGACAGTATTATCATCTTCGAATGCAAACCAGTTGGAATTTGTGAAGAGAGAACCACTGCACAGGAACAATTTTATGACAACGATTACTTCCAACATCAAATGAAAATATCAGTGTAAAAGTGAAGAATGCATATCCAGAGTGATGTCAGTGTCATTGGTTCTATGTTCGCAAGGCAACAAGCAACCTCATGCCTCAGAATGGGAAAAGCTAGAGTGTGGAATAAAAATGGTAGCTAAACTGTTTACCAACCTTTCCTGGTCGTCTCCAAGACGAAGGGATGAAATGACAACTTCAGCAGATTCATCATCAAAGTACACATCCTGCACAGTCATAAACCAATTCTCTTAATAATTAAGTTCTTTTGCTCAACTGGAGGCCTGATTGATCCATCCAACTGTGCTTATAAAATTGAAAATTAGAGAAGCTTTAAAAGTGTGTACATAATCAAAACACAATTCTCATGGAAAATGTCCATAAGAATTAACCATAAATAAGACCCACCCCAGAGTAATAAGATTTTTCTCTCTTTTATGAGAAGCTTTCTCTGATGTCCAGACACAATAAAAACAAAAAGTATAGAGCGAAAATGTTGTTCACACCACCCTCTAACTCAACAGAAGGCGAACATTTCAAGCACTTACGAAATGAGAGGAACCTCCTAGTAGATAGCATAATTTTTTAATTAATCAAAAATGTATTGAGCCATAAACTTCCAAGTTCCATCAAGAGCACGATCAAAAACAGTCCAAGTATTTTGCCACTGTCCTTATAAGAGAGATTTCATCCCCCTATACTAGGGCCACTGTTTGTTTGTGAGGTTCCTCTTTTGGTAAATAGAGTACATCAACTTTGCTTCTAGCCAGGCAGTCATATTTGCTCTTGAAGAATTAGAAAATTAATTTCAAAAATAGTTCGTTGGTAACATCAATCCCAAGGATGTCGAGAAATTTGGTTTACTGTGGTTGTGAGCAAAAATTCCTCATTTTCCTCATTTTAATATTTCATCATTCAATTAACCAACCAAATCGCTTCAATAACTGAACACCTCATAAACCATTAGTCTATTTATCAATTTCATTTTATATACAACACGCCTGATAAGGAAGGACAAACAAACCTCGTCATCACGTTCTAGTGAGCCATGAGTCTGCAGACATTGCAAAGCAGTTGAAGTAATTGGTGAGAGATCAAAGGAGATAAGCCAAATCGACAAAATGAAAAACAGCTTTCATATGCAAAATAAATACTTGTAGCAAACATCTGGTTTATGTAGAATGCATTTTCTATTGAAGAAAATATCTAGTGTGAATGAAACAGTACATAATGAGTCCAAGGATCCCCACAAATCCTAGAAAATTAAGAAGAAATATTTTTGTGTACCTAACATTATTTTTCAGCTTTTGCCTTTGCAAACCATCTTCACAAGTAAAATATCTTTGTTTAGTTGTTCAATTACTCTTTATCTTTTTTTATCTTCATGCATATCATTTATGGCCATCCCTAATTAACCTCCATGTCTATCTTTTTGCCATTTTTGACAAGACTTCACCCAGAATTTTCAACATACTATTCTTACTGAATTCAATTCCACACTCTCTCCTGCCCATTTTCAACCACAACTTATAGTACTTTCTCTTATTTTATTCACTCGTCGTATACCACGTGCCCAAGTTGCATATAAGATAAAAAGGGAAAGAGAGTGCATAATTTGATTAGATATCTCTCTCCTTGCGTGCTTTACTATGTCTAATTGTCTCACAGGTCATATTATCATAAAGTACAGCTAAACATGGGCGTTTACTCATTTACAAAAACACACCTCATCATTCTCGTCATTGCTATAAATTCCATATCGGAAGGCCTGACTCAAATTATTTGCTAAAGCTGCAACGTCATAGTCCCTATCTTGATAATCTTCATCATCACTATCTTTAGTCCTATCATGTAGAGCTGTAGGCCTCCTGCAAATGTGGATGAACTGAGACTTAATTCAAAGGTGTAACTTTCATAACTTGCTAGAAAAGTGATGAAAAGATGCCCATGAAACAGTTAAGTGTGCCTGAAGGAGAAAGAACAATAAGGCAATCCTGTATTATCTTTAGCAATCAAAGCTATGTTTAACTGTCCAGATATATTTCCCACGCATTATTTTAGGCTTCATTGCCTCCATTCCACTGCTTTGTTCCTAGTTTCTTTTACATGATTTTCAAGGCACGTTTGATCATTGATAACATAGTTTACATATAACTACGGCCTATAAAAAGTTCCAATATCAATGTCATGATATTCTTACATATTAATTGTGGTCAAACATGTCTTAAAAATCATGGCAAATAGGAACAAAGCAATGGGACGGAGGAAGCAGTATTCAGAAGAGGAACCAGAGTTTCAAAAAAATGAAAGCGAAATAAGAAGTGAATAGTCAGACCACTCTAGCTTCCAGACTGATCTACCACTAGAGCTACATTAACATGTTCAACGAATATTATCACATGCCTGCAGAAGCATTGCCTTCCATAGCACACCATCACCCTACTTTCAAGATTCAAAATCTTAAAGACAACTTAAGCATAAGACTGAAAAGAGAAAAAAAACAATATAGGCATAGCAAGACATACAGATGGAACAGGTATATAATTGTGTAATAAAAATATACTAAATTTTATCTATAATGAAGCTATATAACATAACAAAGGAAAACCACTCCTAAGTGTCCTCACTAATTGGACTTCTAATCACATTTAAAACATGACAATGTCCCTGCTCAAAAACAGCCTATCTGTAGTCTGGCTGCAAAAAGGTACTCTCTCCAGCCCACTAAAAGTTTCCTACTATGGTTTTTCACGGTTTGCAAGAAACTTGTTTGACCATTAATACTGTAAATACACATAATTAAATATCATAAAATGTTGATACTTCAAAAGGTATATGTTACCATGAATCTAACAAGATCACACGTGATAACAAATCGATCTATTTGTCAATGAGATTTTGATGGTCATAACTAACCAATTTAATAGTAGAAGATTATTGCAGGATGAGGGGAAAATTAACAGACCATATCTGCCCAAACGGGTGATGAATTTAAATAGCTGCCTACTGAATCTGTCAGTTCTAAAAACTCGAAAAGAGCATTCACAGAAAGAAACAGTGTAATTAGTCAAACATCATTAGGACCATATAGGTCCTTCCACAACTGTTACAAGTATCATCATTTTATTAGTTCCAAGATACACAGATACAGAAGGATGTAAACTTCCTGATTGAAAGTTCCAGGACTCTGTGTCCCAGTTACTTTTACTCTATGAGATTACAAGGAGAAAAGGAGAGAAAATGACTAGTAATTGCAAGTATCAAACTCACCCACAAGCCCATTGTAACACGTTTTCCATTGCATTACGCTTTTGTAAAATATTTGTATGCCAATCAACCCATTCACTGTTCTCCTGAAAAAGAGAGACTCGAATATCTTAAAATAAGAAAGAGATAGAAGCATCAGAAAAGACAAGGCAGCCATCAATGATATTAATGGACAGCTGTAAGTGCATCAGATAATAGCCACATACGAAGGACAGTTTAACTAAAGTGATAAATCCAATGGAGCTTTATACCACCGGAAAAAAATGTTATAATCTAACGCTAAGAGGATGATTACAAGCAGAATAAAGCAAGCCAACCAACATAAACACATTACAGTGTTCGATACAAGAGCACAACTCCAAATAACAATTGATAATTTGATATCATGTGATAAAAGTCCCATACCATGGACAAAAATATAGGAAATGGCTCTAGAGGAGCTATGACTAAGCACAATTAAGATAAAAGCATACATCCAAAGCCAGAAAACATTGATCTGCCTCACAAAGAATACTCTACAGAAAATAAATTCTGACAAAAAGAGCTTAATGGATCACATCAAAATTCTAAACTACTAGCATAATTCAGAAGAAAAGGAATAGACTTGGTAGACTCTGTAAAAGAGTATGCACGAGAACTGCTTCAAATATAAAAGCAACCATGATACAAAAAAAAAACTAGCTAGCAGTCAGAAGAAAGCTCTACATCAAATACTCGTCACACCAAAAGCTGGAAGCTAATGGAAAGCTCAACCTCACTGAGGAAATGTGGATAATAGGTTTGTGATATTTCATAAGCAATAGGAAATGTGGATGATAGGTTTGCATCCAATCTGAGAGTCAAATTCAAATGTACAGAGAAAAAAGATATAGAACAAGTAGCGGTTAATTGCCTTGAAGCTTTAATGCATGATAACCACCAGAATAACTCACCCGCAGCTTTTGTGACCAAATAGTTAATGACATTAGTTGAGATCATTTTTTTATAAATCAAGAGTTCAAAACTCTCCTTTCAGTTAAGAGAAAGACCAACAATTATATTACCTGGCTCATCAAGCATCCCGAGATAGACAATGTATGATTTCGATTTAATGTTCTTTCTTTTCAAATTAATCCTGGCTCCAAGTTAGACAAGCAATTAATATTATAGACAGCTTCTGGTCTTTTGGGCGTAATTAAAGGCTCTGTTATAGGAACTATTGAGATTGGCAGGTGGAAACTGAAAAATAAAGACCATCAGTGCTAATTCCAAGAAGTAATTTATCAAAGTGTCACAGAAGATAAATACACTAGCATTACATTATCAGCCACATTTTGCAAAGCTTGTCATTAATAACAGTTACATCCTAAGTACTCATCTAGCCAGTTGAAGAGCACGAGCGTAAGATCAAAAAAGGTTTTTGACTACCCACTAGACCTTTCTTTGTCGATCAGAGCTAGATAATCTCCAGCCAAATTGAGACTTTGAGTAACTAACGGGTGTTGGGTGTAGGGAACAGAATTGGGTACACATACTCCCTCTGTCCCTTATTGATGTTCCTATATTCCATTTCAATGTCCCTTATTAATGTTCTTATATACTTTTTTGCCAATTTTTGGCAAACTTCTCATCCTCTCTCCTGCACATCATCCACCCATTTTTATTTATTTCTCTAGTACTAATTGATTTTTTCATTATATCTTCCTCCCCAATTAATTAATTTCTCTTATTTTTAACCACTTCTCATTCTCTCGCCTTTCCCACTGACTTGACTCTCTCATTCCATTCACTTTGCATAACCTGTTTCCCCAAACCAACATAAGAACATTACTAATTACTAATCAACATAAGAACGAGTTAAGATTTAGAAAAACCTCAAATTACTACTCCCTCCTCCAAAAAAAAAGTTGAAAGCAAGATGATAAGCAATCTAAAATAAAATATGTGGCTAAGGTAGCCCAACTCTTTTCGGCATCATCACCTCTCCTGTTTCTAGACGATTAGTTTGTATTTTCTCACAATTATAAGTTCACGAGCGACTCTATCTTGTTCATACATCACTAATCTGCTAAATTAAATAGAAACAAAGGCCCCTGTATGTAACATTTCAAACACGTTTTGCAGTTTATAATAACCTCTAAATATTTGCAAAATAACTCCTCATATTCCCAATACACTTTTCCATGTATTTTTCCTATCATCAACCCCTCAATAATTGTTCTACTTCGTTTACCAAAGCCACAATGACTCGATTTAAACAAAATTACTAACTACAAATGAGGAAAACACAGATGGGAACTGAGGGAAACCATGCCCTTAAAGGGAAAAAACAGGAGAAAGAATAATCTTTTCAATGGACCTGCAGGTGTGATTGTATATCGATGTTGTTATTTCCCAATTGGACAAGCTTGTTTCCTATACGTGTAATATGTCCAATGTTCCCAACCCTGGGAGGCTTTTTCCCCTCAGCTGTGACTGTAGGCTGCAACAAACAGGTAGTTAAAATCAACTGTGATAGGCAAATTTCATAAACCAGAGAATAGCAATCACCTAGTATCTAATATTAAAAACCAATCCAGAAAACAATAACAAGAAAGATTCAGTTGAGGAAGTTAAACATCAAGCAAAACAAGCCAATCAAACATCACCTTCCCCGGAGCATTGGCCAAGACATTATCTCTCTCTGCTTGAAGAAATTTGCTGATCAGATTACACTCTTGAAGAATATGTTCAACAAATTGAGAATTCTTGCTCTCAAGGCAAGAGACAACTATTTGCTCAACGTGGTGATGCAAGAAGTTATTGTAAGGGTACCTGCAGTCAGAGTTAACCAAATTACCATCTCAGCAGATTCTCAAACAAACCACCTTCTCAATAAGAACAGCAAAAATGGTGGACTCACTCGAAAAACAAATCAACAATCCTCTTCACGGCTCCAAGACGAATTAATTCCTTCTCAGCAGCTTCACTGCTAACGGACACTAAAACAGAGATGAACTCTACAATCTAAACATTAAGCAATTTAAATTATCAGAAACGTGGATTCTGTTGTGCAAGAATAACCAGCTTTATAAAGTCCAATAAATAACATTAGCTCCAGACAAGCACAAAAAGAGTATGATCTGCTTTTCATTCATCAATGTAAAGAATTAAAGTCATTAGCTAAATGAATTGTCAAAAATCTGCAGGCAGTATATCTCAATCTATTTCCCACTAGACTATGTGTGGCTAAATTTAATCAGTAATCATGAAAAATCATATTAGCAATGGAAAGTGAACTAGTACATTAAAATATACAAGTTCTAGTCAAAATTATTGAATTTCTAATTTTTATTTATTCGGGCATTAGGGTCAATTTTATGCTTTGGAGGAATTCCCATGTGTTTCTACATCTGGTTTAGGTACATATTACATTTATGTTGCCGACTCTGTTGAGGAAAGTCACTTTTTCGACACTAAGTAGAATAGGAAATTCATTTTTCAGCAAGCTAAAGGGAAATCATAATCACAGTAGGATTTGGTTTTCTAGTCTACGAAGAATGTTCCTCCCATAGATACTTCAATATCAACAGCAACTTAGAAGACCCCAATCCACTGTGGAGTCGGCTGAATGCACCATATCTTGTCATTACATTCGGTCCAGGTATATAGATTCATATCTTTCTTTGAAGTCTCTTTCCAAGTCTTTTTGATAGGAACCATGCTTGTATTAATTTACTCAGCCAAAATTACAAAATCCATAGTAATAGTCTCTTTCCAAGTCGTTTTTTGTCTTCTTCCCCGATTAACTTGTTTTCGTAATTTTCTTGCTTCTAAATATCTTACCAAAACATTTAATGGTCCCCTACATATATAGATGTCCAGAGCATCTTAAACTTGTTTTCTCTTCTGTTTTATCTATTCGCACCACTCGCATAGTTTCTAAAACTCCACAGTTTCATTACATATCCTATCCAACCTATTATGTCCACACATTCACCTCCACATTCTCATTTCCACTACTCTCTTCTTCTTTTTTCATGTTCATATTTTGCAGCCCAGCACTTTTGAGGCATAAAGCAATGCTATAGATTCACAGTCATTATGTAGAATTTTCCTTTCTATATGAGTGATACTCTACAATCATCAAGTAGGGTACATTACTTATACAGAGTATAGCGGATGCTATCATCCATTTGTTCCATACAGTTTGAATCCTATGTGAGACTTCTTTATCAATTTCTCCATCATCTTTTATTACAGATCCTAAATATATAAAACGTTTAGATTCTTTTCCATCATGTTCACCAATTCTTACAAGTTTCTATTTTGGCTTGAACTAATTTTAAAGTGGAAACACATCCATTTTTGGAGTTCGCATATATTCCATGTTTAGTAATACTATTAAAAGTGGCTTGTACTATTTTTACAATGGCAATGCATGTATTCTGCAGTAATTATACTCATGTTCACCAATTCTTACAAGTGCTCTATTGTGGCTTGTATTGTACTAATTTCAAAGTGGCAATGCATATATTCCATTTTCAGTTCTACTAAACGTGGCTTGTACTATTTTTATAATGGCGATGCATATATTCTATAACAGTTTATCTTCTCCAAGAGTAGTGCTGTGTAACATTGTCAAAGGTGTGATGCCTAAGGGTCATTAGGTGTTATGCCCAAGGGTGATAAGAGTGATTCCTAGGGGAGCTTTTGTTCTATTACGATTTCCTGAAGATTTCTGTTCTGTTTGCAGTTTCCCAGCAGTGCTTTTAAACTCTAAATGAAAGATAGTTCTCTTC
>JAULKM010000006.1:13100957-13122801 GCA_032355605.1 Rubia tinctorum | reverse complement strand
GATGAAAACTCCAAAAGCTTCAGCAGATCACCTGGCAATAAACATTCAAAACCACATTATTTTCAATTTTTTGGTGCGAACAGAACACAAAAGTCTCACGGGATACACAGCAAAACTAAACCCTTCACCGCACCAGAGATCACATGCTCACTACAATACAATCACTATATCAACTAATCAATCAGGATAAACAATTACAATCTAAAGCAATGTATTAATGAATAATGATCCATCCAAAATATCATGCCTTGTTCAGATAAATGACCACATAATACTAAAGCAAGAATAATCTCATCAGTAATACCCATGATTTCTAACACTCATCATTTATTAACCAGAAGATGATCCAAAATTATGCTTACAAGTCCCACACTCTACCTTTCTCCTTACCATCTTCTTAGAAAGTTGTAAACGTTCCAAGCGTCAATAATAATGGGAGAATTTCTTCCTACTACAAAGTCACCAAGGCAAGACCAAACAATCCAAATTCAGAAAACACGCTTCCCACACAGATTTCTAATACTCATCATTTATAAACCAGAAGATGATCCAAATTATGCTTACAAGTTACAATCGTCCTACACTCTACCTTTCTCCTTACCGTTCCAAGTGTCAGTATAATGGAAGAATTTCTTCCTACTACGAAGTCACCAAGGCAAGATCAAACAATCCAAATTCAAAAAACACGCTTCCCATACAGATATGCACTCCAAAAAAATTAAGTTAAGCTCAAATTTATTTGCTCTATGAAATTCTGCCAAGAGTTGAAAGATTATATAAAGTTGAATAAATGAGTTGGTCAGCACTCGCACCACATCCACATCAAGGCAACTAGAACTCAAACAAATTATTTGATCCAGAGAACCACAACTATATGACTGCGTGAACAGCAGTTTGGCTTAGGCAAAGATCAATATATTCCAAACTTAATTTTCACTAAAATAACGAGCTGTCAGTTAATAAGTTATTTTATCAAAAAAGATATTTCCTGAAGAATTTCAATTTCCACAAATGCCATTACTAATTTAAACCATTTACCGTGCAGTACTCATTATAACAGTGAAGACGAAATCATTCAAGCAAGCATATCAATACATATCACAGGTGGCATCAAATCAGGACTTATCATGTAGAAAAAAACTGCAAATAACCGAGTAAACACCAACTTTTTATCATAAATCCAAAACGAGAACAAACATTCACCATTGCCTTACTTTGACTAGTCAAAGATAAACCACTCATTACTAGACTGAAAGTTTAAATTGGAGAAAGAAATGACACGATAAGCGACGGAAGAAACTTAAATTGGGTACTTTAAAATTCAACATCCACTGCACAATCAAGCATGAGAAGAAACCACACCTAAACTTTTTAACATCCCATCTACAGTTTCAGGATTAACAGTTATCCCGGATCCATGCATCATTTGGCGATTGTATGAGTAATACACTCCAGATGTTATTCTCTTTGGATCCAACAGTGATATGCATACCGACAATGAGTTAACAAGCACAGATTTTGGCCTGGAGTCCTCCAAAGTATGAGAAAATAATCTGCCAACGAAACTGAGAAGCCACAAAAGATAAATTATTTTTACCTTCTCTTCAACCCACCAATATAGTGAAGATTAATTGCGGCAGCGGAGCAAGTAAAATGATACCTTGGGCTAGAGATTTTAGCAATTATCCCTGGTGGAGCGTAACGGGTTATAGCAGAAAGTGCTTCTGCTGCATTAGCATGCACTTCAGGCAAGTCCTGCAACAGCAATTTTTTCAAACAAAAAAGAAACGGAAAACACAAACACAATTTTCCACAAGAAAATGATATTTTGATCTGGTTCCCAGAGAAACATGTGGAATCACATCCGTCCATGGGTTATTAAAGGAAACTAACATTTCAAACTGCTCCAAATAAATTCATAAGTTCCAATATGGTTGAAAGAATCAGGATAAGATAGTTTCTTTTACCCCATAACCAAGCCTATATTTCCATCAGTAAATTAATTTTGTCCAGGGATCACATTCGGAAAAATGAGGGTTTCCATACAACTTACGGATGAGCTAAACTTATCAACAATCATCTCTAACACATCTGTTTCTTCCAACCACTGCATCACATCAGTGTAATTGGAGTATAGATGTTCATCCGCGCCAATGAGACGGATTAAAACCTGTAGACCAAGTGAATTAGTATCCATAACTTGTAAAACTAAGCATGCAACAATAGTGGCAAAAAACAAACCTCCATGATGGATGTAATCCCAATCAGGTCAACCAGCTTCCTGATAATGTCACCATGAGCCTAAACAAGCACAAAATGATAGATGAAGTAACCTAGTTATGGTTATTGGCCCATTCAGTTATGGATATTGGAGTGGCTGGACACAGGGTGCTAGCAAGTATTTATACTATTATAAGCAACAGGGGAGAGAGACATTAAAGCAGAATGCAGAAGGAGAGGAAATCAAATGCCTCTTTTCTTTCAGGAGAAGAGGGTCTCCAAACAGTGTAACAAATAGACTATGGACATTTAAAAGGCTTAGTTAAGCCCAGGATATAACTAATACTTCAAGAAGTTTAACCTGCCAAAAATTTTACCAAAGCTTTAAACAGAGTCAAGCACCAATTGCATAATTGAGATAGTTACATACTGGCAAAACATCAAGCTAATAAAACTAAACAACATATTGGAATTTGAGGAGTCAAACTCCAGCTAAAGGATGTCCGGAGTGTGGATATAACTTGCTTAGTGCATCTCTTTTTGAATCGGACCAGCAAATTAATTTCCAAAAAGCTACAATCTGACAAGATATGTTGAACGGACGAGAATGAAAAGGATGGACAAACTTGCTTGTGGTTACATATTAAAGTACAGTTAGTAACAAGATTATAGCAGACTCAAATTGGCAGAGAAGTAAGACATTGGAATTCTGAATCCATGATGATCTTTAAAAAAATCTTCAATCTTAGAAACTAATAGTGTCCATAACTAATAACACAAGTTGATTAATCATTTCCTCTCCTTCGCTAAATTGAGGTATCTCTCTTGATTTGCTATATGAGGTTGACAGCAGAAGACTAAACTATTACACTTCTTCACAGTATCCATAAACAATGAACAAATAAAACAAATTGAACCAATCCAAACAAATAAAGATACATGTGTGTGTGTCCATTATCACAAGTTAAAAGCTAAATGTTAAGACTTACCCGTACATAATTCATTAGAGGAACCGTCTTCCGCAGTAAGAGACATACAACAACCTAAAAAATAAAACCGGGAATCAAATGACAAACATAACAACCAAAAAACAATAAAAGTTTATTAAAAGATATAAAGTTATACAGAGCCAAGTACTTCTCAAACAGAAGAATACTCCAACCTGCTCAAAAAGTTGATGCTCTAACCATTCAATGCATGTAAGAACTTTATAGCATCAAGATAAATGTAAAAGAAGTTTCTAGATCAGTTTTAAGAAAATGCAAAAGGACCTTTTTCATAGATAGACAGCAAGGAAAATTCAAACGCATTTTAATTAGACTTACACCAGGGGCTCAACGATCTAGTTACAACAAACCCAAGCAGATGGCATGGTGTTACAGTTAAGATTTAACTATGATAAATTGAATCTGAACTGTTATAGTAACTATCGAATAAATATAAATCTTTACAACACCGTCAAAAAACTGTCCCTAGAGCATCATAAGGCAAATAAATTTGAACAAAAATTCAGCACAATTATAGAAATCCTCGAAGCTTTTTCCTATACCTAGTTCGAGATTAATAAAGTTCAGATCCTGGCAAAGGAGTTCAGTAAATGATTCGCTCTTTGATGCATAGTAGAAGTTGACCAGTGCTCTAGTCCAAAAAAAAATAGTAAAACGTTTTGAACTAGTTTCTACCACCTAGGAGCAGAGAACCGTAATACCTTACTAAAATAACCAGCCAGGAGAGTACCGTGAGAGTGTTCAGGTTCCAAAAATGAGAAAAGCATACCCATCAACTGCGCAAAAGACATATTTAACATGTAATACAGCAGGATCGTCATGTTAATTAGGCTGCAATAAGCACAAAACTGCACACAAAGCCACACCTCCTCATCCTCCACCAATGCCTTCAGTATTATATCCACTTCACATGTAAAGATTTCACAAGCAATAAATGGAAACCTACAGATGCAACAAGTTAATAATTACATTAGAAGAATTCTGAAAAGATAATTGGATCATAATATCTTAAACTCAGAAGCCTAGACTTAGTTTGATAGCCATGTACATACTTAAAAGTTCGAGTTTTCTCCGCATCCTCTGGTGCTTCTTCTACTATGTATCTCACAAGCTGTTCAATTTGAGACCGCTCCCGCAAGCTGCCAGACAGATGTGAAATATAAATTGAACTAATGGAGCAACACTCATGTATTTGGAACAGATAGAAGTTGCAACTATACATAAACTGATGGAAATTAGATGAATAAAGGTCAATAGTGCTTCTTCAATATTCAATTAATAAGCAATACACACATGACAAGTTCAAATGGAATTCAGCCAGTAGTCCAAATAAAATAACGAGTATCTAATCAGAGTACACTGTATCATCAAGCTCAATTTCAGGTTGTCCTTACAACTACTACTAGCTACTAATAATGGTGGTACAATAAGTTTCAAGTTTTTATTAAAAAAATGGTATAGGGATGATGTCAGCATGCAAACCCATTCTAAAAACAGTTCAATGTGTCAAAGAGTAAGGCCAATGTATCATAGATTCATAATCCTCTTCCAGATCATGTTGAAATAATGTCATAATCCCATAGCATTAAATTCAACAACAAACCCTCTATTTAACTCAAAATGTATTATACATGGCACAATACAGCATTCTAAGCAGAAAATTAGGTACTCCCTCCGTCCCCCTATTTGTGCCCTACCTGCCTTATTTGGTATCCCTATATTATTGTCTTACTTCCATTTTTGGCAAAATTTTGAAGGGAAAAAAAGGAGAAATAATTTTTTGTTCACAAACTATTTTTATGCTATTTTAATGACTTAAAAAAAGACATTTTTTTGTGGTAAGACAGAAACAGAGGGACAGAGGGAGTAGTTGAATAGACAAGGAACTAAGGATATAAAGAGCAATTAGTAGATAATGTAATGGTTAAGCTTCCTAATTGTTAGGAATTAATTAGCATGATACCTTGTTAACAGAACTATCATGCACCATGCTTTTTACCCTTTAAAGTGAGTGATTAACTAAAATTAATAGATAATCGTCAGGGAAATAAACAACTGAAAACTTACAAGCAACTAGAGGAAGCCAGTGTCATAATTTCATCACAAAAGATAATGCACCAAGAGGCTGTTCCACAACTACTCATGATATTCAAGATACTAAAAAGAGAGTCGCAAATGAGCTATCGTCCACCATATGAAATAGACACAATATCCACATCACATGAACGCACACCTGCAATTAATTTGCTCTAAGAGATAGGGCAGTAACTAAGCTCCATGAATCTAAAGCACTATCAGCAAAACAAGCAAATATGGTCATCCAAATTTTGTAATTGTGCATGCTGTGGTTGCTTACAAACTAATTAGGCGGCCATTAAGAGCTTTGCATTCTTGAATTACTTCATCTTCATCCAAAAGTTCCTCCAGAGTAAAATTATCTTTGTCCAGTATAGTTTCCACCTGAAAATTCATCAGTAACAGAAGGTTAACAGTAACAAAGGAATTTCTAACTCTCCTTTTAAATTGAATATTCCAAAAAAAAAAGTTGACAGAAAATTACTGAAGAAAAAAGAGTCATGAAAAATCCACATAACTCTAATGATTACTTATTACTTTACTCCATTAAGGCCAACATCCTAATCCACCTTTACACTTGAGCTACTTGAGCAAAAAATAGGGTCAATATCCAATAATCATGAATCAAGTATAGAGAAACAATAGAACGGGCAGCAGAAATTGCAGGATCATCAACCATCAACATGAGATAGTAGGATTTGGAAACAGCCAAATAGTTTGAAGTTGAAGATATTGCCACAGCTGAGTCTTTGTGTTGATTCTAAAGGCAAATTCAGCTTGAGGAAAGCTCATTGTATACTGAAGGGGACTGTCAGTACTGATTCTTTTGTTTCAGTAATATGAATAGGACATTCTTTTGCTCCATTACTGATTCTTTTGCTTCAACTTCTTGATGATACAGAAGAATATTGTCAACTCTCGACATAACCAACCAACTGGGAATTCAGGTGTCTCCATGGCATTGTGATCCACGTAGCCTGCATCAGGATTCTGCTCTACACTTCCAATATTCATATGCTAATGATCTGTACCAGAAATTGGGGTAGAAGACTGTTTCAAATTTCAGAAGTTTTAAGAGGTACGGTACGTGTGGCATTTATTTTTTACGAGAGAGCTGCAGCTCATGTGTATGTTACTGCCCTTCATCAAGTTGGTATCGAGAGAAATCGAAGAGATTTTCAACAAACTGCCCAACCATCAGAGATCCAGTTGTGGAGGAAATGAAGTGCTCAGAAGCAGATTGTGATGCAAGTAAAAAAAATTGGGTTCATTAATTCACTAGGTCTGAATTGTTTCATCTTGTTTTATTCATTTATTAAAACCTAACCTTGGAAACTGGAAAAATGAGAAAGAAAAGGAGAACCAATTCAAGAGAAGTTGTGGGATCTTTCATTCCACCAAAGAGAAAACTTCATGGGCTGATTGTATCATTCTTACATTCTTTTGGTATAAAGGGACTTAGGACAACCGACAACCTCCCCTTTCATTCTAAAGCATCCATTGTTATTCTTTATAACATGTTTCTCCCATTCATTTAAGGTATTAAGACTGAGTTAACCTAAATTCAATAGAGTTTGCAACTAAAACAAAATCTCTCTTGCTGGATTCACGCTTAAAAAGATTGAATCAAAACGTCTTCCCATATACCCAAGTAAATGATTCACATTCCGACTCATATGAATCTTATGAAAAATTCCAAAATACAAACTCCAGGTTGCACAAGGAAGATTTACACAAACAAAGTGGGCCAGCATTTCTTGAATAGCATCAAAATCACATTTAAAGCTAATCAACCAGATCCTGTATTTCCCATAATAAATCTCCACTGAAGACCCACTTTCAGATCATTTCCAAGCTCATAGTCTAGGGTATGTACATCCACTGGTCCATGTGATTAAAGGTTTTCAACAAAGAAAATAGACTATAAAGTCCTGCCACCAGATAGAATGCAACTAGTCTAGTACAGTATATACATCATATTTGCAAGGAAAGAATACCAGCAGAAAATGTATCTTTGAGTGCTGAGATAACTAGATGACCTAGTTCATTCTGAAAGCATATTTGCAACCCGAAAAAAAGTGAAAGATGATAAATGATGAGACTTATTGCTGCGAAATTTTCCCTCTATGACAGTGTAATATATTTAAGATGGTGCTATCTTTTTCTATAAGTGCACTCCCCCGTTAGAGCAAACAATGATTGCTACTACCAAACATGGACATTCTTCTTATAAAACTGTGCATAAGCACTTTGCTTATAAACCAAATGTGTGCATTTTCACATGGGTGGTCCTTCCGTATTACTTCGTTTTAATAGGTTGTATGATGTCTACTTGATATAGATAAATAACAACTAGCAATACAAAATCCAATGAGCCTAATGTATAATAAGACCTGTGGAAGATTCATTTTACACGAAAATGGAGACATTAGGGAAAAACATTGAACCATAGACGTGTTTGTCTCGCAATTGTTCCATCTAAAGTCGATGGCACCAAAACCATAAGTGTAATAACTAAAGTATTCAAAACTATAACCAAACTTCAAACATTTAGGTGTTGCTTTCTTAATGTTAAGTTTTGATATACTCCACGGGTTCAGTTGTGTATTGACCCGAGCACCACATTTCATTATTATAATCATAAAAAGCAACTAATGAGAATTTTTGTTTGGCGTGAATTCCAGAAAAATCAACCGAACTACTACTCTTAGTTCGATATCAAACTTTATAGAACATTTAAGTACAGTCAACCGCCCAAAACTTGTGATAGTTCCTCGTAAAAAAGCCTGGGGTCTAAAAATGACTCAAAAAAAGAAGATTGTAGAAAGGCGGATAGAACAATGAAAAATCTCTGCGAAGTTGCAATACTCACTGGAGAAGCAGTGGAAAGCCCCGCCATGCGCCAAAACATGATGAAATGGACAGTGATCAACTCGCACTCGGATCTGTGCCGCCTTCCAAACCCAACTCCTTCACAATCTCCCGCGAAACCGTTCCTTTCCGATTAAAATATCAAAATTATGTATCTCCTTCGCATGAAACCCTAAAATTCTAGAGGATTGGATTCCACTGGATCAGAGAGGGAGGGGAAAAAAGGGAAAGGGAGCCTCACGGAGAAGCTACAAGCCTGTCAACGCGGGACGGGGTACATCGGAAAATCAAAATAATGTTGTTTTCAATTATCGAATCTCTCTCGTTCTTGCACCAAAAAATAACAATAAAAAATATTTTATTCTACTTTTTTATACCAAGCTCCAAATTATTGAATCTCAACATATGCATCTCCTTATTTATTTTTGATGCATTTAATTGTTTATTTTCTCAGTTAAATTAATTGTTTACTGCTCCTTCATTTACGTTTAATTCTCGTTTTTCCCCAATGTTATAGAGGGAAATTAGATACACACATGCGATGCATGATTTATATATTAATTTATTGTATTTATTGTATTTAGATGTAATGAGCTATATCTGCTTGGAATGAAGAGAGTATTGTAATAATTTTATATGCTAGAGATTTGAATACATGAGATAATAATTTTTTATTATTGTGAAAGTAATTATTTTGAAACATACTAGATATGGTTGTTGCAACTTGAACCCAAATTTAAAGATATGTTGGGCAAAACACTCAATTGGCAAATTACCAAAAAAAATTGACTAGCGCTCCAAGAACGAATAGAGTGTGTATCTGTGGAAAGCAACGGATGTTTTGAGACAAAGCTACTAACCAAATTGCTTTTGTCGTGCTTATCTACATTTTTCATAATCTGGTCCTCCTTCAATTGTACAAGTTCGACACCTCTAGAACGATCTATAGAATGAGAACACTAGTTAGATGACAAATCCATGGATCTGGTTGGTGTTGGATGTGAATAAACTTATTATGCAGCAGTTTCTTTCTTGTCCTTCCTTAAGGGAATGGCGAGGGATTCAACCCTCTAAATAATCAAATTGGCACCAAACGCTTATCAACCCTCTAAATCTAACTTACGCAGCATTACTACACATGTAACAAGCTCCTGAACTGCAGTAACAAAAGCAGAGCATTGCAGCTCATTTGGTTTGAATGTGAGAAGTAAAAGGTTAGCCATGATTTGTCAAAGAACCGGCAACCTCCCAAGACAAAAAAAATAATTCAAGATACCATAATTTTTTGGTCCAATTGTGCAACATTTACGAATACTATACATTGAAAGTCCAAAAGCTCAAAGGCGTCAGCCATTAAGGATGTAAAAATACGTTATGCTTCGCTTCAGCAGCCAATGAAGATGAATGAAATTTAATCTCCTGTCAATATATAAAAGAAATCATCCAAACCCAATTGTTGACACAATGGTCGCCAAGGGTAGGATTATCTTTTTACATATTTTTTTTAATCTATTCTGAATTTTGTCTCCATAAGATTTTTTTCTCCCTCCTATCTTCGTCATATTCCTTCCGAGAAAGTAGGATGAAGGGCCCTGCCCCTATGTCACCATCTCCGCCTTCCCCTGCGCCAGGTGTCTCCATCCTCGCATCCATGGTGACGTCATTATGATGTGCTGACATAGACCTCGCTCCAGTTCTCTCCATTTTTGGTTGTTGTATTGCAACGACAGTCATTCTTGTTTCCTGAGTTTGTGGGTGGTGTTGGGGTCCCAATTGTTGGACACTGTTCGAATTTAACTCTCCAACCTTCTATGTTTCTCCTCTAGGTATCCTCATTTCAATTCAAAATTTCCTCTCTTTGAATTCCCAAATGCCCAGTATCATCATCGGAGGAGGCTGCTTCCGATGGTAAGTCAGATTGTTAAGCAACGCGAGAGTTTTGGAGTTTTGGAGCGAACGTAAATATTTTTCTGAGTTTTGGGGGTTTCTAACGAAGGTAAATCATCGGAGAATCGAATTGATAACAACTGGCTGGCGGCTCAAGGGCAGATTGCTTCCCAGGGAAAAGTTGGGGGTGGTGAAGTTACAAACGTCGGTACTCCGTAGTCGATGGATACTGGAGACTGGAGGAATCAGCTTTAAGCCAATTATCGTCAGTGGATTGTCAACAAAATGTAAGTCTTTTTTTGCTGTTTAATCATTTTATTTTGTTCTCAATTGTAGATGGTCTGAATTTTTACCTGATTATTTTTTCTTTGATCATCAATAGGCATGTTACACGTGTTTTGTTGCTGATTGGCTATAAGCATACTCTTGTATCTTGTTGGTTATTGATCATAGTGTTTCTTGTTGGATATAATGGAGAAAAAAATTGTTGTTGAACATTCCACTACAGTTTTTTTGTTTCTTTCTTAAACTTGCTCTTTGCTTTTTATAGTTTGATAAGTACTTTTTATGTTGAGAGATATTCTTGATTAAGGTTTTCAGGTGTTGCTATAATGGAATGTTTCTATTGATAATAAGTTTTTCCTTGTGTGGAATGGCTATTAAATGCTGGTGTAAACTGCGTGCAGTTTTGTTATCCAAGGTGAGTCAGCCATTTTTAAAATTATCTTTTGCTTATATTGCTAAACAAGTTGAGGAAAGGACGAATTTTTAATGCACTATAGTATAAAGGATTTTGAATGTGGTAGCTTATGTCCTATGAAGTTGTCTTATGTCCTATGAAGTTGTCTTTCCTAGGAGATGATTCTTGCTTATGGTGGTGCTACAAGTTTCCCAAGGGTTCTTGATGAGAGCCCTGGTGATGTCAAATACACAATGTTATTTATTATTGTTCTTGTTGGAGCTGGAGTTAGGGTAATAAATAACCAGATATTTGTTTATGCGGTTAAGGGCTTTGTGTTTGCACTCTAATGGTTGGTCTGCAACTAGGGATTAATGTTTGCCAATTCAATTTATTTTTGGATGTACATCTTTTGCTGAAAAAGAAGCAGTTTATGTTTTAATGCTTCAGCTATAATCATATTTTGTAGAATAGGCACTTTGGCGAGGCATCTTCCTTTCTCTGGAAAGAGGGATTGCAAGAACTTGAGAAAATTGCTATAAGGTTTGAGGAGAAAATCTACACTGCAACAAGCCAGGTATGCCATGCAAATCTGTTGCATGTTAATGGAACTTGCCAAAGTCACTTTAATCCTCTCTCCACATATTTGTGATGAAAGATTTGGTCTATAACTGGTATTCTCATGATTCCAATTTTTGTCTTTATTGCAGTCTGGTTATCTGTGGAGGATATCTATGAAGATGTTACCTATGGAGAAAAAGTCACAGAATCCTCTGCAACAAAATGGAGCCAATACTGAGCAGAACTCCTCTGATCAAGGTAATTGTCAATTTGTATTTAGTAGCTGGTAAGTACCTTGCCTAAGATTTGTCAGTTACGACCCATTGCCCAGTTATACTATGGTTTTAGATATGTTCGCAAGAGACCACTAGATACCATGACAAGGAAAAATTAAGAAACACTAAATATGGAAGGGGAAGATCCAACAAGACGTGTAACAAGACTATAAAGAAAGAAATTATGTATTTTATATTTTAAGTGACATAATATGTTTAGAACCTTCACGCATAGTGGGATAATAATCTTAGTTGTTGCCTGCCTGATAAATATGGAAAATATTTCTCTTTTCTAATCTTTCAGTACTTGTCATGCTCTTTTACATTGCTCAATGTTTTTTTTCTTTTCTATGATCTAATTTTATATGTGTGTGTGTGTGTGAACAATTATAATTTGTTAAGCATTTCTTTGAGAAGAACATATTTAATGATCTTTATATGACTTTATTGATACCTATAGAAATCCAACAGTGTTTTTCAGTTTTTATCTTCAGTATTTTTTTATTGCTTTTGTAACTGTACTGTTGCTTCAGAATTATTCCTTGAATTAAAATCCTCAATGTCACTGTACAAAGCTACTTAATGATTATGTAGCGTATTGACATTTATTTATTTGCTAAATGTATTCTTATATACACTGTTGCTGAAGTCTTTGACGAGCTAGGCAACATTACAGCATCAGCATAAGGTAGGTTTAGAATAGATCGTGGGTTTAGAATCTAACTTTTTGAGTAGTTAAAGTACAAGTTTATAGCCCTAGGTTAAAAGGAAGAACTACAGGGACTTGAAAACAAAGATAAATTTAGGAATCACTCCTAACCCTTTGGCGTCACACCTCGGGGTCCTTTAGGGCCACACCTTAAGGTTAAGCTGCGTCTCATAACTCAGAATTACGATATAAATTGCAGTGAAATTTTATTAATCTCAATCTCTGTCTATTCCTCATAGAGAGGTACACCATTTACAGCTAGAAAGAACATCATTTAGATCTAGAAAGTAAATTCCATGGGCAAGGGAATTTCCCCTTTAACTTTCCTAAACAAACAATGTCCTAATTAGATTCTGAAAACTAAAAGGAAACAAAATAAAACCATTCTTAAAGTAACTAACACATTATGAAAATAAGAAACTCGCGAAAATAACTAGCAAGTTTATTCCTTCTCATTCCTCATCACAATAATCAAATCCTTAGGTGCATTCTCTTCTCTGTAAATTTTGTGGTTTGTTTTTCTTCTGTGATTTAGTTTGTTGTTCTGAACCAAGTAAGTAGAATGTGAAGGAATATTTCTTTACAAGTTTACATTGAATTGCTTCATTAAGCGAGTGTTTATGGTATTGTAGTGGTGGTTGGTTTACTACATGTATTGTATTTTGGTGCATTGTCATCTCTGTGATTTTTTTGTTTTTCTTATGTGATTTTTTGTGTGCGCTAAATGAAATATATCAATACACCGGGTGTTTGTTTGTTTACGGATTTACAGTTCTCAAATTATGCATGAGTGTGAGATTTGTTTGATGTTAAAAGAGTTCGAAATGATTCAAGCGTGATTGCCATGTGCTACTTTGAGCGCGAGAATACGTCTGATTTGTTTATGTTGGATATGTTATTGTGTTGAAGTGGAGCTTAATATTTGGACATATCTATTTCAATTGTTTACTGATTTGTGTGTCATATTGCACCATGTACATCTGTAGTTAGGTACAAGCTGTGTGATTATTTTGAAATTAAACTAAGGTTGAATATGTTGATGCTTTAGGTTCTTTGTTATTGAATTTGTAGTTATTTGGCTATTGCATCTCTTTGAGGGCCTGAGTAAGCTTGGTTTATCATTAATTGGTTCTTTGCATGGCTAACTATGATCTGATGTTAAGTTTGATGGTTTTTTCTCGTGAAAGTGTAACTTTCATACTGATGGATCTTTGCATAAAGTTTTATAGTTGGAAAGAAAACATACTTTTAATTTGTTTCTATTAATTTACAGGGAGTGTGGATGGAAAAGCTCTGATTCAGCATGTGAGGAATTCCTCCAAGCATCACTCCATTCCAATTTTTCATTCTCAATATTAGCACGTGAGGAATTCCTCCAAATCGGCAACCGAATCTACGATTGGTCAAATATGATTGAGATTTTAGGGTTTCTTCTCGATTCAAAACCTCTTTTTTGTTCTCTGAAGTCCCAAAAAACCATATTAAAATAGGAGTGACTCAGCTATAGATTTTGGATTGTTGGATTTTGTGAGGCCAGGTTTGTTCTTTTACTTGAAGTTCCAACAATGTTGTTCTTTTTCATATATGTTTAAGGTCTCATGAGCCTAGTTCATATCAATTAATCAAATGCTTTGAAGATGAAAGGCTTAACGACATTGTTGGCATTTAGCGGTGCATACTATGTTGCTCCTGGAGTAGTTTTACATAGATCATACAACACAAATGTCTGGAGTATTGGTGTTATAGCTCATACACTACTGCGTGGTAGTCGACCCTTCTGGGCTCAAGCTTTGACAAAGAGCCCCGACTCTATGCTTGAAAGCAATAGACTTTGAAAACGTTTGCTAAATAAGTTTCCACATAAGAGAATAACTGCGACACAAGTTTGAAGTAAGCCTCATTTACACAACCTGAATAAAGACATTTCTTTGACCCTGTTAAATCTCTGTCTATATTTTCCTTAAAATATTTGTTCCAGGTCATTTTGTTTCTGACGGAAGGTTGCTTATTAGTTAAATGCGTGACTCGATCATTTTTGTACAAGGAATTGCCTTTAAAAAATCGTACTGCTCAAATTACAGCTAAGTTTGACTTAAAACCTTCACCATATGAACTGGTATGTTTTTGAGCATTTGGATAGTATCAAACTGCATGTTGTAATTGACTTACATATTGCTATTAATTAGCTGTAATGACATATCATTAAGCAGATGGCCTCTCTTCAGATGTGCAAGGCTTTATAAAATAAAATATTGAATATCACTCTCAAAATGTTATGTTAATAAGTGTACGTGGTTATTGCCTTTTCAATTTCAGGGTAGTTATGTGTGCAGTGTGATTGGGTATTGTTGAGGAGGTTTTTTCCAGAATGTAATGACATAGAATTTATCCTTGCAGGCACCTCAAAAACACCAGAAGTATGTTTCTTGTGTTCATGGTCTTCCAATGTCGAAGATGGTTTGCAAGAGAAAAAGAATTGGTGGGAACAAAACAAGGTCGGCTTTCCCTGTTGATGTTGCATCAATTTCATCAAATATGTTGATTATGCGCTAGTGACATCGCTTTCTTAGAAATTACAAGGTTCTAATGATATACCAAAAATGAAGTTGAGCTTGATTCTGTGTCATTTTGTTTTTATGTTAGATTGGTAGAGTTTGCAGGATCCTAACGGCCTCGCATTTATAGCATGTCCAAACACATAGTTTAGAATACTTTTATTTCTGTAAACAGAGATAATGCAGAGAATTCGATATCTTCTATTCACCGGATAACCTTAACTTATACACACCCTATGAGTCTATTATAGGAAACTATATCCCCTAATTATATTCACACACATATATATTCTACATATAAGACACAGTTGTATATAGCTGTAGTACAGCTCTAACACTCCCCCTCAAGCTGGAGCATAGATGTTAATCATGCCCAACTTGTTACATAGGTAGTTTATTCGAGCACCATTCAAAGCCTTTGTGAAGATATCCCCTAGCTGTTCTCCAGTCTTCACATAACTGGTAACAACCAAGCCTTGTTGAATTTTCTCACGAATAAAGTGACAGTCTATTTCAATATGTTTGGTCCGCTCATGAAATATGGGATTAGTTGAAATATGAATAGCTGCTTGGTTGTCACACCACAGCTTAACCGGAACTGAAGTTGTAATCCCTACTTCAGTTGTTAACTAGTTTTATCCACATAATCTCACAAACTGCCTGTGCCATAGCCCTGTATTCAGATTCCGCACTAGACCGTGACACAACTGGCTGCTTCTTACTTTTCCATGAGACCAAATTCCCACCAACAAATACACAGTAACCCGAAATGGACCTTTTATCAATCTTCGAACCAGTCCAATCAGCATCTGAAAAACACTCAATTCGATTATGCACATGATTAGCATACACAATACCTCTTCCTGGTGTTCCTTTCAAGTAACACAAAATTTGTTCCAATGCCGCTCAATGGTGAACGGTAGGAGATGACATAAATTGGCTAACAATGCTAACCGAATATGCAATATCTGGACAAGTCAAAGTAATATAATTCAACTTCCCAACCAACCTTCGATACCTTTCAGGATCTTCAAATAATTCTCCATCCTGTGTAAGGTGCATATTAGGAATCATTAGAGCATGAAAATGCTTGGCCCCCCAATTTTCCAGTATCAACAAGTAAGTCCAGGAGATATTTTCTCTGAGATAGAAATATACCTTGTTTACTTCGAGTAACCTCAACTCCCAGAAAATACATTAGCACCCCCAAATCTTTCGTGTGAAATTGATTATGAAGATGAGATTTCAGATATGAAATTCTTCCAGTATCACTCCCAGTGATAACAATATCATCCACATAAACTACCAATATAATCAATCCAGCCTTTGAGCGTCTATAAAATACCGAATGGTCAGACTTGCTTTTCACCATACCGAAACTTTCGATCGCTTGACTAAACTTTCCAAACCAAGCACGGGGACTTTGTTTCAAACCATACAAAGATTTCCAAAGACGACAAACTCCCCCGAACTCCCCCTGAGCAACAAAACCAGGCGGTTGCTCCATATACACCTCCTCCTGAAGATCACCATGAACAAAAGCATTTTTGATATCAAGTTGGTGCAAAGGCCATTGATAAGTTTCCACCAAGGAAATAAACAATCTAACAGATGTTAATTTGACAACCGGAGAGAAAGTCTAAGAATAATCGACACCGTAAGTTTGAGCATAACCCTTAGCAACAAGACGTGCTTTCAATCGAGAAACTAACCCATTTGGGTTAAACTTCATGGAAAACACCTATTTGCAGCCTATAACCCGTTTCCCTATAGGTAAATCAACCAAATCCCACGTACCATTGTCCCCCAAAGCACTCATCTCCTTGGTCATAGCATCATGCCACCCAGTATGAGAAATTGCTTCACGGACAGTTTTCAGAATAGAGACAGAATTAAGGGAAGCAGCAAAAGAACGAGAAGAGGATGATAAATGGTCATAAGAAATAAAGGTAGAAATAGGATGAGTGCATTGGCGTTTACCTTTGCGTAATGCAATTGGAAGATGATCATTTGAAACTGGATCCGACGACGAAGGAGGTATTGGTGAAGGACATAATGCAGGGAGCTTGCGTCTAGAGTAAACTTCAGTAATAGGAGGGAGGATATGAGGGGGGGTCAGCCTGGACAAGAGCCGATTCTGAGGTAGGGGTAGGAGTAGAAGTTGGTTCTGAGGTTAGGGTAGGAATAGTGATCGAATAGACTAATAGATCGCCATCCTTTCGACTAGGAAGAGTGGATGAAGGTGGAAAGTAAGGTGTGTCTTCCAAGAAGGTAACATCAATAGAAACCAAATATTTGTTAAGTTTAGGACAATAACACCGATAACCTTTTGGAAATCGAGAATAGCCAAGAAAGACACATTTTAAGGACTTAGGATCTAATCTAGTGACCTGTGGATGAACATCTCTGACAAAACACGTACTTCCAAATATTTTTGCATCAATAAGAAACAAAGATTTCTTTGGAAAAAGAATTTTGTAAGGAATATCACCATTAAGAACAGAAGATGGCATGCGATTAATGAGAAAACATGCTGTAGAAACTGCATCGGCCCAAAATGATTTAGGAACATTCATTTGAGAAAGGAGAGCATGGGCAGTTTCAAGAAGATGTCTATTTTTTCGTTCGGCCGCCCCATTTTGTGATGGAGTGTCAACACAAGAAGTTTCATCAAGAATTCCATTCTCAGCTAGAAAAGTTTGAAATGCACCAGAAGTGTATTCTTTAGCGTTATCACTGCGCAAAGTACAAACCGAGGTGTTAAACTGAGTTTTAACTTCGGTACAAAATGCACAAAATAGTGAAAACAATTCAGAACGACTTTTCATTAAATATAGCCAAGTTACACGAGAATGATCATCCACAATAGTAACAAAATATCGAAATCCAGGTTTAGACAAAACATGGCAGGGACCCCAAACATCAGAATGGACTAATTCAAAGGGCGCACTTGTACGTTTATTGATTCGGGGGCTTGAGTTAACACGATGATGTTTGGCATACTAACATGACTTGCAATCTAAGGAAGATAATGACTTATACTGAGGAAAAATCTTCTGAAGTGGTGAAAGAGAGGGTTGACCCAACCTACAGTGCGCTTAAAAGGGAGAGCTGACACTTGAGCAAGCAATATGGTGTGATGGAGATGTATCCAGAATGTAGTGACCTTCGACATCATGTCCTTTACCAATAATCTTCTTCGTTATAAGATCCTGAAACAAGCAATGATCAGGGTAAAATAAAGCACAACACTGGAGTTGGCGAGTTATTTGGCTGATAGAGAGTAAATTGAAGGAAAAGTTTGGCAAGTGTAAAACAGATGATAAGGAAAGAAGAGGGGTTGGATTAATAATGCCACGACCATGAACAGAATATAATGATCCATCAGCTAATGTAACCGGAGAGCTTAAAGCAGATTGGTATGAAGAAAAGAGTTTTGGATTACCAGTCATATGGTCCGTGGCTCCAGAATCAATGACCCATTTGGTGGATTTACCTGAATTGGCAACTGCAAAAATAGAGGAAGAAGATGATTTGAGTGATTCTTGGTACTGTGAGAATTTGGCGTATTCATCTCCGGAGATAAGAACTGGCTTTTCTGAGGTACCATGAGTGGTGGCAACATTGGCAGAGGGTTTATGCTGATTTCTGTACTGCAACTTTCTGCACTCGAACTTCGTATGGCCTGGCTTTTGGCAGTAGTTGCAAAAAATGCTTCCAGAACTTACTGGTCCAGTTTCTCCTCCATGTGCGGGACCACCTTTCTGTCCGCCATAACCATAGGTCCTCCCTGACCCATAAGTGTTGCGACCTACTAAAGCTCCGCTGACTGGTAAAGGTGGAGTACTCTCTGTGCGAAGAACTCGGCTGAAAATGTCTTGCAGAGAGGAGAGATCAGTCCCAGACAGAATTTGTGTTTTAGCAGATTCAAATTCTGGAGAAAGCCCGGCTAGAAAACTCATTATAGACATCTGCTCTCGTTGCTGCTGCTGAACTTTCACATCAACGCTAAAGGGTAGCAACATGTTGAGCTCTTCATATGTTTTCTTGAAAGACATAAAATAGTTCACAAGAGTCTGATCTTGTTTTTCAACACGGTAGAATGCTTTGCAAACCTCATATATTCGAGAGATGTTGCCTTTTCCCGAATACAAAACTTCCAAATAATCCATCAATTCCATAACTGATTCACAATGACTAATTAAGCCAATTACCTCATTGTTAATAGAGTTTCGAATCTGCAGGAACAAACGGCCATCTTCCTTAGGCCACGTCTGCTTCGAATCTCCTTCAGTCGGAGGATCTTTAATCAAATGATCACCTTTATCGGTGTTGCGCAAATAGAGCTTAACCATCTTGCTCCATTCCAAATAATTCAAACCATTCAATTTACTGTCTGTGATTTTTTTAAACCAGATAGTTCACGGTGCTTACTTAGAGGGAAAAAAAGGACTAACAAATTGCACCTAATCAAATTCCATATCTTGGCAAATCCTTTAGCAAAATATGATCACATTACTTCATATGTTCATGTGTTTACATCATGCATTTAATATATTACTTCACACGTTCCAACAAATTTTAAAATACCAAAATCAGATTTGAAGTACATTAATTCGAATTCCAGACCTTGGCAAATTATTTAACATAATATGATTACGTTACTTTATGTGTTCATGTTATCACATAGTGTGTTTAACATAATAATTCACATGTTCCAACGAATTTTAAAACACCAAAATAATTTTAACAAAATGCATATAATCGAATTCCAAACCTTGGTAAATTATCTAGCAGAATATGTACACACATTACTTCATGTGTTTAGGAGTTTGCATCGTGTATATATCAAGTTATTTCAGACATTTCAGTTAACTTTAAGATATCAAATGTTTCATAAACAACATTGATATAATTAAATCCAGACTTTAATGATTGATTTATTAATATATAAACACATTATTCATGCGTTTAAACAGTTTCATCGAATACATATATCCAAATTCCAGACCTTGGCGAATTATCCATCATAATAATATCACGTTACTTCATGTGTTCATACAGTTACATCCAGTGTTTATCATATTATTTTATACATTTCAGCAAATTAAAAAACACCTAAATTTACTCAACAAATTGCATATAGCCAAATTTCAAAGTTTGGGGAATTATCCATCAAAACAATATCACGTTATTTCATGTGTTCATGCAGTTACATCTAGTATTCATCATATTACTTCATACGTTTCAGCAAATTAAAAAAAACTAATTTTCCTCCAAAAATAGCATATAGCTGAATTTCATACTTTGAGAAATTATCCATCAGAATAATATCACGTTATTTCACATGCAGTTACATCCAGTGTTCATCATATTATTTCATACGTTTCAACAAATTAAAAAATACCTAAATTTCCTCAACAAATTGCATATAGCCAAATTTCAAACCTTGGGGAATTATCCATCATAATAATATCATGTTAATTCATTTGTTCATGCAGTTACATCCAATGTTCATCATATTACTTCATATGTTTCAACAAATTTTTTAAAAAACACCTAAATTTCTTCACAACATACATATAACTGAATTCTAGATATAGCAAGAAAAAAATTCGCAATATAAAAATGTTACTTCATGTGTTCATGCAATTACTTCATGCATTTAACTGTATATACGCAATAAAAACTGAACCTGGATGAAAACTTGTTGAATTTTCAGATTGAACATATTCGTTACTTTCTCCCTCATACAAAACAATTTTATTGCCTTAAATTGCTTCGTTTTCCATAGTTTATAACAGCAACACCTTAGATCGTAGATTTCAACCATTAATTTTATATATTTGAGATTTCAACCATAAAACTAAGATTTTCAACCGTAAATTTCATATTACCTCGATTATTTCATCTTCACAAATCGTAGAAGCTTTCAAATATGTTATCCTTTGATCTTTCCATCACAAAATTCTCCAATTTTGAAGCTAAAACCCAAAAAAAAACATATTTGCAAAAAACAATTGTAGAATTTGATTTGAGCTCGATCACAAATCTGAACCGCCTATTTCCAGAGCTTTGATCGCTGATTGCAGAGCTTGAATCCAGTATTTAATAGCTCTGATTCAGATTGAGTTTGAGGATGAATGAAATTCCTTGATTTTTTGGGAGGAAAAGAAATCTGACAGTTAGTTGGGAGGAGAGAGAAATTTGGGTTTAACCCATTTTTGTTATAACCTGATTTTTACCCAATTTTTAGCCAATTTTCATATTTTGCAATCAGGTCCTATTGTTTTAGCTCCATTATTATTAATTGCATCCAGGTCCCTCATCTCACCATTTGCTATGATGAGACGAACTCACGGGAGTTTTTCTCAATAGGAAATAAGACTCTTACGCTTGGATAGAGGGAGAAATTAATTTTATTTTTAGTTTAAGATAATGAATAATTCACTATGATTTATATGTTATACCAATTATTCGTGATTATTTTTTTTATGAATGTTTATTTCTGAATTTCTTAAAATTTGATCAACCTTAAGTTATTGGCAAAGTTTTAGGAAAGACCCATGGAAAGATATAGTTTAATTAGAATAATAAAAAGGAAAATATTTTAGTTGCAATATTAAAAATTTATTATGCAACGCAATAGTTATAAAGTTTATGACCTGATTAATTCAACTTAAAATTTTAATCTTTATTTCTTCTAATTTGCACTTTAAATTTTGGTATCTTTATGACTTATGAAAAGATTATGTTTCAAAAGACAGACTCTAAATTATTTGGGATAGTGTCATTAAAATTCCGCTACTATTTATTTATATACAGTGGCTAGATGTAATTAGCGGCGAACCGATCATGAGTAGAGCTGTCAATTTCTGACCCAAATCTCTGACCCAACCCGAACCGACCTGGCCGAACTCAACCTGAACCCAATCCTGACCCGCAAAATCTCTGACCCGACCCGAACCCAACCCGAACCGAACAAAACCCGAAACTGATCCTGA
>JAULKM010000006.1:13048976-13065456 GCA_032355605.1 Rubia tinctorum | reverse complement strand
AAAATATCCCGAAGAATTTTGCAAAGAATTTCCGGCGGTGGAAGAGTTAGGAATTACCTTTTCTTTCCCATTTGACGTTCTTCGTGAATCCATCATAAACTTCGGAATTGAAATGGATAGTATGTGCACAATTTATGAGATGCTAAATGGAAACGAAAGATGTGTGGTTAAATTGGGAGAAATGAGGTGTATTTATAGGTAGAAAATTATGCAATTTCAATTTTCAAAAATCAAAATTTTTTGATTTTTTAAAAATAGCCGTTGGGACACGTGTCACCATATAAATGAGACACGTGTCCCATTTCAGTGAGTAGCCGTTGCTGCTCGGAAATTTTCAAAAAAAGGTTTGGAGTCGTTGGGCCACGTGGCCCATACAGATGGTGCCACGTGGCAAGGTTAAAAATTTTAAAAAAAAGAGTTTCGGATGGTGGGACGCGGGGGGCGCGGCCAAGCCGACACGCATCCCACCCAAATGGTCAAATATAGCAGGCGGCCAAGGCAGAACAGAGACCATGTGCTTTTGTCAGCTTTGGTCACACAAGAAACTAGGGACCAATTTTTAAACTAAAAATCGATCTAGAAATCATCACTGTGGGTGTTTTCGGTTTCTAGAGCGGTTTTTTAAAATTAACAAACCACCACTGCACATGCGTAACATCTCAAGCTTTGTTGTCAAAGACCACGCATTTTCAGTCTCTTTTGTTAAACTTTTATTTCCTCCAGAAGCAGAATGTGAAGCCATCTTTCTAGGCTTGGAATTTCTCAAGGAGAAACGACTAGCTCGCCAAAAATCTTGGCTATGGAAGATGATCCCAAAACTTGAATACATTCAACAGTCGCTCATAACCCCAAACAACATCATCTCCCACATACCAAGAGAAACAAATGAAATTGCAGATGCATTAGCCAGAACCACACAGCAATCACAAAGAGGTGCAACTGCAATATCATCAATTCATCAGGATAGCAACCACAGTGAATAAGGAAAGGAAAGAATAATTCATTCCTTCGAATACATGGAGGCCAGATACAACTCTTTGTATAGAGTATTTGCTATTTTTTACGCTGTAAAAAAAATGCATCATGGAACGCGGCTCAATCGCCATCATTCCAACCGTGGCACAAAATTCTCTTCCCGCTCCCACTTGTACTGAACACCCCACTATTCCTCATCTCAATGTTCGCAACCCCACCCCCGATCCTAAACTTCACCTTCCCCCTCTTTTCAGGCAAATCACACCCCTTCCTTCTCTCCTTTTGCACCATTCTTTCCTCTTCCACCTGCCTTCTCTCCTCTCCTCTTTCCATCTCCAGCGCCACCCCGTTTCTGCTAAGAGCAGGCATTTCCGGCAACCATCGCGGAACATGGCGTAAACCCATTTCATTCCTACCATTCTTCCGTTGAAAGCAACTTTCTTTTGGTATTGGATGGGGAAAGGGGCACTTTTCCTTCCAACTCACAAATTCCTTGATTTCCTTAAACAGGGGAGAGGAAATCAGACAACGTGATTTCTGCGCCCCAACAAATCCAACCACGGAACCCAAGTCCTCCAGCGCCGCTACTATGTCAAATAGGTTGCACTCATTGCGGCCGCCAGAGTTGGCAGAGCCGGCAGCAGAGTCACCAATTGCTCGCAGGTAACGACAGGCAATGTCGGTGAGGGTTTCTAAAGCTAAGGTTTGTGCTTCCTTGTACCCCTCCGACCGGCATATCTGTGCCACAGAAGCTCTAGCGATGGCGGGATGTAATTGTGATTCTGATGGTCCGACGCTCATGATGGTCGGCGGAGAAGGTTGGGGGCATGTGGTTTAGGGTATTCAAAATAGAGAGCGTGTGTTTTACTTTTCAAAATATACAAGTTGAATATTTGCACTAGAGAAAGGTTATAGATAGGTCAGAGATTATTTGTAAAATGAGTCTTCTTTTGTAATGAACGAATGTTTAAGTTTTTTTTTTATTTAGAGTTTAAGTGATTAAATGACGTTATGTTTTGGTCAAAAGTGCTAATATGACCCGGTAAAATATGAAAGTGTAATTATAACCCTAAAATTTGATCGAAAGTGCTAATATAACCATAGAGACCATAATTTTGTTGGCATTACGTGAAAAGACAATTATACCCTCAGTTTAAAAAAATACTTCATCTATTTCATTGGACGTGACACACTTTTATTTTTGGCTTATTTTTGTAGATTTGACACACTTTTCTTTTATGTCACGATTCCTTCAATTGGAACCACTCATTTTACTTTTATATTTCGAAATTCAACTTCATTCACTCATTTCATTAACCTAAATCCAAGCACCTAAACCTATAGTTCCACATCCAACGAAACGGAGGTAGTATGAAAACTTAATAACTGGAAATGACGTTTATATCCTCATCCTTCAATCAACATAACATCCACATTTTCCACTTATTTCCCCCATTATTTCCCGCTCGAACAATCGTCTCTCCCAAGGGAACTCGAAATGGAAATCCACCCCCTGACTGGTCTGCTATCTTCCGGCCAGTTGTTTGTAACGTTCAGTTGGCCAGAGTTGTGTGGTGGTGGTCCAATATCAGCTGTAGTCGAAGTTGGGAGGGTCGCTAGTGGAATTCGGTTCGAGAAAACAGAATCGATTTTGTAATGGTTAGCTCCGACCTAATTTCACCCTAAATCATCCTATTCTATGCATGCTATTGTTTAATCATTGCTCGTTTTCTTGAATTTGTTTCACTTTGGTCGATGTTTTAGGTTTTTGGGCAGTGTCAATAGGGTTTTTACTCATTTTTAATAGTTTGGGGGTATTTAGTCGATATCTTGTTGTTGTTGGCTGCTAAAATCGTTTTGAGATGATGTCTAAGTATTTTCCTCGTTTTGGTACTGATGCCCATCTCATATTATTGTTTGTAAGTAAGTGTTAAGGTTTTTTTTTTCTCTTTGTTTGTTGAGAACAGGGGTGGCATTCGAATATTGTGGTGGAACAGAGCAGGAGGGGGGTTAGGGGAGGGGGTGAGATAATCGTGCTGGCATTGCTATGTGTTATGTTTCCTTGCTTCCACTGAAAATTGCTTTCTTAAAACTGTCCACCCGTGCTTATTAAGGTTGAGTTACTGTCCATCTTATAAGACATAATTTTGTGCATTTTGTTCCCTTCGATGATCACCTCTGTATTTCTCTGAACTGTAACCTTTAATTATCTCTTAACACTAATCTAGTTGCCTTTTGTTTACATGTGTGCCGTTATGTGAAGTTTTTTTTGGATATTGTGTTCTTCAGTGAGTGCTATAAACACGCGAATAGTTAGTTATGGATTTCTCATTTGTCTTTCGATTTGTTGATTTTTTTTGAGTAGGATGATCTGACGATTTTTACACCATTACGCTTCGTCATGGTGATAGGTGGAAAGTATTGGAAGGCATCGATCCTGATAAATACTCACTGGTTGTTTTTAAGGCGGACTTCACCAAGTACTTCTTTGGTGATCCAGAATTGTGGAAGACAATACAACTATCATTAAGATATTGGCATCCGGTGAAGCACAATATTTTTTTGTGCACCAATGAGAACATTGTTAGCATGTTCAAGGACTGTGATGAAGAGAAGTCACCGGTGGTTTTTGGCGAGGTTGTTGATGGAGCTGCAGAGAAAACTGAGTGAAGCAAAGGTAGGAAGATGAATTCAACTGAAAATTTGAAGCAAGTTGGGGACACAAACATCGACGCCTCGGACCGCAGCAGTGAAGATGAGACCTACGTCGACGAATCTGAGAATGATGTAGTGTTGGATAACGAGGCAGATTAGATATACCGTCACACAAAATAAGGATCTGAGATAGAACCCGAAGACAATGAAGATGCTGAAAATGCAGATTCGGATAACAAATCTTCATCGGATTATGATACAAAATCGGATGATGGAGTTGAATTTCACCCCCTAAGAAAGTTTCCAAATAGGGAGAAGTTTGAGACGGGGCAAGGTGAGAGGGTGAGCTTGAAGGACGAAATGATGTTCCCGTCGCAGAAAGATCTGAAGTAAGTGTTAGTCAACTTTTCAAATCAGGAGGGCTTTAGTTTAGAATTATGAAAAGCAAGAAATGTCGGGTGACAGTGAGGTGCAAGGACAAGAACTGTGAATAGAGGTTGCATAGTTCAGTAGTGGATGACTGTAACACCTTTTTTATTTAAAGACTGGTTGGGCAGCATACATGTAGGCACGAAGGGAAAGTGTTGGCACCCAAAAATTAGATTGCGCACCGAATTATGAGTTTGTTGAGCGCAGATCCGAAAGTTTCAAATGATGTCCTTAAAGAGCATCTATTGACATTCGGGGTCCAACCAAACATGCACCAATTAATGAGGGCGAAGCTAAAGGCTTCGGAGATGATAGATGGTCACCACGGTGAGTGGTTCAGGGCCCTGCCATGGTATTACATGGAGGTGGTGAAGAGTAATCCAGGGAGAAAAGCAATGTGACAGTATGCCGAAGGATCAATTCAAGTATTGCCCATCCTGAATAGATTTTTTTTCTCGGTTTAGATGCTGTGATGAGGGGCCTTTTAGATGATTTTCGCCCATTCTTTGGGTTCAATGGTTGTCACTTGAAGGGGAGGTACGGTGGTGTGCTCCTTAATTCCACAAGAAATGATCCTGATGGCGGATTCTATCCCCTAGGCGTAGTCTATGTTGAGAGCGAGTCTAAAGGTAGCTGGTTATTTTTCTTTCGGGTGATGGAAGATTTTCTTGGCAGTTTTGAGGAAGATAGAACGTGGACCTTCATGACTGATCATCAGAAGGTAACATCCCCATTTCCTATCATGTATAAAAAAATCTCTTTGGTGTTTTTAGTGAAGTAGTAGCTTGATGAGTACTATCTTTATTCGTTTTTCCTGATGATCAAAACATGCCAACATTTTTATTCCTTTTTCTAATGATCAGAACATACCAATAATTATATTTATTTCTCCTGTTTGTTATTATTTCTGTAGTTGAATCGTTTATATCTATGTTCTGAAATGACCCTCTAGTTTTTATGTATGTGCTGATCTAACCCTGTATTCTTTATGAATGTGTTGATCTAACCTTGTGATTTTTTTTATCAAAGTGCTGATATAACCCTCTAATCTTTGTCAATGTGCTGATCTACCCTTGTAAATTTTATGTATGTGCTTATATGTCCTTGTAATTATTGATAACTTGCTGATGTGACCCTCCAAGGCTGAGTTACTAAGTGCTAATTTAGGCTGAGTAATTGTATGTTTTAAGGCTGAGTAAATGTATGTTTTAAGGATGAGTTACCGTATCTCTAAATCGGTTGAGTTACTGTTTGTTTTACGGCTGAGTTACTGTACGTTTTAAGGTCGATTTACTACTATATGTTTTACGGCTGAGTGGCTATACATTTTAAGGGTGAGTTACTAAGTGATTAATAAGGCCGAGACACTATATGTTTTACTGTAGGGTCTAGGGAAGGCTATTGCTGAAATTGTTTCCCATGCCACTCAAAGGAAATGCAGTCAGCACATCTACGCAAACTTCTAGCATAAATGGCCCCCATGCATCTTGAAGAATATTTTTGGAGAGCTTCTAAGGCAATCATGCAATTCTAAGCTTTTATGCTATATCCAATCTGATTCCTCTGATTTTTTTGAAAACAATAATTCTTATCTGTATCCTGTGCTGTTTGTTTAAGTCATACAACACCAAGGACTTCAAAAGGTTCATGGAGAGGATCAGGGAGCTGTCCGAAGAGGTGCACGTGTATTTGGACAGTCTTGGGAATTTGTTGTGGGCCAGGTATGCTTTTTGTAAGCATCTAAAATGTGACAACGTCACGGACAATCCGGAAGAATCTTTTAACTATTGGTTGGGAAAGTTGAGGGAGAAACTTATGTTGGCGCTTATGGAAGGGCTGAGGATAAAGATGATAATACAACTAGATGAAAGGTCCAAGAAATGTGCAGCCTAGGAAATAGTTATTTGTCTGAGGACGGACGAGATGCTGAAGATTGTAACAAAACAAGCTCGAAGGGTAACATTCCACCCCTGCTCAGATACAATTTTTGAGGTTCTCCACTGTGTGATAAATTACACAGTGAGGATTGACATTAGGTTATGTGATTGTGGAGTATGGTATTAGTCTGTGGTATTGTGTAGGCATGATGATTCTTTATTGCTGGATAAAAGTCACCCCTACACGAGTACTGTGACGTTAGGCTTACAAATTCGCAATTTTAAAAGGCATACCATCACAAGATTAATCAGGTCACACATAAGGCCTTTTGGTTGGCTGATCGGGTTCAAGACTGCAATCCTCCTGCTTTACACCGGAGGGTCGGAAGGCCCAAGATGAAGATATCGAAAGAGGAATGGGAGAACGATCCGACCAGGTCAAAAACACACAAATGCAGAACTTGTGGGGGGGATATTGGCACAACAAGAAAACATGCCAAGGAGGTCCAACGGCTAAAGAAAAGAAACAGGCTGAGAAGAAAAGAGCCGCGCCTGCTCTGGTAATTAACTTAACCATTATTCCATTATAACATCAAATCTTTTTCGTAATTTTATTATATTTGATGGACAATATTTATTTTATAGGTCATTGAAGAGACTGCGACTCCAGCAAACACTTAAGGTAGTAGTAGTGGGACCTGTCGGCCTACGAGAGGATGGTCCGAGGTAGTACTGCTCCAAAGCGGACAATAAACCAAGCAAGAAAAAGGGGAATGGGGGATGCAAATACCAGTTCCAGCTATCTGGCGAAGAGAGGAACATGGACAAAGGTAATTTTACTTGGTTTGTCAATGACCATCATATTCTTAACAAAAGAATGAAGTCTATAATATTTCTAATGATTCTACAGGAACAACCAATTTAAATGTTTGAACAGTCCCCACAACCCACCACAATTACAAAAGCATGTCTCTCAGATAATTAAACGATTACATAAGCTCTTGTATAGAAAATGTAAGCTCATTTTGTACATAAGTTATCTTTACAATGTAAGGTCATTTTGTTCATTTTTGGAAAAGCTGCAGGTTCAGGCACCGGCTCAATTAACACTTGTCAATGAAGAACCACATCCCTGTCAGAGGAAAATGGCAACCCGTGAGAAGCAAAAGGCCACCATTGTTTGAATGAAGAATACACTTCTTCCCACAAAGAGCAACTCCTCCAGGCATTTCAATGATTTTACCCTGAAATGATATTCCTACTACTCTAAAATCACTTCTAACTACTCAATTTGAATATAAACAGAACCAACCATATTCTGAATTTCCCAACGAGGATGCGGACTTTGAGAACATCATGGTTGTAACGTTAGACATCATTAAATTGGAGTTGGCTAGCCAACTAGCGGGTAAGTCTTCAACTGTACCTCTCTCAAGTGGTGTGGAAAATGATGAATATGCAGATAATGGTCTTGATGTGTTTGTTACAAACGATTGTTATGAGCTGTCTGCGGGGGATGGTACTCATAAGAGTGGTGACTATGTATTTTGGCTGATAATGTCTTCGCAGCGAAGACAGGTGATATGATGGGTGAGGATGTCTATGTTGCTGAGGGCGGTGAAAATAGGGATAATGATGTCGCTGTTTTAGCAGAGAGGGAGGGTGATATACCCGGTTATGAGGTGGTTACTAGGGATGCAAGTGTTGTTCAGTTTGCACTACTATTCAAGGGGATGGGGTCCCAGATATGGAGAAATTAGTTGATGCCCCTGTTTGACAAGGGGATATGGTAGAGTGTTACGATGAGGATGAAAGTCCATATGAGGTCCTTACCGCGGATGCTGAAGATAATAACCCAGATATGGATGATAAAAATCAACAAAGTGTTGCAACCGTGGCTATTATATCCCGCAAATACACACCTTAGGTACCATTTTTTTAATAGCATCATGTCTTTAATTATGGACAAATTTTTTAACTCACCATATGATTTCTTCTATTTTGTGACAGGGACTGAACTTCGGTGTTATTAACCTGAGCGACAATGCCATACTCGAGAAAATCCAAACTATTAACCTAACTACTATCTCTCGGTTAATGTTCAGAAATTGATGTCACGGTCATATAAAATTTACTAATTCTCCAACGTATTAGCCTTGATTTATGTTCTAAAAAGCGGGACCATAAGCCGAAGCGACTAGGAGTGGGCAGGGATGGATTTAAGAACATAATTTAGGGCAAGTCTTTCTTGTTCAGTGAGAGGACTGCGAAATTGATGGGCACATATCTAGCTCCAAGTTTCACCAACAGATTCGTATGGACTCCAAGGCCTTCAAGCTCACAGCCATCTCAACCACCCCCACTTGAAGACTCATCACAGAATGGTAGAAGTAAATCGCTCCCACCTACAGAGACAGGGCCAACAAGGGAAGAAGCAAGTACTGGAAGAAAATGATGATGCATGATTATCTGTACCTACCTTTTGGATAGAATATTTGTAGATTAAGTTGCAAACAGCTGAATAGTAACTGTCATTCTTACTTTTGTGGACTTTGCATCAGTTAGAACTGTTTCCCCGTTCTAATCCTATAGATACAGGTCACTTTCTAGCTCTTATAATTCCAGCGATGTTCATTAGGAAGTATTTAGGATATTTATTGGGAACTATTTCTGATGCATTTTGGATGTTAATTACGAAGTATTTGTGATGTTTATTACGAAGTATTTCGAACACGTAGGGTATGACAAATCTAATTATTTATCTAAACTACATGTTGTCATCCATGCTTCTTTGCAGTACAAGCTGATTAAGGTGCATACAATTATAGATTGATCACTATTATTTCTAAGTACATAAGGTCTGATGAGGAATTAATTTAAGTACATAGGATCATATTTGCACTGAAACATTGCTCAAATACAAGATGTTCCAACAAGAACAAGAACTAAGTGGGGATCAAAACCAAACTTAATTGAAATTTACTACAAAAATTTTAACCTTTCAATTTCATCGAATCAGACGCAGGATAAATGGTTTTAAACCTATTCACAAACCAGTTCCAGACATTATACCCATAATACCACAAAATCTATTTTCAAACCATTTTCAAACATTATGCCCACAATACCACTAATTCCCCCCCAAAAATACCTAGGTTTCATACAATTTACAAAATTAAATACTACGACATACCTAGGAATCAATTTGAACACTGAAGAAGAAGAACGTGACGATCAACGGTGAAGCAACCAGAACCGACGGTGAAGCAGAGCCGGAGTAGATCTTAATCTTATAGTTGGTACGGGAGTGGAGACCTTATGAAGGCTAAGAGTAGGAAAACAAAGTTCAAATTTTTTAATTATAATCCATTTTTAGTCAAAAAAAAGCCACGTCATCTAGGGATAAATTGGTCCATGAAATTTCCAGATTTCATATGAGTGGTATTTTTGTCTTTTATAATTTGGTCAATGCCAGAAAACTACCGGTCAATGCTAGAATAGTGTCAAAAGGTTATATCGGCACATCTGATGGAAAAGTTAGGGTTATAATAGCACTTTCATATTTTACAGGGTTGTATTGGCACTTTTGTGAAATAATGGGGTCATTTCTGTATTTTGCCCTATTAAATTTAATATTCAATTGATTTATAGTTTAGACTCCCTCTGGTCCTCTTTAAATGCCTCCTTTAAAATGGCATGTATTTTTTTAAGAAGAGAAATGAGTGGTGGAGAATGAATTGAGAGTATTAAAACTGAGATAAGTGGATAAAAATAAGAGAAAAGTGCGTTTTTAACTCTATGTTTGGGTCAAAAGTGTAGAAATGACCTTTTAAAATAAAAAAGTGCAAAAGTAACCCTGGATTTCGTTGACCAAAATGTCAACGACCAAAATGGCCAAAAATGGGTGAAATGACCATTATAAACCTGAGTTAAAAATTCAAAAATAAAATAAAATTACAAAAGACAGTAATAGCCATAGCCACTTTACCTAATTCTAATCCTCATATCTTTCCATATCTTTCTCTTTTTTTGCGACAACCACCGTTACCTCTCCTCTCCTCTCCTCCCACCTAAACCCACTATTTCTCCCCCCCTTCACAACCCAATCACCATCTCTCCTCTCCTCCCGCCACCCACTTCTCTCAAAAATTCCCCACTGACTCCGTCAATCACCGCTTCCTCTTCACAACCCGATCACCTTTTCAGCTTCCTTGAGAAGCCTACTTTTGGGTCCAGGGCTATCCTTGTGAGGATCTATTGAAGATCTGCTGCTAGGTTCGTCGGTGGGTAGACTCTTCAGAGATTTTTCTAAAGATTCATTGGGAATTGACCTGGGAAGAACTCTGTTGTTGCAGAGAAGGTAATCACAATCGAAGGTCTGCTGCATTTCGCAGCTGCAAAGAGCATCTGCTCTCTAGAGTTTGTTAATTCAGCTGGATTTCAGAAAATTTATGCCGAGGATTTAGCTTGTTTCTGTACCAGATTCTTTCTGATCCTACCGGTTTGATATACCCCAAAGGTTATTGATCGAACCGGTCTGATTGTTTGATTAATTTTTTCAATGGTTGTCGGATCGCTAGTATACCATGCATTATGGTTTTTGTCTCTTTGTGTGGTTGGGGGAATGAAATTTCAAGAAAGATTTAAATTTGTGTATTTTATTTGTTCATTGGCATTTACTTTTGTGCGGAGATTGCTTTTTATCATTTGTGACTGCATTTATTTGTTCATCTGTGATGCTAGTTATGAAGATTTTTTTCATTCACGTGGTTCCAGAAACGGTTGTTTTGCTTGATGAAGATGTTCTATCTCTTGAGCTTGATTATGGGTTCTTTAATTAGGAATATGATGGTTTTGCTGGTTGTAGCTGGTTCCTTGGTGTCTAATTAGTTGATTAATTTTTCGGGAGTTTGAAGTTGAAGAAGAAGAAGAAGTTTATGGGGTATAATGACCATTAGTTTTTTTAGTTTTAAGGTATGAGTATTTTTGTCTTTTCATACTAGGTCAATTTCTGAATTACTTTAGTCAACACTGGAATAGTAAAATTTGGGTATATCTGCACCATTGCTTACAAACTTAGGGTTAGTTTAGCACTTTCAGATTTTATCGGGTCATTTTCGCACTTTCAGATTTTACAGGGTCATTTTCGCACTTTCTCAATTTAATAGGGTTATTTTTGCACTTTTCCCTAAAAATAACCTAGGATTTGTGAAAGGGGAAGGAGACAAAATAAAAGGACTGTCCTAAGATGAAAAGATGGACACTATAAGAGGACCGAAGAGAGTAGTTTCCTTTAATTAATGGTTCATCTTAACTCCTCTGGGTTTGATTTCTCTTTGTCTTCACCTTTTCTCCGTCTTTTCTTCATTTCTCTTTCTTCACTCGGTTCTCTGTCGGCACTCGGTTCTCTATCGGCACTCGGTTCTCCTCTCTTCTTCGCTATTTTTTCTTTCTCTTTGCCATTTTCTTTCTCCTTTGACGCCGTTCTTTCTCCTTCTCTAATGTGTTTTCACTTTACATTGAAGGCCATAAATTTTGAGTGTTATTTGGAAGAGGCAACCCGTGGATGCAGAATGAAAGGTTTAGGGGGCGGTAGGGCTTGCGTCTAGGGGCAGGGTGGTTGTGCTAGGGTTTTGATGGTGAGGGTTGGGCATCGGGGTTGGAAGGTGGTGGTGGCAGCGCTGGAAGGGGGGTGGTGATGACAGGGATGGACGAAGGGTGCGGGGCTGGCTGGAGGGGTGGTTGCTCCAGGGTTCGGGGTGGGTGGCATCTAACGGTGGTGGGAGCTGGCCGTCGGTGGTGTAAGCTGGGGGTGGCAAGGATGGAAGGGGTGGTGGTAGCGCTAGGGTTTGTGGTGGGTGGCGGGGTTGAAGGGGAGTGGTGGTGGCGTGGATGGCCGGAGGGGCTGGAAGGTGATGGCGGTGGAGGTGGTTCGATCCAATAGAATATCATCAGCTCCTCCGCCAAGGTCTCAATTGAGCACGATGGTGGGTCAATCCGTGTTTAATGAACGGTACACTGATCTCCACAATGATCGTTGTCGTGGACATGTAGTGGAAAGAAATGGCAGCGGAAAGACGACGGGGTTAGGACAGAAGGGGAGGGCAATGGCATTTCTCGGCAGCATCTATTTTTTGTTCTATGTTTTACGAGAAGACCGTACCAAACCGAAGAATTGTATGCGAGCCTTCTTCTATTTTTTAAAATTATGAGACTATTTATTTTTTCGTTTCTATTTGTTGTGAATCCTTTGTTCTACATTCTTCTGAGTATGTGTGTGAATTGTGTATCTTGTGTTCTTGTGGATTTGTGAGTGAATTATATGTTTTCTGGTTGTGGAATTTTGGGTACCAGTTTCAAGGTGAATGGCCAGATTTTTAAAGAGAGAAGAGTGGAAATCAAATTTAATGTGGAGCCTATGGATGATAAGGGTAGTATTGTCAAGTCAATTACATATTTTAGTACAAGGGGTATTTTGGTCAATTTACATATGGTCAATGCCGAATATTGGAAGTCAATGCTGGAAATGAGATCTGAGGGTTATATTGGCTCTTACGTTAACTGGTCAGGGTTGTTTTTGCACTATAAATTATCTGGGGGTGATATTGGTATTACTCAAGTAGGTAGGATTATATTGGTATATATCCCTTCTTTTTATTATGTGTTTTGTAGATGTTTTTGTTATCGTTTTGTGCTAGTTATTTGTTGTTACTTTGATTTTCTAGTTTTTAGTGTTGGATAGACATCGTTAATCTGTGTTTTGAGTTGCTATTTATGTTTTTCTCTAATCTGGTTTTTAAATTATCCTCTTGTTGTTCCAACAAATTTGTTGATTGTTCATTTTGAATTAGGAATTGAATATGTTTACTTACATGTTGCATCTGTTTAAATCCAGTGTTAATTGTTAGTTGTATTGTGAATGACTTTTTTATTTTCATTCATTGTTAATTGTTCGTTATGAATTAGGAAATGTATCAGTTTACTTATATGTTCCAACGGTTATTATCCACTGTTTACTTGTTAGATGTGTATGGCCATTTCTTTTCATTTGTTGATTGCTTGTTTTGAATTAGGAACTATTGATGTGTTCATTTTACGTAGTAGTTTTAGGACATTTTGGACTTACTTTTGTGTAGTTTTGTGCTCTAGATCTTGAGTTTTCCCTTGAAATTCTCTTAGGAGAGTTAAGAATGACGTTTGCGCTCTTATTACTTTTCTAGGGAATTTAGTGTGACAAGGCAAGCGATATGAAGATTTGAAGAGTTAAAGAAGTTATTTGGAGGTTTTAAAGATGAAGACTTAAAGAATTGAAGACAAGAGAAGTGAAGAGTTGAAGATTTGAGAACTTAGACAAGAGAAATGAAGTAGTGAAGATGCAACCATTTGTACTTGTCACAACCACGAGGGAACTCCTCACGACTCGCGATGTCAACTTGTCTCAATTTGTGAGGATATGCTCACGGGTCGCGACAACCTTTTGCAAGTGGCATATTCTATAATTTTTCTTGCACTATAAATACCATTCTCATCCTCTCATTTCCTATCTTCTTCTTCCCGACTTTCCCTCTTTCCAAACCTAGTTCTTGCTTGTTTTTCATCTATTTTCACTTTGGATTATGTTTGATTTTCTTTTGGTTATTAGTTTGAACTCTAGTAGCTAGGTTATCACTTTGGAGCAATTGATTGAAGCTTCCAAACTCATATAGTGAGAAACTCTATAAACTCATTTATAAAGCATTAATTACCTAGCATTTATTGTAATATTAATGATGTTGTTTCACTACAAGAAAAACACTCTATTAGTTTGCCCCTTTTACCTCGGTTATTCGCCTTGGGCTAAATAATTGAGGAAAAAGGTTCTTTTACCTCAATTCTTTTTTTTGAAGTAAAAATTTTCTTTACCTCGGTTATAAAAAAACTGAGATAAATAATATATATTTTTATCTTGGTTGTATGGTATCCAAGGTAAATGTTACTATAAATCAAAGTAAAAAAGTTTAACCGACTTAGGTGTGGCGTTGGTAACATGTGTTTGTCCAAGTAGTATTAGTCATTCATGAGACTGACGACATCACAATACTATTCGGTTAGATCAAATTTCTGATGACAGTAAGGATCGACGTCATATATGCCGGGATTTGTTAAGTATTCTCTGGTCCTTTGACCAAAGTTAATCATAATTCCCAAAATATTCTTCCACATTCAAGATGGCTCTACAAAATCCAATTCCCCATTCTTGGAGGTGGGCAATAGAGTTGTGGGTTGTAATATAACTCACCACTCAAGAAGCAAGTAAGTATTCCATGCCTAAATTTGTATTTTTAGCTTCAAACTTGGGTTCTAGATTAGTTTAATTAATATGAGATGATGTGTTTAACTATGGGTTGATTGAATATAGGCATTGCATAATTATATATGGTGGATGTTATATGTGTATGAGAGCATGATAATAAAGGTTTTCATTCACACACATATGTTACTCTAATAAATATGCATATGTTATGAATCCATGGATTGAATGAATGTAAGTGTATGTACTTGTTCCTAAGATATGATCATAAACAATGTGTACTTATTGTTTTAATGTAGAAATGTCCATGGATAAAACTCATTGTTTTGATGAAGATCGAATAAGTGAGGAGTATCAATATTTTGTAACTAACTTCATTAAATATGCATTCGTGAATGCCACGAAGGAGAATTTGTCAAATGTGTATTATCCCTCCAAGAAGTGTCGGAACACCGTTGTTCATGAAGATGCAATCGGTTTGAAGGATGACTTATTTATGTATGGTTTTGATCCAACATACAAAATTTGGTTTTGGCATGGGGGAGCGTGGATGATCATACTAGAAATGAAGTAGATCAGCCCGAGAAGGATAATGTGATGGATGAGTTGATTGAGGAGATTTTCAAGAACTACAGTGGCAATCCTAACAGACTTTCAGACTTGCACAGACATAATGAAATACTTTTGTATGATGGATGCCCTGAAGGAATGACAGTATTGAAAGCTACCATGCAGTTGATGAATATGAAAGCTAAGTATTCCTATAGTGGTGTTGGTTTCTACGGTTTATTGAAAGTGTTGAAAGCAATGCTTCCGGTTGGCAATAGAATAGTTGAAATGGTAAATGGGGCAAAGAAGGTACTATGTCCAATGTGCATGGATTATAAAAATATATATGCCCGTCGAAACGACTGTATCTTATATATGGGAGATCACTTAAATGCAGAGGTATACCCAAAATGCACCGCTCTGATGTTCAAATTGATCGGCAGACAAAAAAGCTTCCTATCAAGGTTGTTTGGTATCTACCTATCATTCCTCGATTGAGAAGATTGATTGACAATCCTGAGGATGCAAAATATTTGAGTTGGCATGCAGATCGGACAGTGGTTAATCCTGAAGTCATTAGTCATCTGGACGATGGTGATCAGTGGAAGAAGAGAGATGTGCTATTTCCCGTCTTTGGGAAAGAGCTACGTAACTTGAGGCTTGGTGTTTGCCCAGATGGAATAAACATGTTCGGTAATATGAGCAGCAATCACAGTTCATGGCCGGTGGTGGTAGTGATTTACAACTTGCCCCCATGGTTATGCATGAAAAGAAGTAAATCATGTTGTTTCTAATGATCTCCGGTCCTAAGCAACCGAGGAACGATATCAATGTGTACCTGTCTCCCTTAGTGGATGACCTTAAGAAGTTGGGGGATCCCATAATGAGTATGTATGATGGGTTTCGGAAGGATTCGTTTGATTTTAAAGTCTTGTTGTTCTGCACTGTTAACGACTTTCCTGCATATGGAAACTTGTCTGTATATTTATTTAAGGGTCACTAGGCCTGCCCCATTTGTTTGAAAGGAACGGAATACTGTCAGTTAGGCATAAGGGTTTTCAACCGGTCATTTTTCTGGTTAATCGGTTTCGCTTCCTACTGGTTTATAAAATTTTAGAAGGAACTGTATAACTGACCAATAATGTTGTTGGTTTTACCGGTTAAGTCAATATCGGTTTTAGAAAATGTGCCGGTTATTGCCAGTTACCACATATATCGATTATATGACATTACAAATTAATATAGATCAATATCAATAGTGATTGGTGCTTAGTGGTTGTTGAATATTTTAAAATAGAAGTAGCCAAATGGGCATGCAATTTACATTACAAGTCACTGATTAACATTAGCCTCCATCAATGGAGAAAATCGAAAGAAAGTGACAAAAAATTTGGAAATTCGGGTTGATTGAGCACTACCGAACTAGATACAAAAATGTACAAGACAATGAGTCGACCCAGCCCTCTTGGCATGGACAAAAATGAATCGCCGCAGCCTTGGTGTGAAAAAAATATATTAGTTTAGGGCATAATTAATATTTAAATATAAAAAAACAACGGGGTAACTGATGCGTCCATTTTATATAGTGATTTTGGGATTTTTTGTACTCATTTTGGTGGACTTTTAGCCTTTGAAGACTCTATTTTGCCTTGAATTTCTATTATTAGAGTTGAGAGCGACTTTATCGCTTTTGTCACTTTTAATA
>JAULKM010000006.1:13013806-13029657 GCA_032355605.1 Rubia tinctorum | reverse complement strand
ACCATCTTTTTAGTAGCTTGTTGCATGATAGGATAATTAGTTTACTTTGATAATTGTGTTGTCTTTCAATTCATAACTTAGAAACTCAACCAAAACCCCCCCTCTTTACATGCTTATATATATGTGTGTATATATATATATATATGTATGTGTGTGTGTATCTATCTTTATCTAGGCTTATATCCACCCCTATGTGCATGAACTCTTAGAAAAATATCTCTTCTTTGTGGACGACCCCAACTTGCCACTATCTACTTAATTGTATTTATTAAACATTTAGGGCTTATAAATTGTATCTTTGAGAGGTACGTAGACGACCTCCCAGCCCATTATGTAATCAAACATATTTAGTTTAGTACTCTTATCGACCCAACTGAACTTGCACACTTTCCTTTTTTGTCTGTCCCCATCAAATATACACTTTTGAAAAAAAATCTCTTTTAGCTAAAAATCACACCCGAATTTTCCACTCCACCCTTATTCAGTTTGAAATTTTACACAAAGCTTAACTGATTATACTCAAAATCAGCCCAACTTAAATTTCAATAACCTAAATCCCTTTTTACCTAAATCGACTTAACTCTCCTAAAATCTAAAAAAAACATCAACCACCCAAATTTAAATCTTCATACATCATTACAAACAACCACCACCGACACTGATGGCCAATGAATGGGCCTTAGGCAGTGAGTATCACAAATTCTCACATGTGCTTCTCTGTTATTTTGAACACTGCAGCAGATTTCATTCTTATCATATCCACACTCATCTCTTCCTCTTCTCAAACACGCTCATTCTCATCCCCAAACCCTTGTTTCGATATGTGATTTTGTCCCCAATTTTCTTCAACGCTTGCCTCAATTTCTTGACGATTCATCATCCCTGGTCTCTATTATTGTTGTTAAATGACATCTATCACCAATTTGTCTGGTCATTCTTGTCGACATTACTCTCAGTGTTATGCCTCCGACACCTTTAACCGATCAAAATTCGTTCCTAGAACGGAGGCAGATAATGCCACCTTCGTCTGGAGGCCTGATGCACCCTCATGGAAGCAGCAGTTTTTTAACCATGTATCTGCCGTAAAGGCCCTGTCCGACTGTCCAAGCGCCGTCGTCAATGAGTTAGAGGTCTAACAATAGTCGGAAGTGTTGCATGTTGATTCCTAGCATATTAATCATGTCAGTGTGCAAGTTAGTGGCGGCGATTCACAAAACCCTTACCTTGGACTCGCCGGCGCTCGACCATTGACCCTAAACGCCAAATCGTCGGGGTATAGTTCTTGTATCAACTCCAATAACATGAACCATGGAAACACTGACATGTTGTATTTGTTGATGCCATACCTGAGGGAGATGGGATAAGATAATGAAAAATGGAAATCATTCCTCTCTTGTCTCCTAGGCCCAAAACAAGATAAGTTGTAGTTTTTTATTGGTTTTCGAGTTTTTAGTGTTTTGGAATGCCTCTTAAAGTTCGTCTGTTGCTAACTATTGTTTTTTTTTGGTTAGATACTGTAGTGTGTAAATTAATGATGGTGCGGGTAAAAAAAAATATGAAAACGACAATAAAATAAAAGGGGGGAAAATCCTAGTCCCTAAATGGATTTTCAATTTTTGAAGAAATGTTTATAGCTACGTTGAGGTGATATCGTTTCTGCCCTGTGTTTTTTTATTTGATATCTCAGCCTGTTGGTGCCACTGTTGTGAATGTGGTTGGCATGTTGGTTCCTATAAATTGATTTTTGATCTTGTGTTGAACTTGTAGCTTTATACTATATGACATCTTTGCATTTTCCTTGGTTGTTGTTGGTACATAAGAACTGTTATCTGATGCATATTGGTCCCTATATATCCTATTGTGACACCTTTTAATGTCTTTATATACACCCTATTTGCTACTGGTTTGGTGCATTGAACATCCATGTAGCTTCCTTAGGAACTATTGGTCCATGTAAACACTCTTGTGATGCCTTTTTGTGATCCATGTTTGTTGTTGGTTTGGAATATAGCCACCTTTGCATCTTCCCTATTCGAAACCGGTCCCTATGATATGTTTTGAGATGCGTTATTGTGTCTTAATATGCACGTTGACTTGGTGGTGGTGTGACATGATCCCAATTGTGCAGCTTCTTAAGTGTTGCATCATACAAGCTGACATATGATTCCTTGTTGTGATTCATGTTTCTTGTTGGTTTGGAATATATGAGCCTTTGTGAACTCCCTGGTTGCTATATATGTGTTTCTTAGTCATGTGAATAACATGTACCATGTCCTCCTTGTAAGATTATGCATCTTCCCAAGATGATGTTTATGTTTTCGAACTAGATAATGTTTTCAAAACCTGAAGCATTTCAGTATGATTGTATGCCCTTCTCCTTTTGCTATTGTACGTTTGAAATTGCTAAAATGAAACAAAAATACTTTTGAAGCTGGGAAATAATTGATTAATAGCAGAACACACATTATCATCAGCTAGGGATGAAACATCTCATTCACAACAAAAGTTAGATGTTCCCAGCCTTACAAAATTTAAGCCATCAAACCAAACTCCAAAATGTCTTGGTAGCTGCATTCATGGTACATATATAAGGTTATGCATTAAGGGATTGCTGTTTTCAATCATTGCTTGTATGCTGATTAGATGTTCTATGCTTACTCTGTCCAATTCTTCACTGGCTTGTAGTTGTCTTGGTAGTGTGTCTTCCCTAATATGCATATCCGTATTTATGTGTGGCATCTAGTAACTGTTTGCACCTCGTACTTTGATTATTTCGATCATTACTTGCTAATGTGTTAAGAACACCTTGTTTAACATTATTGTATCTTCCCTTTCAAAGGCGGAGTTCACAACTGCTAATAACTCCACAACATTTGATGAGGTTTGTTCTCACAGTGCAACAAAAACAATCCCAGACTACCAGCCTAATAGAAACAAAAGAATGTAACACAAACAGAATTAGTAAGCGATGCGACATTAGCATCTCTTCAACAACATCAGTGTTGGACAAGTAAGAGAAGTCATCGCATAATATGTAAAAACTTAATAATCCTAGATCTATACAAAAACTAAGGATTACATCAAAATTTCTTTCCTAACAACAAAACTTCCCCTAAAGAGAAATACAACATATTATTTGCAAACCTATTACAAATAAATAGCTGCTTAAGTCTCTAGTTATGTGCTAGTATGGCCATAAAGGCCCCAAGGGGGAAGTAAAAATATGGTTGCCCATTTATCCCCTCTATTTTCTTGAGTGCCCCCTTAAAGTAAACCGTCCTCCTTATCCAATAGGGCGAGCATATTAGAAAGAACCTATGAATCGGTCCGCTAGTACACATATCCTACGTAGTAAACCAATCGAATGAACTCACAAAACCACTCATCCGTCACGAGTTTCGCTGAATGAGAAACCCAACATCTTTTCCTGGCATTAGCTACTGCAAGTTAAGGTTTTCCCCTTGCGTTAGTTTTCCCCAGTCCCTATATCCAAGGGCGTCACGGGTGGATATTCTACATCATCCTCCATCCCAACCCCATGTTCACTAATCTCACCCGAAATTGTTTAAAATTATAAAATACAAATATACATCGAATAATGAAATCTATGGAAAACTAAGCACGGAGATCCTCATAACACCCTATAAGTAATGAAATCAGACTTGTACCTCCATCAACTGGAGTAACTCCCCCAACTTACTCCCACATAAAGGTTTATAACACAACCTGGGAGATCCCCAACCCAAATCCAGGATAGTTCAGGCATACAAGTAACCTCGTACATCCTCGGAAAACTACAAACCACCATCCTCATGGGGAAAATCCATGATAAACGGCCTCTTAACTTAGGTCCAATCACAACACACCCAAAAACTATTTCTCATAATACTTAACACAAACACACAACATACAGTCAAAGATAAATGAACAACATACAATCTCAAATTGAGAAGATTTTCTATCAGTATCCCCTTTTATAGGCGTAACTCATTCTTGGAAAAAGAAACCTTCATTATTGAAAGTCCTTTCAAAGGTTTCGTCCTCCCATTTCTCAAAAACTAACCAAACAACCAAATCCTAACACATCCACGATCTTCCCAATATTAAATTATAAGAAGAAAAAGCATGAATCACTGAAAAAATACACTCGATCGTTACCCCCTTATTCCCACCTGCTACTCGAACATGTAGAGTGATTATCCCTAAAGGAAGTACCTGAAAGTGGTGAGGTGAATATCTTCAAGTTATGATGCCCTATGTCTAACTGGTAACAGTTGGCAAACATCACCTCAACTCTACTTCCATAATCGATGAACAACCTTTCACATAGGAATTTCCAATCGTTGCATGAATAACATGGGATCCGCATGAGGAGTCTGATTGGGCACTTAATTTTCCTCAGAAAAGGTTATGGTTTCGTCTGGCCGAAGCCAATTTTGCTTTGGTTCAACCGAGGGAATGTATCGATCGTTAGCCTTAATGATTGTATTCTAGGACTTTTCACATACAATACCATTAATGGCATTGATGACTAGATAAGGACCAGCTCCTTGATTTCCCTTGCCCTTATTGTCTTAGTTTCCAGTGGCTTGTTCTTGGGGTCGCACTTCACCGCATTCTCTTCCAGCTTCTCCCTGGTCCCTTTCTGTTCTACCAGAATCAACAATTTAGTTGAAATTTCTCCTTTATGGTCATCGGGGTCGCCGCTCCCATTTTCTGTTTGAAGACTCCTCTCGAGCCAGTGTCCTAGCCATGCAAAGGAGTCATTCTCTTGCACACCGTTTGTCTCAAAGGTGACAATCCTCCATGTCATGGCTATGGTCGTTATGGTAGTCGAAATACTTTCTCGATCCCCTTATCAAATTCAAATCCTTCATATGGAGCGGGAGCTTGAAAAACCCTCGATGAATGGAAAGGATTTCTGCTCGGGATTTGGATAAAGGAGTGTAGTCCTTCAAGCCTAATCTCACAGCCTCATGTGTTTTTCGCCCTATGATCAGCAGGCCTCACATGCCTTTTTGTCCTCTTATCACCATCTTTCTTCCTCTTAGACGCCTCTTTCACCTTCGAGTACCTTTCAGCAACATACTGCAACTACTGCAAGGTATCTGGAGTTTTGGTGATTAGTTTCTTGTACAATTACACATTACTCATACCATGCATGTATCCCAAAATAACTCCATTCTTTGTATGATGTATGACAACGAGACTCTCGTCAACATATCGGTGATAGAATGCTCAGTAGATTTTCCTACTCTTTGACGACTCTAGTACAATTCATCTAAAGTCTTGTTAAACCGCTTCTTATGGAAAAATTGGCTCAACAATGCTCTCCAAAATCCTTGTAAGAATGCAAAGATCCTATGCCCAATTTATTGATTTATTCTTGAACTTTCCCTCAAAGGTAGCTTCCCACAAGCTTACAAGCCAATTGAACGTTAAAGTCTCGAGAGTTAATGTGACTGAGGAAGGTTTGTATGAACTCCCGAGGGTCCGTGTTCCCATTGTAAGTGGGAAGTCCTTATATGAGCTTTATAACTCAGCCATCAAGTAAACATGATCCAAGGATTGAAAGGGGAAGCGGCCACTTGTCCAGAGGGACCAATCAACCTATCTAATTCCTTAGTCAGATCATCTCCAACATTGTTGCCAAGCCATCCTATCCACAGATCCATATGCTGGTTCGACAACCGAGAAACACTAACAAACGAAAAACTGAGGCCATATATCCGGAGCGAGGCAAGGATCCCCCCATCGAGAGTGTGGATAGGGTGGCTTTGTAGGGTAACAAGGGTAGGAAGCAAGATCTCCCACCGAGGGTCGCAATCAACCTTAGGCTTCGTATCCCATGTACAACCTCTAGATTGGGGCAACAACAGAGGAGGCTCGAAGCTCATGAACGGAGGCATCAAGGCTGGTGCCGATTAAACCACCCCTCGTCCATGATCTGGGAAAGAGGGTTGCAACTGAGAACATCTACTCCCTCTAGGACATCGACCGGGGGTGGGAGGAATTGAAACCTTACAACCATAAGGATTTGAGCCAACTTCGCCAAATCTGGCTGTGAGGGAAGTGCAGTTTCTCCTGAGCCATAATTTGTTTAAAAGGCCTCTCATATGCCTCAATTTGAGAATTGACCAAAGCCTCTATGAACTAGACATTGATTTTCAACTGTGATTTTGATACAGTATTCCACGAAGTATCTATCTCAGCAACACTCCTCACCCAAGGTTCAACACTGAATTCCAGCTGCCTGGAAGGTCCCGCTATATCAACCTGATCCCCCCACCACCGTGACAATGTGGACTACCCAATCGATATCATCGAAGGATCGATTCCCACAGTTTGAGATCTCAAAAGATTAACCATTCTTCTAATTCTTCTCGCCTTTCTCCCTTTGTAGGGATATTGTGTTTCTTCACCGATGCCTATATTTCTGTTTCTCACCCGTTCACTCCTACGAAACGTACCGGCTGTAGGAGCATACTTAAACAAAGGAATTCACGATCTGATTTAATGGGTCCCATCGGGTGTGCCACTGGATTCGTCTAGAACTCACTGGGGCCACACTGTCAATCCCCTAGTAGTGATCTGCAAGGAAAAGACCCTGGAATATTAGGAAGGAAAAACTTTCTTATGATAAAGTCTGTCGTCTGTATAAGAATATAAGATGAACAGTAAATGGATAGTAAAGAAGATCATATCTCCATATATGTACCATTAGCCGCCTGTGGTTTAATAGCTCGGGGTTATAATTTATTTTGCTTGTGAGACAAGTAGTAAGTTTTGACTAATATTATGAGACTTAGAATGATGAGCCTAAGTGGCCCATCTCCGGAATGTTCAAGTAATGATGGTATTTTTGGCCTTAACCCAGCTTGCTAGTGGATCATCGAGACCAAGTATCATCAACTGCGTCGAGCGAATTACTATCATATGATCATTTCTCATTAGTTGTGCCTGACAACTGAAAACATATAACAATTGTTCAAGAATAGAAATGAAAAGTAAAATATGAAGATCATAATATTGTAATAGCTTGCACTCATAAAATCTAAAGTAAATATGGAAGTAAAAAAATGGGGCTCTATTTACAAGTGAAACTCTATTCTAGTGCGATCGAGTACCGGTGAAACAAATTGCTTGATACGACTGAAATCAGCCGCTTTGCTGTCCACGTCACTTGGGAAAGCTTTTCAAGTTCTTCCATCAGCTCTTCATTGATGAATGCCCTTGATCTAAGTTGGTAATCTGTGAAAATCAAGTTCACATTACCACATTAATTAGCCCAATTTGGATGATTTACATTTACACAATATGGGATTGAATATTGATGTGATTAGTGCACCATCTCATACCTGAACCTTCCAGGAGACTGAGCAATGAAAAGGAAGCAAGAACTCTTTCCTCCATTGCTTTGTCATAAATGAGAGACTCCAGTAACTGCGGCACAAGAGTACAACAAGCCATGGTCTGAAAGCTTCTGTCCCCAAATGACTGAAGAAAGCTGCTGATCCAACAAACCGTGGCTAAGCTCGCTCTTGCTAAACACGGGATGCCATTGGCTAGGGAACCCGAAAGAGCTTCAAGCAAACAACCTCTGCCATTCTGAAGGAGAGCCAAGGCCGTTCTCCTTCGCCACTTCTCTGCTGCTTTTTCATCCCCGGTCTGCATTATGTAACACAGCATTGCTAAAAAGACTTAACCACCTCTAACTTGGTTACAAGTTCCGTTTCATAACGCGCTCCCGGGGCTAATAACAATGAAACTGATTTACAAACTGTGAAATGAAATGACATACCAGGTATGGGTGTTCATTAAATTCAACCATGTTTCCACTGAATGAATCCAAGGAGTGGGATTCAAAGCCTGCTTGTTTTAAGAGCCATCTTTCTGCAACAGCTTCACCTGTGTATGCGAAGTGACCTCCCAAAATCAATAGAGCTTTGGCACACTGCTCCTGTACTCTCTCATTAAGCACTCCACAGTCCAATGCTTTTACAATTTCATCTACAGCCTCTTCTCTATAAACACTACAATCGCGATCTCCCTACGTATCGAAGTGATGATATTAATTCTTACCATGTAAAGACATAGTAAAACAACATTATACGAACTATCTGAGTCACTCAACATTACCAATAAATCCAGTTGTAATAACAGTGCTGCAACCACAGGGCGTTCTCGAGGTTGAGCCCTCTGAAGGTAGACTAAAAGAATATGCATCGTATTCATCCCTCCCCATCCTTTTATGAGTTGGTTAAGAAACGCAGTTCTTTGATTGTGCCTGGTGTGTAACAGGAATGTGAATTGAGTACTAGGAACTGAAACTTCTTTGCAATGTAGAGACTTACATATTTAGGCAGAAGAGCTCTGTCAATAACGCGAATCCGTGGCATTGAGGAGATTTGCTGTCCCGTTGGACAAGCAGCGACACCAGACATTCTTTCTTCATCTTCTCTGCAAGGTAATGTCGACAGCTTCCATCGGCTTGAATGCAGCTGTAAATGATGGAAGCAGCTTCGTTCATTTCGCACGTGTCTCCTGTTTCCATCCTTGTCAACAGCAAGTTCAAACCGCCAAGAGAAACAACATATCCAGCATTTTCCATGTTTTTATCTTCATCAAAACAGTTAAGAAGTTGGTGTAGGAAGTAATATGCTGCCTCTTGAGGCCTGCATTGGATGGTAAACAAGGCTTGCAGCTGGTCTCCGAATTCCAACACGCGGAGGACTAATGGAATCCATTCCATTGATATCATCTGTTTTGCCTTTGGTTTAGCTAGATAAAGTAGAACTGCAGCTTTCAGAAACAAACTGGTGTTTCTCAATAATCTCAAGAAGACATCCAGCTGCGGATCAAAATTCAATATGATATTCGCGTTGGACTCCTCCTTTGTCACAAGTTTTGCTAATATTGAGATTGCGAATTCTCGAACCTCATCATCGCTAGATGCCGACAGAACCTCCAGTATTGCTTCAGTTACTCGTGCATTCGATGCTGCACTTGCAATTATAGAATCACCATCCGAGTCGCTCTTTAGCAAGGCCTTGGTAATCACACGGATTGCCGTTTCACACTCACTGAGACTGTCTGAGGTGCAAATAGTTCTAATAGCTCTGCTTGCTTCATTTGGGACCGGGAACTGCTTCCTCCTTTCCTTGAGCACTGAAGAAATTCTCAAAGAATTTTCCCTACAAACAACACCTCCCGATGCGTCACCCCTACAGCGCAAACCGAAAAAATAGTCTGGTTTCTTATGATGCTGGCAAGTGTCACCTTGCCCATTTCTTCGACTAATGCTTTTCCAAGTTTCTCTCCCCAATGACCTCATCTGTAGCCAATTTATGGAGATTCAGTCAATCACACACACACACACATGCATATATATATATATATATATATATATGAAAATCATTGATAAATTGATGATATTTGTGAAGATTCTGGTTACCTACTTCCATGTGAGGGTCATGTTCTTCAGTGGATTGTTCCTCTGAAGATGAATGGTGGTTTTTCACTCCAATTTTATCATCTGGTTCTGTTGATCGTCTCTCCAGAATGGGGCCAAATATAGCTTGGTATCTTCAACATTTCACACATTTGGTTAAGATTAAAACACTCGGATTTCAGAAAATGCAGAAAGCACATAAAATGGATTCACAACTTTTTATCCATGTATAGAATATTACTAGAAAACAAGAATGGGAGCACGGTTATGATCATCACTTACAGAGATGGTTTACTGGAAGAATGAGTAGTAAAGGACTCAGAATACCGCCTTCTTGAATCAGCTCGATTCAGCGCTGAAGGCAGAGGAACTGATGGAATAGCAGGAGCTTTGGCACCATCTTTCAGCCATTCTTTATAGTAAAGAGCAAATTTCTGCGTTCCAACATCCATTTGGTCGTTATAAGCCTTAACCAAAGCTTCCATTTTCACGTCATTAAAGTCAGGATACGCGGAGTTTGACAGAGATTCAGCTTCCTCAGTGTACCAAATCTTGATATGGAGAAGGTGAGGAAGAAATAGATGCTCCCAAACATCAGGCAGCAAATGCGTTCGCGCAACAAAAGGCGATTCACAAAATACTTGGAGGAGGTGTCTAGCTGATGTGTGATCACTTTTGCACATCTTGTAAACTACTGACAAATAAAGATATGCACAAGCAGCAAGATGGGATCCTTCATTCTCCCTCGCTGTAATAGTAGTACCGAATAGCCAAATGCAATACTGCAAAGAATTGGTATTTTGTTTCTCTCCATGCTCCTCATGATCTTCTACCAGTCTCTCAACATTTTCAATGCCTAATTCCATGTTCTGCACCTCCGAATCCTTCTCCCTACTAAGACATGCTAAGCATTTCGCCCTCATGGCTTCGCGAAATTTCTCGTCTCTCAAATACTGTCCGACATAGCCTCCGAGTATCGAAACAACAGCTCGGACAGCAACATCATCAATTGCAGGCTCATTCCCTCCACCTCTGGACCGCGTTACCGATCTTCCAGAATCAGAAGCCCCCCTTCTTGTTGAAGATGACAAGATAGAGCCAGTCTGTGAATTTGCCTGGTTGTGCTTTGAAACATCAGAGCTTTTCCTGCGTTCATGGCAGATGTAAATAGGTAAAACAATGGATTCATCATGAGCTCTTCTGTCTCGGAACTTAACCTTCTTCTGATGCCTCCCATTGGCTTTACTGTGCCTCACAAACCCCTCATCAACTAGAAGCTCTTGCAAGGAGGCCATATGCTATGGTAGTGGGGATAAGGATCGGGAAAGCCAGAAGAGTGGCAGCGTTAGGACAGACATTCTTTAAGACTCTTTGACAATTATTACAACTGTAGTCAAACTGCAATATCAGGAAATCCAGGCTTCGGATATCAAGACAAAAATGATTGGCTTCATGTCTATTGGAGCTTCCAAAGATTCTCGTTCAACAATTTTACGCCTTAACATGAACAAGTGGTACAAACATTTCACGGCGGTTTTATTACTTTTATTTTTGTACAAATTTATGATACACATCGTTATGCATGTTTTCTCATACGACTCCATCGGTGTTCGGGGCCATCATTTTTATTTTTCTCGAGCCGACGATATGAATCAAAGTATTTACTCCCTATGTTTCACTTTTATCTGCACTTCTACTTTTTTGACACTATTCACTATCAAACTTTGACTGCATATTTAAATAAATGTATGAACAATAATATTATCGTATGTGATATTGTACAATTTGTCGTAACAAATAGTTTTTAAATATCAACTTTTTATTTGTCATTATTATATGTAAGTAAACTTATTAACAGTTAAATATATTTCTTAAACGACGTTTTAATAATTACGGTGCAAATAGAGGTGTTACGGAATACTCTTATGTTCCAAAAAAGTACGTATATTTGTTTAATGACAAAAGACAAAAAGAAAAGCCACAGTGGAAAAGAGACGCATGAATTTAGATTGAGCTGGCGCATGTGCTTACGATATTGATGTTTTGCGGTATTTGTTTCTTGCGTCTTTTCTCTATGGGCCTCTCGTTTCCGATGTGCTCTCTTCCTCTAGTGAAACTCAGTTCACCCAATCTCCCGCAAAATGTTAACTGATGGTCCGGCTGGACATCTAATCATTATTCGCTGCTCACCTGTTTAGTCGAATCTGCACACCTTTTTATTAAAAAATTTTAAGACATATTTAACCATAAATATTAGCAAGTATATACTTCCACTCTAAGTTGCTTGTTTATTTTTTGAGAGCCAAACTTTGTAATGTTTGACCCAAAATATAATGTATAAATAATAAATATATCATGTGAGATATTGTTAGATTTGTATTAATATCAATTTTTTAAATATCAATTTTATATGACATTATTATAAATAACTAAAGATATTTACAGTAAAAAATATTCATTGAAAATCGTGAAAAAATAAATAAGTAATGTACAGTAAAACGGGGGAGTAGGCACCAATATCATCACGTGAGATATTATTGAATTTCCTAAACGATTTATTTTCTAAATATCAAATTTTAACACACAATTAGTATACATAACTAAACTTATCGTTGGTCAAATATGATATTATTGAATTTCCTACACGATTTATTTTCTAAATATCAAATTTTAACACACCATTAGTAAACATAACTAAACTTATCGTTGGTCAAATATGACAAGAAAAAGTTAACCAAAAGATGTGCACATTCGACTTGGACTATATATATATATATATATATTTCAGTTAAATAATTTATTAATAAAGTTCTCTGCTCTGGGGATGAAAACCTATTAGTGGCCTTTGAATTTTTTTTAACAAGAGTTGGTTTAAGATCGTTTTATGCTTAAATTGAGCTAAGGATACAATTGTTACTTAAATAAATTTATATTAAAAAATAATTTTAATAGTTTTTTAAAATTATTAATTGATACGAACTTTACTAGTAGAGAAAATTCTATAAAAGGCTGTGTATCAAAATCGCTTTTAATTGAATTTCGTAAGGAATTCCGAGTTCGAAAATCCCTCCCAAATCAGTTTAAAGGCAGTTCGAATTAATTAAATGTGGTTCCACCTTTAATTAATGTCCGGAAGCACTTTCGAATTCGGAAGTGTTATCCCAGGTCACATTTATATTTTAAATGCAGTTCTAAAAACAGAACCGCCTTTAATGGAATCATTTTTTGGCCCAAGCTGAACGCATTCAGGCGCCTCCTCATACTCAGCCCACAAATTGAAACCCTATGTTTACTTCCCCTACACCCTCACCACGCGCTCGCGCACGCACACACACTCCTTTACGCCTCCATTTTCACTTCTCCACCCCACCGCCGCTGCCTCCACCCCATTGCCGCCTCACCTCTCCGTTGCCTCACCCTCTCCACCGCCTCACCTCTCTATCGCCTCTCCCCTCTCCACCGATCCATCCCACCTCCGCCCTCCAATGCTTGCCCCGCCTCTGCCTCTCCAACCCCACGCTCGCCCCACCTCCGTCGCTCCAGCCGCCTCTAGCCTCCAATGCTTGCCACGACCCGCTGCCCCATCCCCGCCTTAACCATTCTAGTTACCGCCTCCACTCTCCAGTTATTTATCTATAGGATTTCTTAATCTGTGTTGATGAGTGTATAAGGTTTGTATATCTTCCGCCCGTCGAATTTGTTTATCTCCCGTTGCTCTTTGTACATCTGTGTTACTTCACTGAGGTTTCCGTCAGCTATATTTTTGGAAGGTCATAAATAGTTTCCGAATTCGAAACCTATTTTGGACCCTATCAAAGGAGGTTTTTTTATCAAAATCGATCAAAAGCGGAACAAGAAAAGGTTCTTTGAAAGTTCCTTTAATGGTCCGATATAGCTAAAAGTAAAGGATGTCAGAGGATTTAATTTTTTCTAAAGTTAAAGATTTTAAAGCTTGAGTGTGGATATTTAAACTTTAGAATCTAATTTATAATTTTTTGATTCGAGTTGTTAACATGTACTCCCTCAGTCCCAGGAGAATCTGCAGAGAGAGAAAATCTCTCTACAAATTTCCCCTGGTGAAAAGACTAAATTGCCCCTCCACTCTTCTTCCTCTCTCCCATCTTGCTCCTCCCGCCACTAATCTTCTCTACCTCCCGTACTCGCATCTCCGTCCTCCCTTCTTCTCGTTTCCCACCACCCACCACCGGTCCTCTCCGCCTCATGTCTTCCAGATCTGAATCGGTGGTAGGTCAATTGGTGGTGACATCAATGATGGGTCAATCGGTGGTGGCGTTCATGGTGGCAATAGAATTGAGGCTAGGGTGGCACTAAAGGAAGAGACGATAGGGTTTAGAGGGAGGGGCGGTGGCGGAGGGGTAGCGCTAGGGTTTAGTGGGATGGGTGGCGGAGGGAGGGGCGTGAGAGGTGGTGGCAAAGGGAGAAGCGGTGGCCGTGAGAGTGGTGGCATCAGCTGCCGTGAGAGGGGGGCGGTGGCCGTGAGAGCGGGGGTAAAGGGAGAGGTGGTGACAGGAGGTGGAGGGAGGTAAACTAGGGTTCGTAGAAGGGGTAAACTAGGGTACCGATAAATAGGAGGGGTGGCTTCAAGGGCGGAGATGGGTGAAATAGGAGGTGGCGCAGATGGGGTGAAAGAGGACCTATTCAAGGAATGTATTATGCATCAACCAGCAAGATTGAAATCTAAAGGCTTTTGGACCAGAAGATAAATTAAAAGTTGCTACAGAAACAAGCTGGGGGAATGATCAAATGGATGTCTTGTTTTTACTCTGATACTAGTATTAGGAAATAAATCTGAGAAGGCTGCATTTACTAATCCACTATCTAACCTTTCCTAGACATTTCCTAATTCCCTTACCCCAGCACAGGTAAACTGATTACCTGCAGTTGGAAGCTCAATTAATTGATTCTCTTCAATGAAAACATTAAAATCAATCATACAATTTATATTAGGTAAAACCTGACCTAGATATTCACTTGGCTCTCTAAGTACATTAAAATCACCAATCATCGTTACAGTGTTGAGATAAACAGACCAAAGAGGATAGCTTGTTGTCCTATTGTGTCTAGCATATATGAATGCAACAGTTCATGTAAAAGATAGTGAAGAATGCTTCATTTCAACCAGAATATACTTATCATGGACAGTTAAAATGGAAATATTATTGTCATCAGTCCAGAAAATCCATATTTTATCTCTTGGATCACTATAAAAGTTGTTGAAACTTAGTTTAAAAGCAATAGATTGCAGTTGATCATATTTCAACATTGGCTCAAGTAAAACAAACAAAGGAATGCTATTTTCCCTTTTTTATATTATTAACTTTAATCTGAGATTTCTCATTTTTAGTTCCTCTAACATTCCATACACACAAATTAAAAGATCCCATATTACATCAGATTTTTAGAATCAACTTGAGATCTTGTAATTACAGTTTTAGGAATACCTGTGTATTCTTTTTTCTTATTTTTTTTCTGAGTTTTACTCTGCAACATAGAATCCACACTCCCATCTTCAAATCTATCACTAGCTTCAGATATCAATCTATTAAACCTATTCTGAGCCAGTATAGTGGGTTTTAAGATAATATCACCATCTTGCTTCTTAAAGGTTCTATCCTGAGACCACTGCATTTTAGGACTTAAATTCATATTGTCTATGAGCTGCCTATCATCAATGTTTAAATCCTTTTGAGAATCTATCAAAGATACTGAGTTTAGAAGATTCATACCTGAACTTATCTGTGTAGTTTCATTTGCTTCTGAACTGTCCCCCATCTCAATTTGTGGAAGAATGTTTTGGGATATCATCCTTCTGCCTCATTTCCTCAATCTGAGAAAGTTGCTAACCTAGTTGAGAAAGTGTTCCAATCCTTTATAACACCTATATCTGCATGTTCCTCAATAGCACCACTATTTTCCAAATTCACACCTGGGGTATTAATCTCCCTGATGTGAGTATTAATCATGTCATTCTGAGTAACACTATGTATTACTTCGTTTGCAATATCCACAGTAGGGATCATTTTTTCCTTATTATATATAACCTCTTCAATCCTACCATCACCCCTATCAAGAATAATCATAATGTCTTCATGTTTACCATTATCACTATCTTGTATAGGCTTAACAGTTTGATCTTCAGAGACAGGCCTATAAATTTGTTTCACTATTTTAGAAGCAACCCCAGGTGCATAAATATTTGCTAGATTGGATTGTAAAGGTTTCTTATCAGCTGGTCTCCTGGCCTCATATCTCTTTTGAATATCTTGATTCTTACATACAGTGGCGAAACCAGGAATTTTTTTCAGGGGAGGCTGAAAATTCAACGTCCAGAGGCGGCGGGACGAGATCCGGCAGCGCCGCGGCGGAGACCTGGTGGCGT
>JAULKM010000006.1:12978123-13012819 GCA_032355605.1 Rubia tinctorum | reverse complement strand
CTATAACCAAATTAAATTCAATAAATAGAGCAATGCACACACAATGACATGTTACATACCTACATTTGAAATTAAAATAAATTATCACATATGTTACTAATTAAATGAAATATAAGCTTCTACTTAAACAACTAATGGTATACTATATGCATCGTTATTACAAAGCACTAATTTCCAAATTCCAACTATACACCATAATAACATTCTGTAGATAATTTATTGAAAATGGGTAGTCAACGCAGCCTCACTCGATCACAGTTTGCATGAATTCTTTTCAGCTCTATGGCTCATAAAAATGGAAAAGAAAGGCATAAATAAATCTTCAACATCCTAATTTTACTTCATTCTATTTGATTGTCTGCGCAATGAAGAAAGTCTTCACAGAGCAGTGTGCATGAAACACACCAAGTAACAAATGAAAGTACTCAATCCGTCCTAATTAAAATTGTATAAAATTATTTTTCAGTTAAAATTTTAACCGCTTTAGGAAAGTGTCATGTTAGACCGACTAACGGTGAGACTAATCAAGAAAATATCATTTTAGTAATTTTCGGGATTGCATTATAATTATTTATACATTGTGATATGTTTTAAAGGTTTTTCAAAATTATAAATACCTCATTGCAATAAATAAAAATAAACATAATCTTCTATTTAAACAACTAAAAAGTCAATACTATAAAATGAAATTAAAAAAAACCTCATAAGAAATGGAGTTTTCACCACCCAACTTGAGATAAGTGAGATTTTTTACAAAATTGGCATTTTTACATCCTCTTTTATAGATATTTTTAAAACAATTTTTGGAATAAATGACATTGAATATGAGGAGATGAGAGTTGAGGAAATGAGAACCGAAAATGGAAAGGGAACAAGGGAATGAGAACCGAAGATAACAGAAATCTTGGTCGCAGATGAGAACCGGAATGAAAGGAAACCCAAACCAAACTGGCCCGCGACCCGGGGAACGAGAACCGGAAGGCGCAACCCAGGAAACACGACCCGAAAAATGCGACCAGGGAAACGCGACCCGGGAAACGCAAATCGGGAACCGCGACACGGGAAACACGATCCATTACCAGAACCGGCAAAGCGCGAAACAGCTGGGAACGGCGAAGCGCGAAATGGCTGGGAACGGCGAAGCGCGAACCGAAACGGGATCGACGAAGTGTGAACCAAGCCTGGAACGACGAGGCGAGAACGACGAAGCGCGAACGGGGCAGGAACTGGATGGCGAACGAGGGTGGGGAAGCGAAACGCGCGCCGGCAGCGAAGATCCGGAGGAGGAGTCACAGTGGGAAAATCAGGTCGAGTGTGGTTAGGGATTTGGCGGGGGGGGGGCGGAGACTGGAGGAACAAGAGAATCCATGCGGCGACGGGAAGATGGCCGGCGAAATCGACATCGAACACCACGGGGACACCTCCTCCGACACCACCACCGGCGGCGCAACCGATATTAGCTAATTAATTAGAATTAGCTAATTAATCATAATTAATACTTAATAATCAATATTAGCTATTATTATTTTTCTTTAAAAACTATTCAAAATTTTATTTCAATAGTATAAATACAGGGAATAAGTAAAATACAGAACTTGCTATAGCGGTTCACTTATATATTTACAGGGTAATTTTCGATTTTTTTTAAAAAAAGTTGGCATAGAAGCCAATTCGAAGACACAGCAATCGTCATCGGTTGGCAGGGGAACAGGTTGAGAACTGCCATGGAATCTACTTCAATCCCGGTTCAGCCTACCCTTCTCCATTACAAATTTTGTCATGCAAAAACCAAAAATCCGCAGGCGTACTATTTCAAGATTCCAAGAACCTATCTCTTCTCTCCACTTTCTCTCACGTCTGTAAATTTCAGTTCCCACACCAACAAGTCCCAGTTTTATGGCGCACAGAGCGATGGGATTGTAGAGGCCCAACCCGGACAACTCGCTCTACTTCTTGAAGTTGAAGGGTAAGTTCCTCTCAGCATTTGTTAGATTTTATAAATGGGTTGAAATGGTTTTGGACATTGTTCCAGGGTGCTGATGGATATCAACCGCTTTGGCAATCGGAAGGGCTTCAACTCAGGTTTGAATTGTTTAATACATTGATGTGCATGCAATACGCCAGTACCCCGTCCCAATTTAAGGTTCATTTGGTCAATTTTCACGGGAAAATATCGTCATTGTATCAGTATGAGTATTATAAATTATTATAATGCAGAATGTTTTTATATACTCCTTTACCGGCTCAAGCACTTTCAACCATTAATTTATAAAAAAATTGATATTAAAAATAAATAAAACTTGGGAGATGTTGATATTTTGAAAATAGATGTAATAGCGAATCTAACAAGTATTACAGTAGTATCTATACTTAAATGCCAGTAGTACTTATATATAGTCAACGTTTAGAAGTTTTGACTAAATGAATAGTCAAATTGCAGCTTGAACCAGGACGGAAGAGTATGTTGTAACATGTATTATTTTTGGAATGGTAACTTTTCATAATTTTTAGTTACAAAGATATTAATAATTAAAAGGGTTTGTTGAAGACTTTTCTTAACAACCAAAAAGTGAACCTTGAATTGGGATGGAGGTTGTATAATCTTTTGACACTGGACTGCTAGTTTCATGGATCTTTTGTGATATTGTTAGCATTTCGAAAGCTGGGGCTGGACTGTGCAAATTGGACTGAACCAATTTATTCAGACCTCATCAGGTGACAACTGAACGCAGCTGGCTCCAAGATACATTTCCTATCAGCTTGTATATCTTCTGAGTCAAGTATCATATCTTTTTTTTTCCCTTAGGAGGAGTACTGGTGATGAGGAAAAGATGCTAGCAATATATTTCAACAGGGTTAGGAACTTAGAATCTTTAATCAATTTCAAAGAAAAACTTTGTTTCAGGATACCATGAAAAGGTTATCAATGTTGTGGCTGAATCCTCTGTACTGATTTACTTGTTATCTTTCTGCAACTCATGCCTGTTTCAGATTGGTTGGCCTACTTCAGTTGCTACTAATGAGAGGGGAGCATTCATAAAAAACGTCCTTCGCGAGAAGGTAAGTTTTTGGTTTATTTTGTGATACATGATTGATTGTGATTATAGTTATATTGTGAGGAATAAATATATTAACATCTTTTTGTAAGTTGACTCGGAAAAGCTATTATATATACTCTTTTGAGATAAATAAGACTAATTGAGAATACGTGTTTATTCATCTTTACAATTGAAGGACATCCTGGGCCATTCTTAGAACGAAAAGAGAATCTTTGTAATTTGAAAAAAGAGAGGAGGTTTTTCCTTTCTCCAATATTTATGTAATTCTCTGTTTTCCCCATTATGTGATGTGATGTTACATGGTTACATCATTAATTATAATTATACTGCAAATTTTCAATTAGTAAGACAACAACTTTAAATAAGCTTTAGAGCATGGTTTCAGCATTTAGGTCATTTGATTGTAGTAAACTTTCTGGCGAACCTGCTCATTAATAGTTGGGTGATTTTCTCAGATACCATCCCTACAAAGCCACAGAATTATTTGCTACATGGTTGTGTATCCTTAATTGGGTCCAAACTGCCTGAACTTGCTATATCTCCTTGTATTTTTCCCTCTTTATTTTCTTGCTTTTGCAATTGAAAGCGGCAAAAAGAGAAAGAAGGAGCCAGCTTCTTCTTCGATGTCAAGTTGCCTAACTGATGATTTGGTTAATCAGCATTCCTATGCATTTTTTAAGTCCTACTTGCATTGCTTAATTAGCCTCTTCACCTCCACGGGTAAAAGAAAGATATTCGTACATATCACCCTCCCCAAATCCTACTTCCTGGGATATACTGGATATGTTTGGTTTCGTTTGGTATATGGATTGCGTCACTTGCTTCATTAGTGGTTTTAAATTATCCTTCCCTGTAGGTAAGAGTAAATTTTCACAATTTAGTTTGATTTAGGGGCAGCTTGTATTAATTCATACCCTAGAAATTCATATTACATGATGATATTAGGTGGAAGTAGCTAAAATAGTAATTTACTGGTTGCAGAAAAATGCATTGGAGGATCTTGTGATGTCAAAAACCCTTCCATTGAGACCAGGAGTGGAGGAGTGAGTGACTTATCCCAGTATTTTGATTTCTTTGAATGTAAATTGCAGTATTTCATTCATCGATTGTTGTATCACTGTTGAATATTCGTCCCAATTTTGATGCCGTCTTTCTTAATAAAGCATAACCTCTGTCCCATAATGAGCTTCACACTTTGGTTTGCACGATTTTCAACAAACATGTTTGACTATTAATATATATTATTTCGTAAAATTAAGAAATGTGAAGTTTATATTTTGAAACTATATGTTATTGCAAATCTAAAATTGGCACACAAATATGTTACTATATAATCAACGATGTAGTTAAAGTTAGCGAATTTGAACTGAACAAAAATAGAAAATGAAGCTTATTCTGTGAAGGAAGTAATTGGTAATTTATGTTATGTTTTGTTTTTGTACCTTTCTACCAACATCAAACTAAAACTCTTCATTTAAGATAGAGTTCCATCAAGCCTTGTGTGTTGGGTATTCCATCTCCACAGATACTTTTTGGCATCTTATATTGGGGGACATCCTTGTATTTGTATCTGTAGTGCTTCCAGTCTATGAATAGGTCCTGATGCATTATACTTTGCTCACTTAAGAATCACTCGACTCCCAAAAGTACAAAAGTGTAGCAATCTCTGTTTGCTAAAGTTAAAGTTGTAAATATCTGGGATACATTAGTTCTACTTTGCAAACATTGTTTTCTTTTCTCCATATTAAGTGCACAAATATACTGTAATAATAGAGGTGCTGCTTCCTGAACACCTGTGTTAAACTTCATATGACATGGTCCTTCGACATTTTGGAATAATGACTCAATTTGGACTGTGATACACAGAATCAAGTTGACTGATATCGGCTCATTGTTTTTCCTTTTCCTAACTTATCATCCATCAATTTGAATCTTTCTGTTACAGGCTTATAGCTTACTCTTCTTTGTTGATCCGGATCTTGATCACTATGTCATATATGTACTTCAACTTTTTCCTAATTAATGAATGAACATTAGCAATTCTTGGTCTTCTAATATTATTTGTACAAACTATGCTCCAATCAGCAGTATTTGTGCTCCTTGGCCATTTGTCACCTTTGTAGTTAGCAACCTCGGTGAAGTTATTTTGTGGAAGGGGAAAGAGCACGAGTCTGTAATGAACTATTCAGCTTATATTGTTTCCTTGTATTGTTGTTTTTCACTACAATTGAAGCCTTATTGCTGCTATTTTCAGTTCTTGGTCTTCTAATATTATTTGTACAAACTGTGCTCCAATCAGCCGTATGTGTGCTCCTTAAGCCGTTTGTCACCTCTGTAGTTAGCAACCTAGGTGAAGTTATTTTGTGGAAGGGGAAAGAGAGATAGCACGAGTCTGTAAAGAACTATTTAGCTTATATTGTTTCCTTGTATTATTGTTTTTCACTACAATTGAAGCCTTATTGCTGCTATTGTTCTTCACCTTACAGGATAATTGTACATTACCAACCCTATTTTGCTGAGTGATATTGGTATCTGTTTTGGCTTTAGATTTCTTTTAAATGCTTAACTCAAGTATAATCACTCTGTTCATGCATCATATAATTCAATGTTGTGCCTCACTGGCCTTTAATCTTCCAATAGAAGCGGAGAGGTTCCCATTCCTGGAAATTTTGGGCTCAGTTTTCTTAGAAGACTTCTGTAGTTAGTTTTGATTTGATGGCTGGGAAACTATATACGTATATCATCACATGAACTGTGATAAACTTTATTAAGGTCATCTCTTGTATGTTTCCTTTGACTTGAACTTTTTTTTTTTGTAGTTTTATAGATGATGCACGTAAAGAAGGTATCCCTGTGGTAATATTGACAGCCTACAGTAAAATAGGGGAAAAAGCAGCAAGGTTTGTAATTTATTTCCCATTTATAGTGCGTACAAGATGTTTGCAATTTAAGTCTCTGTCGTGTTGTAAACTTTGAAGGCCTATGATTACTTGTACTGATTCTATGAAAAGAGATCTCAATATCTCTGGGACATATAAACAAGCCAACCAAGTGTGGGTGCAATAAATAACTGAACTTGGGGCATATATCTGCCAAAATCTTATTGTGAATGTGACGTGTATTATTATATATTTGAGTATGCTGCAGGTTTTTACCTGATTACCAATGGTTGCATTTATAATGTCCTTCGACGGTTAGTCATATTCCTACACATTTTAAAAGTATACCTTCTACTCTGGGATCCTTGCATACTTTCTGAAGGTATATTCTAAAAGTATACCTTGTATTAACCTAGATAGAAATCTTGTGTTCTAGTTAATTTGCAACATTAATAATGACTGTACAAGTTAATGCTCCTGTTTGGTTCTAGTTATCTGCTGGTACATCATCTTATTAGCTCTGGAACATGTGGAGTCATTCTTCTTTTTGGATGTATTACAGATCTGTTATTGAAAACATTGGAGGTGATAGGATGTCATACATAAAAGTCATCGGTAAAGCTGAGGTAGAGAAAAGCTTCTATGGACAACTTGTGTTTGGGAAAGGAGTATCTTCTAGTCTTGATGAGCAGTTAGCCAAGGAAGTGGCTAAAGCAGGTATTGAGGTATCGTATGTTGTCTATCTTTTAGGTATCTCATGTGTTGGTTTAGATGAATAACTGGAAAGCCACTATTGTTTTCCAGCTTCTGCTGAGAAACAACGAATTGCAGAAGAGGTTGCTTCCCTGCTAAAGCTGACCGTTGATATTGATACTAGCTCTAGTGAAAGGTTAGCTCAAATTTTGCCATCAAGACCTCCAGTACTTATTTCAGACGTCTTTCCAAGTGCATAGTCTGTACTGATGTAACAGTTTGCTGACAGTTTGTTTAAGAAAGGGGTTATCTTAGCTGCTGATCCCATTTCTTCACCTCTCAATCCTGGTTTAATGCATTATCTGCACCTCATGTAGCTTGCAGCATGTTCTAGCAACAATACGTGCGGGTGCTGAATTTGCGGAGGTTCCTCTCTACAACTGTGTACTTGTTGCAGGAAGCCAACTTGGAGTTTCTGTTGCTGAGCGCATAAGGATGCCTTGTGTTGTCCTTCGTAGCAGGTAATTATGTTGCTGCAACTTGATTGTGTTAGAGGATTTCTGGGCTTCATCTCCATAAGCCGTGAACAATAGCACTATATTAAAAATGTATTTTCGCTGGTGCTGTGCTACTTCTTTTGGTATCTTAGTTTCTGCTACTTTTCCCTTTTTCTGCTACAAAATAATTGCATTGCTTACTTTTTCATCTCATTTTTCTTCACCCATCTATATACCCAAAGTTCAACTGCTAGAGCGGAGTTCCCTTCAGCAAAGGCCGTGTTGGATGGCTTTGGTGGGACTGATCTAACAATTACTAGATTGCACAAGCGACAGTGGTCTTAAAATCCGTTAAGAATCCGAACGTATGCTTGTGAGGCTCTTTGCTTAGGGTTATGTGAGATTCGACCATGCTGCTATAAAAGATTTTGTTGCAGCGATTCACATACATTACTTTGGATATTGTTTCCCGGATGGCAATTTTGCTCGCAGACTCGGATGTAATAGCCTTGCCTCAATGAGAAACAGGGTTGCAGTGATACCTATCTGGAAGATGTGCCTCCTGGCATAGGTACAACTTGGATAACAGAACTTATTTAGTTTTTACAATTTTACGATCCTGAGTGAGATTACGGTAACTGTTGCCTATCAAATCTTACTATTCCCTGGAGTTGGGAAGGTAATGAACCTTGATTATATATTTATTTGAAGCTTTGACGAAGCAAACATATTCAAAGAAACTTTTGATCAGTTAATGCTTCTATTTTTTTTCCCTACTTGTTTCATAGGTTTTTTTCTTTTCTTTTTTGATAATGGCTTGTTTCATAGCTATGTGCTTTGTTCTAAATTAATTCTCATTTTTGACAATGTGAAACATATTTTGTTTACTCTTCAGTATAGTGAATCACTATATCACGCCCTGTATTTTACTCAATCATGCCCTGTATTTGTACGATTATCTATTTTGAATTTAATTTAAAGGAAAAGAAAGGAAATGATTAACAATAAGTAATAATTAATTAAAAATCTGATTAATTAAGAAATAATTTAAAACCTATTAATGAATGTATATAAGAACGGAGGGAGCTTCTCCCCGGCGGTGGAGCTGTTTGCCGACAGAGGAGGTTGGCGGGTGTAGGGGTTTCGCCGGTGTCTTTTCCAGCGTGTTCCGAAATATTCTCCGGCTAAGGTCACCATCCCCGCCCGTTCTCCCCATTTTCCGACAAATTAAATGTCCTCCTCGCCAGCCCGTCCCCGCAATCTCAGTCAGATTCTTCCCCTGGACAGCGTCATCCCCGCCCGTTCTCATCACCCCGCTTCGACCGCCGTTCTCGTCGCTTCGACCATCGTGCCTATTTTCCCTCCCCACTTCGAACGTCGTTCTCGTCTCCTCGATCTGACCGCTGTTTTTGTCACCCCGGCCGGTTCTCTTTTCCCAGTTCTCCCTTGCCCTTCTCCCCGACTCTCATTTTCCAGCCGACGCCTGCTTTTTTCCCGGTTCTTCCTTTCCCTTTTCTCGCGGTTCTCCCTTTCCGGTACTCCTTTCCCAGACCTCGACTGACTCTCTCTTTCCGGCTCTCGTTTCCATTCTCGATTCTCCGTTCTCCTTTCCGCTCTCGTTTCCAGCTTTTGGACCTATGGTTCTCCTTTCATGGACCAATAATTAAGATTAATGAAAATTAAAATTAAAAAGATTTGGAAATTAACAGTTAGCAAGTAACTGCCTTGGATAAAAAGCCTGAAAAAATATAAACATATTTTCATGTAGCTGCTTTCATAACTCATAAGAATAATTATAAACATATATTATAAAAAAATTAAATTTAAAAATCTGAATAAATAAATAAATTTATTTTTGAATTTTAAAAAATAAATGTAAAATTCAAAATTTAAAAATATTTATTTTATTTTATATAAAATTAAATAATCATATAGTATGTATACGTATTAGCGCGTAAACAAATAAAATAAATGGCGTAATGTAGAGATACCCTCCGTATATGACAAAATAATTTTATGAGTTATTCTCGTAAAGATTGCTTTTACATAAGCTATAGAGGGAATACAATATTTTTTTTGAAAAAAAATGCTAAGATACTCATGGAAGGACAAGTCAAGACGCATTTTTCTAAACTTATGATGCAATTATGGGTCAGATGCAAGTAACCTTTTAGGGATTAGTATTAGTTTTCATCATCAAGGAAGCTCACAAGCTTTGAAAAGGAAACGGACTTGGGATTTTGAGGTCTATGGATCTCTTCAAGTTAATAAGAAAATAATAGTGCCGAATTCTATTAAAGTTGGGAAACTTAAGGCTAGGGAGATGAAGGGATACATACAAGACCAATGAAGAAGCATTGTAGGTATTCTAGCAAGTTGATAAAGGTAAAATCATGGAAGAAGACAGATCTATCGAAGAATAATCAATTTTGCATGAAATAAAAGAGGAAGACATACCTCAGACACATAATTTGAGGAGGAAGAAATTGCATCATCACATGATATAAAATTAATGGATCGAAGAATTGTGATACAATACAAAATAACGGGGGAGTGGATAACAGATCAACATATGATAGTAGGTGTGGTTTTGTGGAAACCTGACCAACTGTAGCATTCTTTAATGGTGGTACTTCTCAGATGGAATCGTCTTCACCCATGTTGCATTCATGGTTAATTGACTTCTTTCATCTTGTTGAGTTTTTTTCTTAACTTTCATCATGCAACGTTGGGCCTTCTCTTGATGTCCTCTTATTGAAGTGATGCCCTTCTCCATTGGAAACTTCAGCACCAAATGGTAGCGTGACCAAATAGCCTTAACCCGATTCATCCAAGGACATCCAAGTACGATGTTGAAAGGTGATGAAGCGTCCACAACACATGGTATGTGTGTGTGAGTGATTGTTGGAACACTTGTTGTGGTTGTGTAGTTTATAGTATCTTAGAATATTTTTAAAGGATTGTTCACGGTGTATTTACTTATGATAGGTGTCTATTTTAGACCAGAGGAAATGGGCTCGGGCTAGTTTGTGGGCCTAGAGATAAACAGTTTCTTGTATATCCTGGGAAGTGGGCCTGAGAGCGGATAAGTATTCCACGCAGGCATAGACTTTTCATTTTCTTTGACTAGGAACATGCAAAGTATTTTGGCATTCCATTTTCCAAGATTTTAATAAGTGATTGGTTATTGTTTTGAATATTTGAAAGGACGTGTCTTTTCCGAGGGAGTTAGTGATGGAGGCTTGTTTTACCGAAACTCTTTAGACACCCATAAAATTCACTGGTTTCCTAGTCTTTTTGTCATATAAATTTTTTTCCTGTGTTGTATGAGCAACCATAGAAGTACTATGTGTGTATGTTAAAGAACCGTTCATTAGGAACATTACCTATGGTAGCAGTGGTTTGTGATGTTTCAGGGATATACAAGTTTACTGGGTATGGTGGTAGGTATGCTAAAGCTATCCCAAATTTGGGGTGGGGGCCTTAACAGTTGTGTGATAAGCTTTCATATGTGAGCAAATTGGAGGGATTGCTCTAGTTGGTGGCGGTGTAAGTTTGAATCATATCCTTTAAAGGATGTCTTGGAAACCTCCATACTTACTGTGTGTATATTAATTTTTGAATTTTTATTTTAATTTTTAGAAATTAGCATTACATTATGTTTATATTATTCTATGCTTTTTGGCAGTATTTTCGGTCGACGTTGCCAAGCTAAGGACTGCGGTGAAGGATGACACATATATGGAGTGTCATGGTGAGTGACATCTTCCGTTATTTTCACGGTGCACCAGTTGCAGCATGTGAGCTGGGAGAAATGTTGTAGTTTAGCGAAGTGGTCACTTCGCATACTTAGCTTTAGCTAAGTTAGACTGGGAAAATCATATATACCACACATTGAGTACTAACAAATGTAACATGCAACTAAACATATGCAGTTCCTAATTTAAAATGAACAATCAATAATAAACTAAAAACAAGTCTTACACAATGCAACTAACTAGTACACACTGAATACTAACAAATCCAACATACAAATAAACAATTCTAGTTCCTAATTCAAAATAAAAAATCAACAACAAATTAAATCATAGGCGTACACAGTATTTTTTTCCGAAAATCATTCAAAGATATTGGGAAAAATGCTCAGCGAAGGTTGGGGTTCGCCTTAATGGTGAGTCCGAGGTTGTATTAGCACTCAGCAAACACTCAATATTTCTTCGCAATGTTAATACTGTGAGCGAAGGTGTTTGCTCGTCACTATTTTGTTTTTTTTCTTGTCTTACTTATCACATGTTGTTTTCATTCACTTGTTGTCTCTTTTTGCTCGTCTTACTTGCTTTGTAAAATAAATTGCAAATACGGATTTAACCAAGAGACCCATTAAGACAGCTTTTTTCTCCGATGACGAAGATGAACGGCCCAAAGATATGGCGTTCAAACCAATGAAAATACTCCGACTGCTGCTTCTTCAGATAAGGTGGTCGAAGCTGGTTCCCAGCTACAGATTTCTAAGGCTACCGCTAAAGAAGGTAGGGATATCGTTGCTCGCAACATCCCTGACACCTCTCGCAGAAATAAGAAAAAGGAGAGAATGGGTGGGTCTTCTAACACCTGAAGCCTCCTCAGAAAAAAGGCACATTAGTCATTCCCACTCTAAGCCCCCATAACGAAGCCATGAATTAATGGTGGGGGAGGGACTATTCCTGCTACCCTGTCTAAATTGTCTCTCCATGAGACAATGGTTATGGTACGTTTTTAAGTATATATGTGTGGTTTTATTTTATATTTCCTTATTGTGACCTCTAATCGTCCTTCTTGTTTGTGTACTTTTGAAAATTAGGTCGGTGAGAGTCTGCAGCTTGTTAGCCAACGAGTTGATGAGTTTGCTAAAGAGGATAGTTCACTCAGGGATAAATGGCAGGCGGCTGAAGCGAAGTGTACCAGTTTGAATGTCCATGTTGGGGATGCCAAAAATTGTGCATAGGCAGCCGAGGAACGTGTTTTGGCTGTTGAGAGGAAAGCTAGTCGGTTGCGTTCCTAGTTGAAGGGTATGCAGACTAATGGTCCTGCTTCGCCTAGGTACCCCCAGGTCCTCATTGATCGTATGGTGAAGACGAAGTCCTTTTATTGTTTATTTGAAGAGATCTCCAATATCGCTCACAGCATTGGGTACGTCGAGGCTTTGGCTAAGCTGCGAATATTGAACCCTACTATAAAGGTCCATGACTTGCCTAAACTGGCTAAGTTCGGGAAGGTGCTGGGGCAACAGAAGGATATTCTTAAGAAGGGGTTCATCATTAGCATTTCTGGTGGTGGTCACCCTTACATCTTACTATCCCACCTCGTCGGTCTGCCTTGTTCGCCCTCTGTGGCTGAACTTAAAAAGTCCGAGGTTGATTATTTTGAGGATATTCCCTTTGGCTCTAGGCCTACTGAGTCTGTTGTTAGTTACGATGTGAAAGAGAAAGTTGAGGCCACTATAAACTCTGAAGTCAATGCAAGCACAACGGCCTTTGCTCAGGATGCGAACAAGGGGGATTCCACTGCCATTGTTCAGACTTCGCCTGTTCCTCATTCTAATGTTAGTGGATCTTAGTACCATTGATTTTTATCTGTAATTGACAAGAATATTTTGGTGTATGTCTGTATTGTTCATATTATTATGGGTATTAACTTTGAATCGCGTTTAAACTTTTGATGTATAGCTTTCTTAGTTTAGTTTGCGTAGTCGCGAGATCTATAGCTTGGGAACTCGTGAATTTGTATTGCGCCAACTGCAAGATTTATTGCTTGCTTACTTCACTATTTTTGCAGGCATATATGCCTTTGTGCAATATCTATAGCTTGCAAAAGTAATATTGCGACTTTGTAAGATCTATAGCTTACAAAATCAATAAAATTGAAGTTGTTTCTTCGCGTTTCGCCAAACTCATTTTTTTGCGATATACTGTAGTTGGCTATTCTTCAAAGAACATGAAAAGTATGTTTCTCCAAAAGACGCACTTTTATATTTAATATGTACGATCGCGATAACATCGCTTTAGAAAGAAAACAAGGATGCGAACACCACCAACAATTATTTCATGGCTTCTATACATTTGTGTTTTTCCTTCCCTCCTCCTTAGATGTTACACATAAAACTTTCTAAGTTTGATCACATGCCAAATGTTGGGAATGCTACTGCCATCCAATATCTCTAGCTTAGAGCAGTTTGATTGGTGCACCTTTGTTATCTTGTATGGGCCTTCCCACTTTTACCTTAGTTTTCCTTTTTCTTCTGCTCGGCTTGGTTTAGTTTTTCGCAACACCAAGTAACCAATTTGGATCTGCGTCTCCTTGACCTACTGATTATATGCTCTAGCTATCTTCTCCTTATACTTCACCTCTGTGATCGCTGCTTGTTGTCTCTTCTCGTCAAGTTCATCTAGTTCCAGCCTCATCTTTTTAGGAATATCATCTTCCTTGTATACTTGTATTCGAAGGCTCGAGTTCCCGATTACCACCGGTATCACTGTCTCATGACCATAGACCAAACTATATGGCGTTTCTCCTTTTGGTCGTCAAATAGTTGTTCTGTATGACCATAGGGTATTGGGTATTTCATACACCCAACCAGTTCGCTCCCCTTCTAGTTATTTTGTATACCCTGAACTATGGTTATGTTGGTGACTTCCACCTGTCCGTTTTCCTGAGGGTGTGCTACAGAAGTGAACTTTTGTGTAATCTCTAACTTGGAGCACCATTACGTAAAAACTCCGCTAGTGAACTGCGTTCCATTGTCCGTGAAAATAGTCTGTGGCACCCTGAAGCAACAAACTATGTTCTGCCAGACGAACTTTCTTGTTACCTCTGCTGTTACTCTTCCTAGCTGCTTCGCTTCCACCCATTTGGTGAAATAGTGAATTGCCACAATCAGGAATTTTGCACTGCCTGCGCCTTTTGGGAAAGTTCCAACCAGGTCGATTCTCCATTTATCAAATAACCATGCTTCATATACTCAATTTAAAGTAGCCTACAGTTTATGCGATATTGGGGCATTGATATGATAACTTCTACACTTAAGCATGAAGTTGTATGTATCGTTGAACATAGTTAGCCAATAGTATCCTTCCCGAATTAATTTTTTTGCCAATTGTTCGAGATCCCTGATGCATTCCGCAAAGCCCTTCGTATACTTATTTCAAGATCTTTTCTGCTTGTAACAGTCCTACGCATTTTATCTATGGGTATAGGAAACCTTTTTTGTGCAGAACTCCTCCTTCATAAATATAATTGCAAGACCTTAGTTCCAACTTTTTTGCTTGTACCTAGTATGCTAGAAACTTTCCCCTAACGAAGTAATTTATTAGCGGTGTCATCCAGTTTGCTTCTTCTATTTGAACCATTGACATGGTTTTTATTTTTGTACTTTTGATTGGAATGATTTCCACTTTTACATCTTTGTGTCCAACCAATTAATCAAACCCAGCTGTTGCGAGCTTATTTAAGGCATCTGATAATGTATTTTCACTTCTTGGCACATGCTGGACATCGAAGTATTCAAGTTGAGTGATGAGCTAACGAACTCTCCTTAAATATTTTACCAGTTGCTCTTCCCGAACTTTGTAGTCTCCTCTTACCTACTGGACTACTATCTGCGAATCGCAAAAGCTCATAAATTTTTTGACCTTCATTCTTATTGTAAGGTATAAACCACATATTAAGGCCTCGTATTTCACTTCATTGTTGGTGAGCAAAAAGTCAAAACGAAATGAATATATGTTCTCCCCTCTTTCCGGCTTAACTAATAGTAGTCCCGCACCACAATCTTCTTTGCTGGATGCTCCATCCACAAACAGTTCCCATGCAACATCCACCCACTTGGATTTGTCTTTGCTGATTCTAAGATTTTGCTGGACTTTGTATCTTGTGCATCTTCGTTCGTCATCTCTGCGATGAAGTCTGCTAAAACCCGTGCTTTGATCGCAGTTCGTGGTTGGAACTGGATTTCATATTGCCCCAACTCGATCGCCACTTGGTCACTCTTCCTAATGCTTCAGGTTTACTAAGGATGTCGTTGACTGGGTAATCAGTGTAGACAACTATCCAATAACTGTGGAAATAGGTTTGTAACCTTCTTGTTGAGTAAACCAAGACTAGAATTAACTTCTCGACTAGCATGTACACTCTTTTTGCACTTTGCAACATTATACTATTGTAGTATACTGGTATATGTTTTTGACCTTCTTGCCGCACTAGAACCGAGCTGACTGCGTTCTTTGAAACTGCCAAGTACAAATATAAGGAGTTGTTTGGTTTAAGCAGGGGAGAGGGAATGGAATCAGGAAATAGAGAGGAAAATAAAGGAAATGAATGATACTCGATTTCTCAAACTGTTTGGTTCAGCAATGGAAAAAGAATCAAGTTCTCATCCATTCCCTTAGTACTTATTTGGTTCAAGAAGAGGAAACAAATTAAACTTTAATTTCTAATACAATGGTCAAATATAAATTAATCAAATAAACTATCTACCTTAAAAACATGGTACTAAATTAATCAAACCACAATAATAAATTAAATTATTTATATAATAAAATAATATATATATAATATTATTATTATTATTGACAATATAAATTATGAAATAATATCACTTTTTATGAAAATAATAGAAATATTAATTTTATTAATATTCGACTCAAATGCAACTCAAAAAGTAATTTATTAAATTTTTTGAGTTTATTTTTTAACGTATGATATTAATTTTTTTATCTTAAATTTTTAAGTTAAAGTATAGATTAATAATTAATTTATTATTATTTATATTATATAATTATAAAATAATAGTATTAATATAAAAATAATATATTTATTATAAAATAATATAACTATTCTTCAAAGTATAAAAGTTTAAAAAATAAAATGGGTTTTTCTAAAAAACTGGTTCATATGAAAACTATAGTTTTATTTAAATTCGACTCATATGCAACTCAAAAAATAATATCATAATATATTTATTGAAAATAATAATCAGAATATTATAGTTTTTATTTTGATAATAAATATAAAGTAGAACTCAATTACGATATATAAAATAGGAATATTTATATGAAATAATATAATAATTATTTATTATATAAATTAATAAATTAATTATTTATATAAGAAAATAAGAAATATTTATATTAAAATAATATAAATATTATTTATAGTATAAATTAAGAAATAATAATATTATTATTAAATTTTATTTTATAAGAAAACTCTAGTTTTAGTAATATTCAACCCAGCTCAAAAAAATTATAATACTAATTTTTCATTAGTGTGTTATTAATTTTCTTTGTTATAATAAATTTAAAATATAGAAATACTATTTAATTAATTTATTCTCTTAAAATATAGCAATACATATGTATATATATTATTAATGTTCTGCACAATCCATTTTTGTACGAGACTAAAATCTTAAATAAAAATAAACATATTATATATTTTTCCAAGAATCTTTACTGTTTAAGAAGTTGGAATGTTTACAAGTAAAAAAAACGTGTGAGTAAAAACTTGGAAAGGAAATATGAAATATGGGGAATTCCAAGGTGATGGTAGAGAATGACCATTCACCAAATTGAGAGAATCCCAAACCGTAAAAAGAGGAAAGGGGATGATTAAAAATACCAACCAAACATTAACTAACGGATTCATTACTTTTTATTCCCTTTCCCCACTCCGATTCCCCCAACCAAATAGCCAGAATCCCAGAATGGGTGAATTCAATGTAGCAATGCCTGGAGTTGCTCTTTTAAGGAATCATACGCCTTTTGACTTTCTTCATTCTAGGTAAACCTCTTTACCTTCTTGAGGACATCGAAGAGTGAATAAATGTTTTTCGGCTGCCTTAGAAACAAATCCACTGAGCACTGCCAACAATCCCATTAATATTTGCACTTCCTTGACTGTTCATGATCGAGGAAGATCAACTACGACTTGTATTTTCTCTGGACCGGCCTCGATTCCCCTGGAGGATACCTTATATCCTAAGAATTTCCATGTGCCTACATCAATTATGCCCTTCTTAGGATTAAGTTTCATGCTGATCTTACTCAGTGTATCCTATGTCTCTTTCAAATCCTCCGCAAAGCTTCATATCTTTCTACTCTTGATAACCATGTCATCAATATGTGCTTCCACATTTCGTCCTATTTGATTGCGAACTGCAATGTCGATCACTCTCTGCTATGTTGCTCCTGCATTTTTCAGGCCAAACCGCATTCTCACATGATAAAATATGCCGAACCTTGTTATAAACGATGTATTCTTCGTGTCTTCAGGATTCATTAATATTTGGTGGTATCCTTTATACGCATCCAAAAAGGTTAGGACTTTTTACCCTGCAATCGCTTCGACTAGCTGATCAATCTTGGGCAAAGAATTACAATATTTTAATCATGCCTTATTTAGATCAGTGAAGTCTATACACATTCTCCATCCCGCGCCCACCTTTTTTTTTACCATTATTAGGTTCGAAAACCATTTTGTTTACGTTACCTCCTTCAAAATACCAGCCTGAAGCAAAGCTGTTACTTCCTCCTTAATTGCTTTCTGCCTGTCACTTGCGAAGCTTCGTTTCTTCTGCTTAACTGACTCGCTGATATTCATGGAATGGTTAGTGATTTATGGGTCAACTCCTTCCATGTTATGTACACTCCATGCAAATGTATCCTTGTGACTCTGCATGATTTCTATGACTTCTCGTTTCTCCGTATCTGGGAGATGCTTCCCTATTTTGACACACCTAGAAGTGTCTTCTCCATCCAAAGTGATGACTTAGGTCTTCTCTCTCAGATCTACTGCTGAGCCGCATTGCCTGAGTAAGCTGTTATCTGAGACAGTGCTAACCATTTTCGTTTGCTCCAAACTTTTCCTTACTTTCATCGCAATGACCACACACTGTCTCGCTGTTTGTTGGTTTCCTCTTACTGTTGCGATTCTAGCTGGGGTTTGGAATTTCATTGCCAAGTGGTATGGAGACTATATCGCCTTTGCTGCGTTCATCCGGGGTCTTCCAATGATGGAATTAAATGGACTTGGAAAAATCTCACATGATGGTTCAATTTCTATCACTCTCACCAATGGTAACGGGAAGTTGTATGTTGCCCAGAGGTGTTTCCGCTAGTCCCTTTAATCCTACAAGTGAGTACGTAGACTTTTTTAGATCCATCCGTTTGAATCTTAGTTTATCGAAGCAATCAACAAATAGAATTTCAACTGCACTTCCATCATCTATGAAAACTCTATCAACTGTTGCATTCCAAATTTAGAAATGGTGGTTATTGGGTCATTATGAGATGAAGCGTTGGGAAACGCATCCTCTTCACTAAATGTGATTGTTTCGTCTGAATGAATCCTTTTGTCAGTAGGATCTTGTGGTGGTGAATATCTAGCCTTTGATTTCTAAGAATTATTGGATAGCAACTCGGTTGACCCGTGTATGGATAAGATTACTCTTTCCGGAGCCTCGGTTGCTATAGCCCCATCGTAATCCACTGTTCCCGCCATCTTCTGATTTTATCTTTGTTTGTTCGCTATGTTAGCACGGAGCTCCCTGCCTTATTGGCTTCGATGTACCGGCTTCCACCATCATCTTTCTTGTATTGGCTTAGATAGCCATTCCTTAGGTTCTCCTCTATCTGCCTCCTCAAATCTCTATGATACTCGATATCATGACCATGATCTTTGTGGATGGCACAATAGTATTCTCTGGATCTTTAATCAGAAGGTGATATCATTGGTGCCGGTTCGGGGAATAGTTCCCTGTTCGCCTGCCATATTTTCTTTCTTGATTTTTTCAGGGGTGTTTCCTAAAATGGTGCTACCTGCATCCCCGATTATTTTCCCATAAAATGGGTGTTTACTTTCCCTTTCTTGATAAACCCCTTTTGTGTATCCTCTGTCATTCTTTTTTCACCTCGCTCTCGCTCTATCTTACAATTATTTGCTTCCTCCGTTATCATATATTGCTCGATCATTTTTTGCAATTCTCTTGGTTTTCTGGCATGTTTTTCATGATTTCCTTGTAGAATTATCCTGATCGCATGCCCCCTGTAAATGCACCCAAAGAGGATTGAAATGACAAATTTTGAAGCTGAAAACTCTCGGTAATGAAGCGACTGTGGTATTCTGCAAGGGTCTCATCACTTCGTTGCGCTATGTTGTTCAGATCTGTGATTGTTTTGGTGAACTTCTGCTTTTGACAGAAGCGGCCCAAATATAAATCTCACAATTGTGCACAATACTTAAAGCTTCCGGACTATAGGTCTTCGTACCACGTGACTGTTGCATACCAAAAGCTTCCCCGATAAGAAGATGGGGAAAGCTTTGCATACCACAATCTATACCTGTATCACGAAATCTCATGCTATTATGATGAGAGTGTAGGAACTCCTTCGGGTAAATGGTTCCATCGTAGATTTTGACATGTAAGGGTAACTTGAAGTCATTTGGCATTTTGAAATTGCGATGATGTTGTGCCAATGGCAATTTATCTGCATCATCATCTGCTACGATCTCTCCTAACTGATCTTCGTATTTGAGACTTTCCTGCACGACTTTTTTTTTTTGCTCACCTTCAAGATTTTTGGCTTCAAGGTGACTAAAAACTAGTTATAAAAACTTTCTCTGTTCGCCTCTAAGAATGCTGCGAAGGCTCGTCTTTCTTTTTCTTGATTTGTGCTGGGGGATTCAGCTTTCTCCTCCTTATCCTCTATATCTTCCTGATTATGTTCCCTTTCTCTACTCGGGATAAACTTCTAATCTTGACTAGGATGCATGTTTCCGTTGCGCCCCACTTGTTTGTTCATGTGCTTGGTTATTGTGGTTCTTCTCACTTCTAGTGAACACCATTGTTTACTTGAAGGATCTTAGAACGAAAAAGAAAAAATCTTTCGTCCCCACAGACGGCGCCAATGATGTGCCGATCCAACCAAGTATAACTCTCGCTGTTCACCGGGAAATATCTCCTCCTGCAAAACAGATCCCGGAAATGATTCCAGGGAAAACACTCTGACGATCAAGTCAGTCTTTTCCTTTGAGAACTGGCATATCTCAGTTATGCACTTACCTTCTTTAGTGCTAATATTCCTCTATTTATAGAAGTTTACAGTTGTGGTTCCGTATTGTCAGCGTCTGAGATCGTGGGTTGCATCGTGGTTCCTACCATCTTGGTTCGTGGTTAATCCTCCAAACGTGGTTCCACCTTTATCAGTTCGTGTCCTAGTTTCAGACAAGGCTGTGCCTTTCCCGGTTTGTCGGTGATGTGATCATTGGTCTTTACGGTTGAGTATTGGGCTGGGCCTAAAGGCCAGCGATTTCCAGATTATGGGCTAGGTATACACCAACACTGAATACTAACAAATGCAACATATAAATAAACAAATGCATATATTAACATCAACCTCACACAAATGCAGAGCTTAACTTTTACATCATTTAAACTAACATGTACATAGTTTTACCATATAAATGAAATTTCCAAATGAAAAATAACAATCAACAACTAAAACTAAAACTAAGAGTCAGCAAAGCAACTCACGAAAGGCGCCAAAACAACAGTTGAAAACAAAAAATGCACATAACAAAAAATGCACATAACAACTCAAAACATAAAAAATGCACATAACAAAGGAGTTTGAGATAATTTCTTAAATTTCAATCCAACATTTCTTCTCCTTTTATGGAACTCTTCTCACCAATAGGATCCCCTTCTCTATACGAACATTGTTCGGTCCTCGCCATTAGCTGAACATGATACTAAATATAAAGATAACAAACCCTAAAAATAAGACGAACCTATAATGAATGAATGAAGATACTAAAACTCAAATGAATCTATATCGAAAGCATAGGAAAGACACAGAAGATGTCGACAATAGTTTAAAATGGGAGAAGAATACGGTGGCAAAGCTTACGAGAGAAGAATACGACGGAACCGATGACGACAGAGGTTACAAAAGGAAAAGCTACGGTGGAATGATGGTTGCGGATGTTTCTGGGAATGAAAAAAACATATAAAAATGAAAATTGAATAAATAATATTTATATAAACTTCTAAAATTTCTGTTAATTACAAAAATAAACTTCATTTTGCAATCGAAATCCTTACCTATCTTATCCCTTCAAATGGTTACATTTTTTAAGACTTTGTCTTTCCCTTTATCACAAACTTCTGTCACTCTCTGTTTTCTACTTTTTTTTATACATTTTCATTCTTTGATTGTTTATTTTATATTGACATATTTTCTTTCCTTTTTTATTATTTCTTTTATATTAACACACTTTTTTTTCCTGACAAGATTCTTTAAATTTCATCCACTTATTCTACTATTTTTCTTTCTAAATTCAATTTTGTCCCTTCATTTTATCCAAAATTAAAGACATGTTCTTTTGTGAGACATGCTAAAATTTAGGCAGGAACCTTTCTATAAAAATCAAAACAAAACTTCATCTTCCCCAATTTTCTTACATTCTTCTCCACATCTCTGCTCTAGTCTGCAAGCTACAAAAAATATATCAAAGAAAACATCAAATAAAATATCAACAAAAAATTTCAAAATATCATATAAATTAACAAACTTCAACTAAAACTAACAAAAGATATACTATCAACTGAAAAACACAAAAACATCAACTGCAACTAACAAAACATCAACATAATCGTTAAATTAAAAGGCTTAAAACACCAATTTAAACTGAAGAAACATATAACTTCAACTAAAAATTATAAAATATCATCAAAGATTAAATTGTCAAATTAAATATCAACTTCAAAGCATAAACATCAATAAACTACACGTACACGCTCAATTGAAAATAGTAGAGAAGAGTGTTTTTATAACCCAACCTAATTGACATAAGTGAGAATATAACATTACAGTGTTCGAAAGTGTCAATATAACCCTAGATAATTAAAGAAAGTGTCAATATAATTCTCTCCTGTAAATTTTAGCTGGAATTTTGTAAAATTGCATTTTTTCGTTCTGGAAAAAAATAATAAAAAAGAAATGACTTTATTACCCTTAGAGTCATTAATATCTCAAATATTGTCGTCGAGACCATCGCTGGACAGCCGTCGGACTGCCGCATAACAAATAGGGTTATATCAACATATTATGAAAACAACACATTCGTAAAAAAGTGTAAGGTTATATCAGCACAAAATATAGGGATTTTGATGATATTTTATTTAATTTGTTGTTAGTCCAGATTGCTAATTGGATGACCTTTGGTGCTATGTGGTTGTTAATTTTCCCATGTTCTTCGATCTAGGGTTTTTAATGTTGATGAGTTTTGAAATGAGACTATGATATGTGATAATGATGTTTAATATGAATGACAGTGTTATGATATCGAATTTTATTGTGTATAAGATATCATTATGATGTGATAATGGTGTATATGATGATGTGACGACCCGCTCGCCAGCCGAGTACCACACACTTAAATTTTATAATATGTGCTAGTATAACCTTACACTTTTTTACAAATGTGTTGATATAACCCTCTATGTTTTAGGAATGTGCTGATATAACCCTATCAATTTTCATAATGTGCTGATATAACCCTATCTGTTATGGCAGCGGCACAACAGTGGTCAGACGGTGGTTCCGCGACTGTCCCACAATCTATAAGAGTAAAATTGTCCACTCAATTTTATATTTTGCCCCAAAGGGTATTTTGGTCAATTTATATAGAGTAAACGTCGAAAATTCAAAGTCAGTGGTGGAAATGGGATATGAGTGTTATATTGATACTTAATCATGTAGATAGTTTTATATTGATATATATCCCAAATATTTAATAATTACATAATAATCCTTGTATAAACTTTAGACTAAATAAAACAAAACTTGGTGTAAATTCAATCATTTAAAACTATGATGCTAGAAATAAAGGGAGTACATAGTGCGCTCAAAATATCAAAGCAGACCATTTCTATCCCGCCTAGCCCTTCGCCTTTAAAACAAGTTTAATACTCAATTAAAATTTTAATTCTGATTTTTCGTTTTTAAAAAGACACATACAAGTTTAAGGGGATGATGCGTCTCGACTAGCCTAGAATACACGTGAGTCTTCTTGGCGAAATCTGCAAGTAAGCCACCAAAGTTGTCCGGGGTGGTACAGTCAGGTTCTTTAGGAAATAATGAATAGTAAATGAGTCTTAAATAAATAATTTTACCCATAACTTTTTGCATGACGGCTCTCTTTTTAGGTAGAGCTAGGCAGGGCAAAATTTTAATTTTCTTACGAAGCAAGTACTAGGGTTTCAATCATGATGAGTTATTGCCAGCTCATTACCCCTCAAGTATTTGTCGTTTGGGCAATATCGTACCATCAAGAGTAATACAGTAAAAGGGAAAAATAAACACAAATTCCCATGTTTATTGTTTCCAGTTTTAACACAAAACCTTGTTGCCCTCCGACCAACCAAAAAAAAAAAAAACTGCCACCTTCAGGTAAATTTAAGTACATGACCAAGAGTGTATTTTCAGTTATACTTTAATAAGCTTCTTCTGCACTGCGCACTCTCCTGTGAGTTAGTTGAGGGCTTGTGTACTCAGAACTGGATTCCATGGAAATGCTGGATGAAACAGATGAATCAAGGGAGTGCACTTGATCTCTGTAAGTCCGACGAGCAAGAACTGGAGAAGGTTCAGTCATCTCGTGCGCAGAATGCCCTTGAACTTCAGCAGCCAGTCGCCTCAGAACATTCATAACTGCAGGAAGGAACCTTGAAGCCAGGGAAATAAATCCAGCCAACTGCCCAACACATCAAAATTTAAATCAAACATTACATGGCAGCTTTTCAAAGAACTAAGGCCATAACGTGTTTTTCAGGCTCAAATATCGTCATTTCTCATTGGAAGAACCCTCTAAGTGGTTACAATCACAATCAATTTTCCATCAGTATCAATTTGGTCCACTCATTTTGCGTTTCCCCCCGCCCCCCACCCACAGAACTAGGTAAAGAGGTACTTCAAAGTTGATCCTCCCTTTGTTCTCATTGCTTTATCGAAAGTCAGATACACACATTTTTCATGGCAAATATCTTCAAGTGTGTATACCTAAAATTTATAAAAATTCGGTATTTAAAAAGTAGCATACATCACAGCAAATCCAACAATGTCCTGATGTTCTAATTTATATGTTAACAGAATCTTATGGTCAAAGTTAACACATTTGACATCGAAAAAGTCAAACTTGATCCCTGAACAGGATGAAGAAATCTTTTTGTTGAACAATGGCTTACAGGTAGACACTAGTAATATCATCATTTCACCCTAATGATCTGGTCAACGTAATATTTTAATACGACATTGAGTGTTAAAGTACTGATTTGCACATTCCAGCATTCCCTTACTGGTGAACAAAGTAGCAGGAGGATATGAGGACATTATTAACGAAAACAGTCTGATTTGTCACCAATAGGTAGAACGTGATATAGCGTGATAAGTAACCACTTATGAGGTTAAATAACCAGATAAAACTATTACTAACCCCAGTTTCAGAATTTTCCCATAGTTTGGGCTCCTTAATATACCAAGAAGCAGAAGATCATTCACCGACACGAGGAGTGGATGTTTTTCATGAAGAAGATTCACAAGAATTCTAAATATCCAGAACAGTCTATCCATATCCATGGAACCAAGAGACTTTCATTGTAATCAACCATTGATCCGACGATTATTTGCTAATATAACAAGTACAGTCAAAACCTGCAATGATGGGAGGTGTGAAAAGGAACTTACAGCCCCATTTCGAAAGTCCCCTGGAATGTCCATCTGAATCCAACATGCCTTTCCCAATACGAATGCCACAAAGAGAAATAAAATGTACAGAGGGTTCCTGTTACAAGCAAATAATTTTATTAAAAAAATACATCCAGCTATGTAAGATGGAAATGAAAAGTTTGAGAAAGAGTTTTCAACTTAAATTCCTTATATCAACTACAACTTAAATTCCTTACAAACCTCAAAAGAAGCATGAATTCATTGAACCCAAGTACAACCATAGCCAGTATTGCCCAAGTAGGAGGTAGCCAATTACTGCTTCGTTTGTATGCTTCCTGAGATAAGATGAATGTTTCAATGCTTGGATATTCTGATAAGTAGAATTGATGAGGAATGAATTATGAAATCAATCATGTAAGTCATAAAAAGCTTCCAAAATACCAGTACACAAAGGCAACTTTTTAGTTTGATTGCTTTGGATTTACCAAAAAAAAATGTAAATTGTATTTTCTACGAAGTAAATGGTGAACTTTGCAAGTAGACACAGAGAGAGGAAAGAACTAAATTTGATTTCTTCAGATAGGGTTCACATGAAATACTATGTAGCACGTGATCATAAAGCTGTTTAGAAGCTCCCACCAACAAAGAAAAACCTTCTTACATTTTCTTGGCTATCTTTCCTTTGATTCCAAAATGAAATTTATTAAAAAATAAACCGCTAAGAAAACACACACTAGTTTTATACCTGAGTAGAAATAGCTTGAGTGATGATGTATTCTGTTTCTGCCTTAAAACGTCGCCACAAAGTCTTGCACTTTATTGGGGTAATCAATGTGTTCTCCACAGGAACCTGTCATATGAGACATGGTGAAACAATTGGATGCAATTACATCAAAAAACAACTGCAATTGAGTGCATTTCAATACCCCTTCCCATGTGCTTGAAGCAAGGGGGTCCCCAGTGCCTGGATTACGGGAGGAAATGGCTAGCTTTCCATCAGCAAGGGAAGACATGATTGCGCTCTCTACATAATCTGGTTTTTCATCCAAACGTATGGCAGCCAAAATCGACAAGATACAAAGGGACTGCCAATCAAAATTTTATTCAGCAATTTCAAAACTCATGAACTTATTAGCGAATGTGAAGTTCTTCTATTTTTAGAATATCTGAACTAATTACCGCAGAGCGCGCCTCATGAGTAATGGATTTGATGTCCTCCTTGTCAGTCCAAACCCTTGGCATGCCACTGCTGTCATGGTTAAAGACTGTAGTAAACCTAAAAGGATCACGGCCATCAGCAACTTAGAGAACAAGTTCAGACAAACATGTGAACTACATTTTGATGCTTACTTATCTTTCATACGAATCAGGACTTTATCAGCTTCCTCTCTAGCTCTTCTAACCACCACATTTCTAGCATAGTTCTTCAAATTCAGAACCATCTGATCATATGTTCCACGATCCAGCTCAAAACCAGCAACAGCAGTGGAAAAGCCAGACACAACCATGTCAGTCTCATGTTTTAAAAGCTTTCTAATGAGTATCCATGTGTCTTTGTGGCCAGAATCAAAAAGTGCGTCCACTGGCTCATGAAGTGCTGAAACAAGCTGTTTCTGCAAGAGAAAGTATATGAATGAGAATATAATAATAATTACTTAGTAGCAGTCTAGCAGACAACTTGTATTATTTTGACCTCAAATTTACTCATCAGTTGTGCCAACTTCTCACTACGAACAGATGATGCATGAGCCTCTATATCACGCTCAAGCTTCACTCGAATTTTATATTCATCCCAATCAGCTTGCGTTATGGCTGCATCTAAAATAAGAAGACCCTACATGAGAACTAAAATAACAGAAATGGTAGAGTACAGTAAACTGTACATATGACACAGCCCAGAAAGAACCACACAGCCAAGCCTAAAACAAAAGTTTGATACGACTATAAACATTTATGCTTTAGTTTGGAAACAAGTTGCCTAACCGTCCCAGTTTCTTTCCTTATTTACCGAACATACACATTTATTGGCATAACATAGGCCATTCATTAACAGATCTATTTACAAGGCTTTATATAACATGACATGTACAATTTCCAGGGCTGTGGTAAGCCCTTAGATTACGCTTAAGCTGAATGGTCATAGCTGCTTATCATGAAAGTGAAGGATGGGGTTTGTCAAACATGCGTACAGTTTTTACCCTGTCTTCCTAGTTCCACCGTGATTTCCATTATCAATTCTTACTTCTCATAGCAGATTTGACCCTTTATTACTCTTTGGATGTCGTGTCATAGGACATCCAAGTTTGAGTTACCTGAAAATCCCCTGTCAAACTCAAGCATACAGAACTTCATACAGCTGCTGACAGAATCTGCAAATCCTTCACCTCTACTCAGTGCTTGTTCAAGTTTAACCTTGAAACCTCCAAGTGCAGCACAGCGTAAATGTCCCAATATAGTAACATAAGCAGGATGAACCAACTGCAAGAATATCAACATAGCATGAACCACAAAGACAAAGAGGAAGATTTTTTTTTCTTTTCAAACGTAGTGTTCAACAGAAGAAAAGTGAACAGTGTCGAAATAATACTGTAGCCAAAAACAAAACAGAGTGGAGTAGCAGACATCAATAAGAAGGTTGTATCAAGAAAAAACAAAGAAATGATAAAGAGAAGGGAAAGACGAAATTAAATGAAAGAAGAACTAAGGGATGGCAACTACATGAAGCAGTGGCTACAAAGGAACCACTCACAACATTGTAATATGAAACAACCTATTCTATTTGACCTCAAACTTTTGCTTCTGTTGAACAAATTCCTCAGTTAAAACTACTGTAAGCTATGACCAGTATGGATGGTCCACTGGTAACATAATAAAAGCAGGATTCTGTAAAATAGGAGATATTTCTAGCCATCAGTTTCTACTTCCTAGCATAGTTACAAGACCCAGAATAGTCTACAAGATCAAAACCAAGAGTTTTGCCTGATGAGAAGAAGGATGACAGAGGGAAACCTTGAAAGAGGATATAAGTGCAAATGGAAAGCCTTATTCCCTGATTTTCTAAAGCCAAGCAGTTTTAAGTATAATCGATTATAGGCTCACTGAAGCTAAATCAAATCTGAAATGAACTGCATATAAACCTTTGAATCCAGAATATAGAATGTTAGCTTTGAAAAGAAAATTACGTGCTTCCAAAAAGTTTGTTTCAGATCACATGCATAATTATCATGATAACATTTTATTCAAATAAATATATCGAAGCTCAATAAATCACATTGCCTAATTCCAAAATCAATTCTGAACCTGCAAAGCTTTTGACTTCAACAACTGACGTTTTGCATTTCTGACACCTTCATCAAAGTAAACTGTCTCCATGTCATACCTGTCACACAATCACTTATTTGAATATCAAACTGTTAAAACACTATTATGTAAGTTACATCAACCTAAAGAAGATATAGAACAAGGTACAGGTGATCCGACTTACTCCGAAAGATACACATCTATTATAGAGCTCACCATCTTTCCAAAACCTGGAACTAGACCGGCATTGGAAGCTTGCTCCAAAGCCAACCACCCCTAATTCATTATGAAGCTTAAAATAGTAAAAATAAATAAATTTGTGTGATATTAAAAACAAATAAGGAGCAAGAACCTCATCAGATGCTATTCGATTATACTTCTCATTGGCTATCTCCTCACATCGCACAGTAGCAACCATGACCTACAGTGACAACACAATTAGGTGTTAAATCATCATAATTTTATAAATAATCATTGTTCAAATATGAGATAAGGAAGATGAACCTTGTGAGCTGGAAGATCAAGGTCTTTATTTTCTTTGATAACTTCCCATATTTGCTGTGCACTGAAAGAAAAACCAGAGGCAGGAACAACAACTCGTCTATCACCTGCAATTCCTCCTGGAGCTATAGAATGGAAAAATCGCTGCCTTAGTAGGGCAACCTGTTTGAACCACAAAGGAGGAGTAAATGGCATGGCGATTACTAAGAAAGAGGCAAATAAGAATGACTAAAAGTGAGAAACGACCTGTTCTCTGAATTGTTTTTCCTTCTCTTCGAAACTGGATAAAGCAGTGACTTCTACCTTCATGTTTAGAAGATATCACCATATCAAAAAATCACAATAGCACCATAGTAAATGGAAAGGAATCTAGATATATTTTTACATTGAAAAATTCACTAAGTTGGGTGTCCTTGTGGTCTGGAGGCTTAGAAACGGTATCCCATATCTGCACAATTGTAATTCTTGTGAGATTTCTAACACAAGCATGTCTGCCATGAAATGGCTCAACTTCTGAAGCAAAAATGATTTTAAGCTCAACATTACCTTTTGAATGTCTTCCCTCAGGATAGGTTCAAGATATTCAAAAGGAGTCTACAAGGAACTCCAAAAGACCATATGTTATTGAAAATATACCAAGAAAAGAAGAAGTCAAGTCAGTTGAAAGCAAGAAAACTCATTATACCTTTGTTTTATCACGTATCACAAACAAAAGAGTTGTTTTACGTGGACTAAATAATCGCATCATGACCTGTCACAAAGAAAAAAATCAGTGACATAATTTAGTGAAGCAATCACCAAAATGACATGTCCATTTTAAAAACCTGAAAGACTGTTTTTAAAAGTGGTTTATTGGCAGCATGCTCTCGACCAATGTCGTGGCACCACCTGCATGAGTAAACAGATGGAAGTTTACTTGGTTACTTCCGAAGTAATTTCTCTTGTATCCAAGGAAACTATCTTAAGTTTTTCACAACTAAGCATTTATCCCACTATGTGGGGTCGGATATGTGGATCATATCTCATCATGAGACACATAGCTATAATTTTTCCACACAAAACATAAAAGATGTAAAAATAAAATGTTTGGAGCAAGAGAGCCAAAGAATGCTGTTATATTGTTCTCAGATCAGAGCAGCTATATAGATTGCACAGTGAAACCAAGTTAGGCTGGCTAAATCCGAGACACTCAAAATTATACAGATTATGATATAGCAATCATGAACTTAATTGCCAAACTGCTGAAATGAAATTGCCTTACATATTTATGATAACAACATCAGCAACGGCCAATGCAAACAGGGCACTCTGCTTTTCAAATGTCGTGTCATCCTAGAATCAGTAGAGCAACTGTTTCAGGTTTTGTCATTCAGCCAAAACATGAGTAAGAGTAAAGCTAGAACAGAAGACTGAAAATGGTGAGCAGATTTAAGAAGCTTAATATTTCTGAACTTCATTCAGCTCAACGAATGCAGTGCAACTAAAAAACCCCGGCTAACAACCACGCTTACACCATTACATTTCATATAAAAAGCACAACTCATCGCCGCATTTATAGCTATCCGTTTAGGCATGCAATCATATACAACAATCATAATCATAATAGTCATGAATCCAGTACCTCACCCCTTTCGCGACCATCGGTTCCCTCTAAATCCATCACTACCGTGAAGGGCTCGAGACCAACACCCTTGGCTATCCAGATCCCCTTGGTAGTTTGATTTCTACAATAAAAAATAGGACATATGAAACTTACATAGTACAACATGCCTGCTCCGTCCCAGCATAAGCTGTTAACTTTAGACAGTTGATTAAAAAACGTTTGACCATCTATATCTTATTCATGTATAGCTAAAAATCATGGAAATTTAATATTTTGAACCCGTTACGACAACATCATTCCTTATAACAACATTCTCCTTACTTATGCATAACAACTAGTGAGAGCAGCAGCCTTACCTTCCTCGAATAGCGTCCATCTCCCGAAAATTGGTATGGAAGAGATGATTCAACAGAGTACTCTTTCCTAACTCAGCGACAGCCGGAAAACAAAAACGCGAAAACTAATTAAACTCCACAATACAATCAAAGCCAACTATTCATCATTAAGAATTCCAGAACTTTACCGCTGCTCTGTGGTCCCATTATAGCAACTACGGCATAAGAGAGGCCAGAGTGCAAGAAGTTGGTGGTCCTCATGAAGTTGTCTAAGCCCACAACGTTAAACTTACCGTCACGGTCGATCAACTGCGTAGAGCAGCAATCCTCCTCCATCATCTACGTGCGGGTGAGTGAACTGAATTTTTGAACAAGTGGAGACGGCAACTTAGTGTGGAGTCGAAGGAAAGAACACTCGCACAAGTTCGAGAGAAGACTGCCTTTGGAAGTTGGAAAGAGGGGGGAGAATCTCGTCTTAAACTGCGTAATCACGTCTGTTTTTAACATAAAGTATTGTTTTTGTAACTAAACTTTAGACCATGGATTTATTATGCAATTATAAGAAATTTTATTTGGAATGAGATTTTTTTTAAAAATGTGCTGATAAATTTAGAGACCGATGATGCAATTACAAAATATTATATATATCGCAAACATTTCAGATTTCCCATTTTCATTTTTTTCGTCGATCGGAAACCACCATCGGCCGACGATTTTCGCCGTTTTCTGCCGGATTCACGCCGGAAATTCACCGATCTCCCGTCACGCTTCTTCTTCCGCCAGAGAATCGGAGCTCCGCCGCGCTTCTTCTTCTGGCGAATTCAAATTCAGTCTAGCTGTTGCGCTTCAACGATTGTGTTCCGTCGCACGAAGGAATGTCACGGCTCCACGGAGCAATCGACGGCAAGGGGCTAGGGTTTGTCGACGACGATGTTTGATCTACAATGCATGATATGCGACGGAGGTGACAGCGGTGCTACGATAGAGGTGACGATGGCATTGCGATTTTCGATGACGATGGCGCTACAATGGCGAAGGAAGAAGGCGAAGGAGGACGGCGAGCGGATTTCAGAGAAAAGGCATGTGTGATGCACGCGCCTGAAGGTAGGAGACGACGCACGTGCATCTCACGCTCTACCGGATGATGACATTTCTATGCGGCGACGGTGGAAGCATACGGCGGTGACGACATGGAATTGCACCGAGGTTCTGTTTCATGAGGTGAGTTTTAATATTGTGTTTTATTTTTTTTAAAGACTGCTGAGATTTAATAACTATTCAACTGAATTTTTTGTCAGTAATGTTTGTTTGGTCTAGTGGTTAGCACTCTTGTCTAATCTCCGTGTGACCTTTATTTTGAAGAATTCATGTTCTTAATGTGTATGTTGAGGTTTAATACTATTTGGTTGAATGTAAGTTTAATAAGAGTTTTTGGTGTAGTAGTTATTGCTCTATGATTTGAGGTTAGTAACATGGGTTCAAATCCCACAAGGTCTTTTTTTAAAGAATGTTTATTCTTGAGGTATTGTAGTTTTTTGCGGATGTTTGTAGTTTTTTTTTTCTTCTCTTATGTTGATATTTTTCAATATTCGTGTGAAGTTTAATTGATGTAAGTTGATGTTTTGTCCTTCATTTGGTTGATATGGATTGATATTTGCAGTTTTTTTTATTTTCTCATACTGATATTTTTCATTTTCTGGCTGAAATTTTAGTAATCGAAGTTGATGTTTGTAGTGTTATTTTTCTGATGCTGATGTTTTTCATTTTTCGAATGAAGTTCACGTGTTAGGAGTTGATGTTTGTAACTTTTTGGTGATATAGATTGATATTTGTAGTTTTTTAAAGAAAAAACAGTGTTGACGCTTAATGCTTTTTTTAGTGAATAATTTATACTCTTGAGGTAGCGTAGTTATTTTGTAGATGTTTTTATTTTTTTTCTCAGGTTGATATTTTTCATTTTCCGAGTGAGTTTTAATTGATATGAGTCGATGTTTTGTATTTATTTTTTGGGTTATATGGGTTATTTTTTTATTTTCCCCTCTCATGTTGATGTTTTTCATTTTTTCGGTGAGTTTTAGGTGATACGAGTTGATGTTTGTAGTTCTGGGTGACATAGGTTGATTTTTTGTAATATTTTTTTTTCTTACGTTGACGATTTTCATTTTCTTGGTGAAGTTTATGTGATGTTTTTAACTTTTAATTGATATTAGTTGATTTTTATAGTTTTTTTAAAAAATTGATAATTGAAGTTTTATTGATGGTTTTTATGATTTTTAGTTGATGTTCGGTTAGTTGTAGTCAACGTTTTTTTCAGTTTTTTTCATTTAAAAATATTTTTTTAATTTTTTTTTGTTTTTATATATATTTTTACTCCAATTTTTTATTTGATGTTTTATAATTTTTCATTGATGTTTAGCTATTTTTTTGCTGATTTTATAATTTTAATTTCGATGATCATATTAAATTTTACATTTTAAAAATATTTTAATGATTTTAATGATTTTTTTGTAGACTGCAAACTAATGAAAAAAATTGAATAAAAAAACCATGGAAAAATATTAGCAATAGATCATTGTAAAATTATTATAGATAGGTACATGAATAAACTAGAATTACATGAAAAACTTGGTTAAAGTTTAGGTTGATCACATGAAAACATCTGTTTTTTAAATGCTCATTACGTAATTAGATTTAGAGTGGTCTCCAAAGTGTTGGGCTATTCATAAATTCAAATTTGAACATTTAAATCAAACCTGGTTTTTAATTGATTCCGTCTCTTAAAACACGATATTTACATAAGTCATGGAAAGAACATGATTTAAAGTGCAAATTATAAGAAATGACGATAAAATTTTTGAGTTTCATAAATAGGGTTATAACTTTATAACTACTACACGTTGCGTAATAAAATTTTAATATTGCAACATATATTTTTTAACTTTTATTATTCTAATTAAACTCAGTCTTAATTATTTAATATTTTACCTAAAAAATTTAAAAATAAATCTATTTTCCCCCAAATTCTTACATTTTTTACATCATTTATTAAATGGCAAAATTTTGGGAAAAATCGTCTTTCCATAAGCACATGAAAAGAGAGGGCTGAATTAGAATTATAGAAAGGTAAAGGATTTTAGTTATAATATTAAAAACTTGTTATGTAACGTGTAGTAGTTATAAGTTCATGACCCAATTGATGCAACCCAAAAATTTTATCTTTATTTTTTTTATAATTTTCCATTTAAACCTTAATTTTATCCTTATTTATGAACAGATCGTCTTTCAAGAGACAAACTATTTATTAATAACTATAAATTAATCAATTAATTTATTAATTTTATTATAAAAAATTTCTGTTTAAATTGTAGCCATAAATACAAGTACACAAATTTTTATTTTAAACTGACTAACTATTAGATGGGTTAATTTATAATTATGGAAAGTTTTAAATTGTGTGGAGTATAAATAAACTTAGGCACTTATTGAGTAATTAACTGATAGTTTCGGGAAATTATGAAAACTTATAATTTTCAAATTCTATTTTCATCTCTCTCTCTGCTCTTTCATCTTCCCGAAACCCTACAACTATTCTAAACCGCTCAGTTTTCTATAAATTTGCTTTGTTTTGTGCAATTTCTTCATATTCCTTCGTTTCTTTTCTATTCATAAGTGAAAATATTTTACATTACCTATCGTGATTTGTTGTGATTTTGAGCTAGTATTTGTGCTTTCTGTATGTTTACAGCAAGCTGAGCGTCGTACTGTTTCTCAACCAGAAGTTTATGCAAAAAAGCAAAAGTAAAGGCTCGGAAGTGGCAGACCTCTTCGCAAGGTATATTTGGTTTGTGCTTGTGTTTTTTCATAAATGTGATTTCGAAGTATTTTTTTTTGTTAAATTATGGTTTTTGTGCGTATTTTTTTTATTTTTGTGTTGCATATAGAGGTGTTAGTTCGGGTTCGGGTCGGGTTGGAAACAGTTCGGGTTAAAAAGTGTCATATTTATTTTTCGGGTCGGCTCGGGTTGAGTCGGGTTCCTATCGTGTCGGGTTAAAACGTGTCAGAAAATT
>JAULKM010000006.1:12959069-12978023 GCA_032355605.1 Rubia tinctorum | reverse complement strand
CATTAGACTCAAACTAGGTTGCAAAATGAAGGATTTAGATACGAAAACCGAAAACGGTCATCTAAACCCCTTATGATTTAAACCTACCTAAATCTAGCAATCTTCTAACAAAAAGATAACAAAAGAGATGTTAAATGCTTCAGAAAACACATGCATTTGACGTCTCATCACTTTACCTTCAAACTCCTTTGCAATATCTTCCACCATCTCATCAAATTTCAATCTAATTCATCTCCCCCCAGCGTTTTCTCAACTTCAATCGTATTAGAGAATTTCCCAATTTCCCATGCCATACCCAATGAGTGTACGTAGCTTGTTTGGAACCCCATCATTATGAGATGTTCCCGACTTCTTCCTCGCTAAAAACACATCATTTCTACAATGCTTACATGGGTATCTTGCTCGCACCGAACCTCTTTTAGAAGTATCTTCAAATGCTAACGAAATAAATTATTCAACCAATGACATATACTCTGAAGATATTCTAAGATCATTTCCAATGAGTTGAATTCGATCAATTATCCTAAAACTCACTTGCAATGCAACCCATTACAATTCAATCAACAACAATCATAACCCTAACTACTCTCAAAACCTAACTGAACATACAAATTTATATACTGAAAATTTGAATACATCATTACCCTTAATATTAACTCAAGATTTTCAAGTACATAATAATGTAGATAAAACTAACCTTGAACTATGGCAATTCATGCAATTGAAAGTATACAATTATCATGCCATGAGAGGGTAAGAAAATGGATCTTGTTCTTCAAAAAATTTAAGTTTTTGAGCAATAAATGTGAGGGACACTTTTTTAATATATTGCATCATTTCTAAACTCGGAAATTGTATTTGAAAATTAAATGTTGAGCATACCATTTTCCAAGTTTGGAAATAAGACAAGAAAATAGTCCGAACTTGAAAAATAAATATGCTCTTTGTACATAGAACCAACAGCACTTTACGAGTTCGAAAGTATGATCAGATCTGTATTCTGAACTTAGAAATGTATGTTTTTAAAGGCAGTTATGGGCGAGTTTTTCAAAACTTCCTTGCAATGCTGCCTTCAAAAGAAGGGGTTCCACTAGTGAATTGGGTATTGACCGGAGTTGAAATGATAAAAATACCCTTGCTCCATAAGCTGAATTTTCATTTTACCCTTTTTAATCTTGGGGTAAATGGACATTTCCTTAAATTTCGGCCAAATCTCCGGTTGACAACTGAATTTAACGTTCTGCGTTAGATTGACACATACATCAATAAGTTAAGGTTATTTTGCCACTTTCTCATTTTTGTTGGTTTCTATTACACTAGTAATCTGAAGTTAAAGTTATTTTATCACTTGATTCTAATGATTATGGTGCAATTCGAATTGGGACGGGGAGTATTAAACCGGTGTTTGGAGGTAGCAGTAGTCAATCAAAATAATTGATGTGCATTGGTCTGTGAGGAGAGTCAAAAGAAAAGTGTGGAAAATGGCGTAAGAGAGAGGATGGATTTAGGGGAAAAAAGGTGTCAGAAAGGCAAAACTGGGGCTTTACCATCCGAATTAACTCGCCTTACACTTACAGCTTAGTCCTGGTGATTGGAAAGGGAAAGCACAGACAACCTTCTCTGGTGGCTCACAAGAGAGAGTGTCTGCATTCTGACACCAATAATAACACACAAATGGCCACTTCGTAATGGCAGCCCCAGAGATGGTTGACTGGATCCCCCACCCTCCTTTGACCAGTCTTCGCCCCTTTGCCATCCCACCCACCCACACACACACAGCCACCCACCCACACACATGTTGCTCAGAACTTCTCGTCAGTAGCATCAAATTCCCACAGCCCACTCACTCACTCACTCTGTGTGTGTGTGTGTCATTTCTTTTGGCCCTGTTTGAGATAATGCATCCAACTGATTGCCTGGTTGGGAGTTGGGATGCACGACTTTCTCTTACCGGATCTTAATTGCTGCTTTGGGCCCGTATCATATTTTATGCCTTCTTTATCAAGATAAGCGTCTGTGTTTATGGCTTGGCCACGAGATTTAAGAAACAACACAAAAAAAGAAAGGTTGATCATCAAAGAATGGGATGGTGGCCTTCATTGACCAAGAATCTCATCTCACGTGAAGAGAGAGCCTAAGTTACATGGTTAATTACCAATATATATGCAAACCCCTAGCTATATATGATCACAGTTCATCATAATTACTAGCAATCGGTTGAATCAACAAAGCAGCAACAAAACAATTACTTCGGGGCGGATTGGTTTTTGCTGTGAGAGGCCAAAGAAAGAATGGAAGTGGCGAGTTTGTTAACAGCATCAACCAGTCCATGAATGCCTTGTCTAGTGATCTCAGCCTTGGATTCCTCGATCTTCAGCCTTCTCTCGTGCATGCTCAGCAGCTCTCTGTGCCTTCTCTCCTCTCTTTCTTCGCAGGCGTGCATGGCTTCTGCTATGAGTGAAGCGCTTCTTGAAATGGCAGTCCCCACTTCATTTGACATCTCACTGCTTCCCTCCCCTCCTCTTCTCCTCCTCTTCGCCGGGGAGTCTGAGTGCTCGTGACTTGTGTCGGAGTCTGAGCTATCACATACCAACAACGTAAGCATTTGATCCATTCAAGGAACACCCAAACCAATGAAGAGACCATTTACCAAAACATCAAAAGAAAAGAAAACATTACTGCCCAACTGTTGAGGAAGGAAAGAAGGAAGAGTACCTACTGTGGGCAGCTGCTGAGAGAAGGGAAGAGTGGGGCGGGGGTGTGGCGGGGGCGGTGGAGGCGGCGGTGGAGGAAGTGGCAAGACTGGAACTTGAGGTGAAGAAGAAGTTCCGACAAAGGGCATGGAGGATGAGGCAGCAGTCCCTTTCAGACCCTTTCTCTCCACAACATCAATCAATGCATCATAAATTTGAGGCAGCATGTTAGATGGCAAGTTGTTGCCCTTTCTCTCATTCTTCTCGAGTTTCCAGTATGATTTTGAGTCTCTGTGCTCAGCTGCCAATCTCTTCTCGTACTCTCTAACCCTCTTGAAATCCCTCATCAGATTATCCCACTTGTCATTGCACTGATTCTGGCTTCTCAGGCAGCTGTTCCTCCAGCAGTAGTCCTCCACCCATTTCCATCTCAGTTCTGCTGGTTTCCCCGATCTCTCACCGCTGCCGTCCCCTTGCCTCTTCATTCTTCTCTCGTCGTCCATCTTCTTCGCCTCAATCAGCACCATTGTCTCTTGTAAAGTCCAGTTCCCCTTCCTGTAGTCTCTCATCACAGCACTACTACCACCTTGAACGTTAGCCATCACTAGGTCCATGAATACGACCAGACAAGCATTGGTGGAGAGAGAATGGAAAAGTACAGCTGTCGAATCCTTGGAAGAGAAGAGGAGAGGAGAACAGAAGAAAAGGAGGGTGGTTCTTGATCTTACAGGCACAGGGTAGAATAAGCTTGTAAGATTTTGGTCTGCAAGAATCAAATCATTCCCTAACTACCATTTTTTAAATAAAGCTTTGCATGTTTAGACGTGAGATAATGATGAGATCAAAAGCAAGGTAAAATACGAATGATGATAATCACCACATATACATGCAGGCAATAGACGTTGAAGTTGATCAGTAGATAGATAGCCCTCAAAATCTTGGAAGGCTTAAAGTTGAAATCTAAATCTACTAGATACTACTAATTCAATCCACCACTTCCCTGCTCGGATTAATGGGAAAGAGAGAATGAGGAGAGAAAGTGAAGGGTGTAGCTGTATAGAAAGCGCACCATTATAAGAAAAGGCCAAAAGAATCCATTCAAACTGACATTTCTCCAAACCCCAAAAAATTTCAGAGAGAGAGAGAGAGAGAAAGGGGCAATAGTTGTTCTGCGTGGGAAAGACTCGGGATTTGAGTATCACCAAAAATACACGTGGCTAACCCAGCAACAATCATAACGATCATTTTTTCAGTATGATAGCTCTCTCTCAAAATATGCTCGTATGAGGGAATTCTATACAGTATAAAAATTTATTGGGAAAGATGCAGCTTGTTACAAATGCAAATGTAAATTGGTCTTCTACTAAGTACAAATCGTGCAGAAATTATTATCGACAGTATGCAATTTCAGCTCACAATTTTTCATCTGGTCTCACATGCTCTCAGTCTGTTGCAGTTGTAACTCCACAGATTACACCATCTATTTCATCTATTTGATCGAAAGTATTTTGACTAAATGGATGGTGTTATATATTTTGACAGTTCAATTGATATGTGATGAATAAAACATTACATTGTGAGACTCTTTGACCACATTATTGTTTTAGTTACGTGTTCATTTGTAAATTCAAGCAGTTTTCATTAATTATTTAATTGACATTTGTGAATTAAAAAAAAGAAAAACATTTCTTGTTGAAACGTACGAAAAGTTAAAGACTAAAATGATTTGATCGATGACAAAATATTGTGATGATATTGATTAATGGAATATTAGAGATTGTGCAATATTGATTTAGGCGTGTGATTGAAGCGCAATGAGTTTATGAAAAATCCATATAATTATGGAATTTGATTTATGAAATAATATGGGATAAGTTAAGATTCAGAAAATTCCTTTATTTATGAGATTTGGATATGCTTCAGAAGTAGATTGGAATTGAAATTTTGTGGAAATAATCATGGAGAATTCCGATCTGCTCAATGAAATATTTATATAGGATATCACGGCTACATAACTCACGAACTTAATTACGAAAATTTGCACTTAAATTTTCTATCTTTTCGAGAGTACCACGATAGAGTCATCATACATATGTTCCAGCATACCGTAACATGCAGATCAAGTTCATAATCGTATACCCTAATTCCTGGGAAAGAGGAGTTCCAGCGTCGATGAGTTTCGAGATCAGATGGAGTCTGATCAAGGCAGATCAGTAGCAAGGAGAGTTTGCAGAATTCACACGTTAAGAATAAGAAGATAAGTAAATTGTATGATGTATTTTGTACTGTATCTTTCTGATTAGTGGATTCATTCTTAACTGGGCCAAACCTCGCAGATATAGGTGGATTTTACCGAACTGCGTAACCAAGTCTTGTGTGTTTTTTCTCATTTGATTACATACTTGGTTAGATAGGTTATGTTGGAACACGGCTTTAATAAATAAGATAATTAGGTAAAACCAAGTTTCAGTTGGTATCAGAGCTGAGTCACTTATTCTTACCTTGGTTGTGTCAAGGAAATTGTGATCATGTTTTACCATGGCGACCAAAGAAAGAGCTTCATTGTCTCGACCACCATTGCTGGAAGGAACCAACTATAATTATTGGAAGGCAAGCATGAGAGTGTTTATAAACTCATTGGATAAACTAGCTTGGAATTTCGTTGATACAGAATGGAGTCATCCAACTGAGGATGCTAAATCTAACTCAAAGGAGAAAGAAGGAGAATCAAGTACGGTGAAGAAGAAACTCAAAGACAAGTCAACTTGAAACCCAAGTGAACTGACGGCTTCACTGGAAAATTCAAAGACGTTGAATGCTATATTTACGGCGGTGGATGAAAATAAGTTTAAACTCATATCTACATGACATCAAGGAAAGAAAACTTGGGATAGCAGACTATGCATGAATGAATGTGTCGTGTACATGAATCAAACTACAAATGTTGGCTACAATGTTCAAAGAACTGAAGATGAAGGAGGATGAAACTATTGCTATATTTAAAGGGAAACTTAGAGATATCTCCAATATGGCATATCAACTGGGAAAAGTTTACAAGGAATCAAAATTGGTGAAAAAGAATTTGAGATAACCTCCCAAAAGATTTGCAATGAAAGTTGCGGCAATAGAAGAAGCTAGAGATGTAGCCACCATGATTTGGATGAACTAATGGGATCATTACAGACGTATGAGATGATGATGGAATTACCAACAAATAAATTTCAGAAGGAGTTGGCCTTCAAAGCATCGGCATCACGGATCAGCCATGAATTTGATAGTGATGATGGTATTGAATAACTTTCTCTCATTAGTAAGAATTTCTCAAGAATGCTGAAGAAGGTGGTGAACATGACCTTGTGAAATAATAGTGGAGCACACATGGAACAAGGAAATTAGCAGTTCTCTAGAAATCAAGGTGGCAAAACAAAGTAACCAGGAAGAATTCAATGTAGAGAATGTGAAGGATTGGACACTTCCAGGTTGAATGTGCTAATACCTGAAAGAAGCAAGAGAAATAATATGTCACCTTATGGAGTGAGGATGAAGAATATGAGAAAGATGAAGAGGAACTTACAAGAAATTATGTGGCATTTGGAGCAAAAGTTCACGATGGATCATATGTTGATAAGGTATGTTCCATTATGTCAAAGAGATACAAGACTGTATGTTCCAACACAGGTTATGGAGACACCTCCAGTGATAATGAAGGCCAGGTTGTGAGTGATGAAGAGATTAACATTGCATATGAAAATATGTAGGACATGTGGCTAAAAGTTGTTCATACAAAAAAATCATTGAAGATGGAGAAAAATCAATTGGCTGAGACAAAGAAGGAATTTCTAGATCTGGTTGATGAACTTAGAAGAGAGATTGAAGAATTGAAATTGAGTCTAAGCTCCACGACTGAAAGAGCTGAGATGGTCGAGGAAGCAATTATCCAATTGAATATTGGGAAAGCAAAAATTTATGATATTCTTACCATGGGAAAGAACTTTGGAGATTGACAAGAAATTAGCTACGAAAATCCACCAGGCAGCACAGTAGATTTCGAGACAGATATTCAAGAGATAAAGAAAAAGGTTATCAAAACTCGTCAAAGGAAACCTCTCATCTTTAGCTACTGTGTGTATCAAGGCCACACTGAGGAACAATGTCTCATATTACTAAGGTACATCATGAATGGAAGACAACTGGCCCCATGTTCCAACACAGGCGATGTTCAACAGCCAAGGATGATAAAAAAAGGTATGGATTATCAAACACACTGGTACTTGACTTGTTTCTTATACTTCCATTATTGCAAATTCTAGAGACTCGTGGTACTTTAATAGTGGGTGCTCTCGACTCATGACTGGAACCCAGGAATTTCTGATAAAAATCTAACCATGTGATGGTTGATTTGTTACTTTTGGTGATGGAAAGAAGAGCTGAGTGGTTGGAATAAGAGAATTGCATATTGAAGAATTCCCTGTATTTTCTAGTGTTTTTCTCGTTGAAGACCTGAAGGCAAATCTATTGAGTATCAGTCAATTATGTGATGACAATATGACAGTTGAATTTCAGAAAGACAAATGTATAGTGAAACATGGTGAAGATAAAGTTCTATCAGGTATTCGATCATCAGACAACTGTTACCTACTAGAACAAGAAGTATGATGTCTGAGTTCAATACATGATGAAGGAACTTTGTGGCACAAAATGCTTGGTCATATCCACTACAAAACCCTGGTGAAATTTCCAACTTGAAGGCAGTGCGAGAAATTTCCAACTTGAAGGCAGTGCGAGGTATGCCTACACTCATAAGCACAAAAGAAAATTTGTGTGCCAACCATGCCAACAAGGTAAACAAATTCGATCTCATCACTCTTAAGTTCTGTATATCACTACCTCAAGGAATCTAGAACTACTAAATATGGATTGGATGGATCCAGTCAACACACCTTGTGTGAGTGGCAAGAAGTATATTTTTGTATTTGTTGATGATTTTTCTAGATACAGCTAAGTGGCTTTTCTTAAAGAAAAATCTGATATTGTGGATGTCTTTAAAAGTTTGGTGATAAAGTTGCAGATAGAGAAAGGAAGTCTAGATGGAAAGATTGTTTGAATTAGAAGCAATCATGGCTGAGATTTTAAAAACTCTCAATCTAGTGATTTCTATGACGAACTTGGCATTCAACATAAATTCTCTGCACCAATCACTCCTCAGCAGAATGGAATTTTTGAGAGGTAGAATAAGGTCCTTTAGGAAATGACTCGAGCTATGCTTATTGAGAAAGGAATACACAAAAAATGGTGGACAGAAGCCATTGATACTGCTTTCTATACGATAAATCGTGTGTATCTTCATCCATTCACCAGTAAAACATCATATGAGATTTGGAAGGGTAGGAAGCCAAATGTCTCATATTTTCATGTGTTTGGAAGCACGTGTTATATCCCCATAGACAGAGATCAGTTGGGAAAGTTTGACAACCGCAGTGATGTCGGTATTTTTCTTGGATATTCTGTCGTGCTTATTGGGTTTACAATAATCAGAAGAAAAAAAGCTTTTATGGAATCAATAAATGTCATTGTGGATTATTTATATGACAAACATGTATCAAGTGGAAGAGAAGATGAACCATATCTAGACTATGTTCCAACGCGGAATAGTCTAACCCAGAATGATCCACCTGAGCAGCCGAATCATGTTGAAACATATGAACCTTCAGATAGTCCTGATGAAGAAGTCAAGTATGTTGGAACATCCTCTCCCACTACAAAATTGTATTTTCCAACACAGATTGTACCTGAACCTACCATAAGAAGAACTCGATCAATACCTCGGGTAAACTACAGAAAACTTGTATGATTTCAATTTTTCATCTCTCTCATTGAACCAAAAATTACAAGAAAGCTCTACTTGGGGAATATGATATTGCAGCTATCCAAGAAGAACTTAAGCAATTTGAACGACATGATGTATGGTATCTCAATTCTTGTCTGAAAGGGGTAAATGTTATTAGCACCAAGTGGATCTTCATGAACAAATCTAATGTTGATGGTCACGTTACTTGAAATAAAGCAAGGTTGGCTGCTCAAGGAAATACTTAGGTTGAAGGAGTTTATTTTGATGAGACATTTGCACGAGTTGCTAGATTAGAATTAATTCGAATTTTACTTGCTATTGCCTGTACTATTATTTTTACATTTTACCAGATGGATGTCAAAAATGCTTTTCTAAATGGTATGGTTAATGAAGAAGTGTATGTGTAAAACCTAAAGGATTTGAGGATCCTCACTATCCACATTAACTTTCTCATTAAGAAAGGTTATTGTCGAGGGGGAGTATATCGCACTTTATTTGTTCTCCGCAAATAATCAAATTGGGAAAGGACAAGAAAGTTGTTCCAGTTGATAAAATACAGTACATGAGTATGATTGGGAGTCTCTTGTATCTTACAGTCAGTTGACTAGATATATGTTTTAGCATAGGAATGTGTGCAATATTTCAGGCTAATCTAAAGGAATCACATTTAACTTCCGATATGTTAGTGTAACTTCTGATTATGAAATCTGGTAATCTAAGAATCAAGATTCGTGTTTGATCAAGTATAGTGACTCTGTTTTGGCTGGTAATGCAGATGATCGTAAAAGTACCACTGGTGGGTTTTTTTTGGCACGAATTTGGTCTCTTGGTATAGTAAGAATCAAAATTCAATCTCCTTATCAGCTGCTGAAGCTGAGTATCTTGTTGCTGGATGTTATTGTTCACAATTATTATAGATGAAACAAATACTGAATGATTATGGAATTCAATAAGTGCCTCTGAAGATTTTATTTGACAGCAAATGTGCTATTGATATATCAAATAATCCAATCCAACACTCTAGAACGAAACATATTGACATAAGGCACTATTTTATTTGAAATCTGGTTGAAAGAAAGGAAGTGGTGGTTGCCTATGTTCCAACATGTGAGAAGTATGTAGATATATTTACTAAGCCATTAGACACTGCTACTTTTGAGCTCCTTAGACAACACTTACGTGTATGTCATTTGTGAGGTACTTCTTTAAAGCTTTTATTTAGCTGTAAAATTTCTTCTCTTTAATCTGTGTACAGAAAATCAGAAAAACAAAAACAAAATTGAAAAAAAGAATATGTGAACAAAAAATAGAAAGAAAGGAGTTGTGTTGGAAGTTCAAGGAGTTGTGACAAGAGGTTACAAGTGGGAAAAGGAAATCATGGCTTCTCTTGGAAAAGGAAAAGGAGAGACACAGTAAATGAGGAAAGAAAAGGAGAGTTTACCCTAAATTCAATATTTTTTTTATCTCATCCCTCCACCTTCCCTCTATTTTCGGCTACAATAATCTTTCCTCTTGCTATTTTTCAAATTTCGGAAGAGATTCTTGCCGATATACTTGGGATTACTCTATCGAATAAAGATCAGTATAACCTACATAATTTTCAGTTGTGTTGAAACATAAAATCTACCCCTCCAAAAAAATTCTTTCTGGAATTTCTCAAGCTCGGATAATATACAATGGCCAAAAGAAGAATCCACGAGAACTCGCACCTTCCAAGGCTCACCTTCAGCAGCAAAGGAAAGAAGGATACAACTCTGATCAAGGGTAAGTTTCCCTATCAAAAGGTAACTAATCCCGATACTCGTCACATAAGTTGGCATGGTCGAGATTTTGAGTCCATGGATGAATTTTTTGATTGGGTGAAAGAAAAAAAAGTTTCCATAGATTTAAATCAGTTCAAAAATCTGGAAGGGAAGTTCTTAGATGTTGATATTGAAGAACTATTGATTGGGGAGATAAGGGATCTTGATGATGTACAAAATTTTAATCCTAAATTATTGATAGGTGCATATGCCATGCAAAATGGTATGGATATGTTTCATGTGTATTTTTATGCCCCTGGCCCTAGCTATGTGCGTATTGAGGGATAGAGGGGGCTGATTCAGTGGGGTTGGAAGTGGTCAGATCCACTGAACAGTTGAAGATGACTCCATTTGATTTTGTGGCTGCAAAGAGGGATGTAAAGCTTATCGCTTTGATACCCCTATGATAGTAGTTTCTGATAGTGAGGAGGAAGATTGTACTGGGTATGTTCTAACACACCAGAAAGAAAGTTAACATGGTTATGCAATGGAAGTTGATGAGACTGAATTTTGTGATGCTGATGCTGATATAGGCAATCAAGATCAACAGTTTATTGATGATTATGGAGGAAGTGCATATGATGATGTGGAGTACTCAGAGTTAAAACAAATAGGGGGACATAAACTTATGAATGAGCAATTAGAGTATGTTGGAACACGGGATGTACCAGCAGCAGAAACTAAGCTTGGTGATGCAGAGACCGAGCAGACAGAGCATGTTCCCAAAATGGAACAAAACCTTACCTACTCCAGTGATGATGTCTTGGATTAATTCATCCAGACCAGAGTGAAAAGAGGAAAGATAAAGGAGACATCTCTCGAGTCATCACAACAAGCAAATAAGAGCAAGAAAAGTTCTCCTGAACCCAAGAAAAAGACAGCTCTTCCTGCACGATCTATAAGTAATGCTAGCTCAACCATGTTTTATGATGCTGAAAGTGCGAAAATGTCGGAGGTATTAAATAATAAGAAAATTATTATTGAGAGATCAGTAGATTTAGAAGCATACGATAAGAGTGAATTTTCTATTTTTTTAGAGTTGATAGGGTTAAAGAAAGCTGTCACTTTGTATAAAATGTTCAGTAATTTGATAGCTGGAAACATGGATGATAAAACCCCTGGTATAATAGGTTGTATGTGAGAGGCAGAATTATCAAATTTTCTATCGAGAAGATTAACTGTTATGGGGCTGAAAACTCCATATTTTGATGGGCTGTTTTTTAGGAGATGGAGGTCACGGATGGCCATATTCCGGCTGATATTTTTGTTGGTTTTAATACTGAGTGTCCAGCAACTGGTTATTCTGAAGCATCCTGTATATCTTCCAGGTTTTTTATTCTATATCAAATAGCAGTACACTGATGGATGCCCTCAACAAATACCACCGCCCTCACTAAGGAAATGACTAAATTGATATATTGTGTTGGAACACAGAAACCTGTCAACTTGGAGCTCTTCATACAACAAAGCATTTTGAGACAAGCCATAGCCCCGAAAGCCAAGCATGATCCAGTATACCTATGTCTTATCCTTGTCTTAGCTAGGAGTGAAAATGTGAAGGATCATCTTGAAGGTGAAATTGAGATGGATGAATCTCTCAAACCTAACAAGAAGAAATTTGGGATGCGACTGGTAAAATATCTTCCTTGGAACCCCGAGGCCTCAGCTTCTACTTCTGCTAGTGATGAGAAACGGGCCAAGCTGATGGCTATGAATGCAAGGTTGGGTGCTATCTCTATTTCGATTGTAGCTTTGGAGGCATAAAAGTAAAAAAATTGAAGCTGAGAACGGTCAGATGGAAGCACTGGCTGCGGCCCTAGAACAAGATTGAAGTTTTTGTACTAACTATGTTCTAACATAGTTCATTTGTTGATTTCAGGGGGAGCTGACTATATTGGTCTTTTCAATTTATTTTATGTGATTTATTGCATTTGGAATCTTCGTGGCTCGAAGAAGAGAATATTTTGGTGGATTTTGCATATTATTTTGCTGTGATGTGAATTAGTTCTTGATTTCTTGTTGCATTCTTATTAATTTAGTGATTAGTATAAATTCCAGCATAATTATTATGTTGTCAGATTGGAAGTTTTTTCTTTATTCTCTTAATTCCAAAATGGTTGGGTCCAAAAAATGCCAAAGGGGAAAGATTGTAAAGTCAAGCGGTCTGCATTAATTATTAGGTTGACATTTGTGAACTAATTTGGAAAAGAAAAATATTCCATGTTGGAACATACGGAAAGCCGAAACCTAAAATGATTTTATCGATGACAGAATATTGCGGTGATATTGATTTATAAAAAATTTGGAGATTGTGCAATATTGAATTGGGCGTGTGATTGAAGGATAATGGATTTATGAAAATCTCTATAATTATGAAATTTAATTTATGGAATATTATGGGATAAGTTGAGATTAGAAAAATCCCTTTATTTATGGGAATTGGATATGCTTCAGAAGGATATTGGAATTGAAATATTGTGGAGATAATCATCGAGAATTCCAACTTACTCAATGGACTATTAATAGAAGACATCACGTCTGCATACTCCCGAACTTAATTGCGAAAATATGTAGTCAAATTTTCTATCTTTTCGAGAGTACTGCGAGAGCATACATATGTTCCAACATACCGTAACCTGTTGATCAGGTTCAGAATCGCATACCTTAATTCCCCGGGAGGAGGAGATCCAGTGTCGACGAGTTTCGAGATTAGAGGGAGTCTGATCAATGCGGATCGGTAGCAAGGGGAGCTTGCAGAATTCATACGTTAATAATTAGAAGATAGGTAAATTGTATTATGTATTTTGTACTGTATCTTTCTGATTAGTGGATTTATTCTGAACTAGGTCATTCCCCGCATATGTATGTGTATTTCACCGAACTGCGTAACCAAGTCTTGTGTATTTTTATCTCATTTTATTACATATTTGGTTAGATAAATTATGTCGAAACAGGACTTTAATAAATAAGCTATTTAGCTAAAACCAAATTTCATCATTATTGATTTATTGTTCCACAAGGAAGCATGGTATTGTATTAGGAACAATCCTCGAAATTCTCTGCTACGTCGAATTTTTTTTTGGCATGATGGTCTTAATAGTGTATGACGATCCTTAAAATTTATAGATTAATTAAATCATGGATACTTTACCTTTTCGTTGGTTAACATATGTAGAAGATAATATTTACACCAATAGGAATTGGTTTTCAACCCTTGTAGCACTATACTCCCTCCATCTCATTCTAAACCTCCTAATTGCTTTTTTCACAAAATTTAACACAAGTGTATGTTGCATCTTTTTAATGGGTGATGAGAGTTAGTTTACATAAATCAAATGAAAGTAAGAGTTATGTTATGACCACATATTTATGGCTAAAAGTAAAAAATTTAGAATTAAGAAATTTATAGTGGAACGTCCCAAAAAGGAAACTGGGAAGTTTAAAGTGGGACGGAAGGAGTATACATTTAGCTCAAAAACCTGATGTGTATTACTAGTGGTAGAGAAAATGTTATCCTTTAATAAATATGCAACCACTTTCGAATCATCAGTCCTAGTGGGTTTTGCTTCAACTCACTTTGAAACATAATCAACAACAAAAAGAATATATGTAAATCCACAAGAGTTAGGGAAAGGTCCCATAAAATCAATGGCCCATACACAACAAATTTCACAATACAGTATGGGTTTCTGAGGCATTTCATTTCTGGATGAAATATTGTTATTCTCTGACAGTTATCACAAGTTTTACAAAAAGTGTATGCATGTTTATTCAAATCAGGCCAATAAAAGAAGTTTTCTAGAACTTTCCTAGCGGTCCTCTTTGCGCCAAAATGACCGCGCACATGCATATGAATGACAAAAGGCAAGAATTGAATGCACTTCACTATCAGATATGCATATCCTAACTACTTGATCAACACAATGTTTCCACAAAAAGGGGTCATCCCACACATAATGCTTAGCATCACTTTTCAGCTTATCTTTTTGAACTTCCGTAAAATGAGGAGGGAATTTACTAGAAACAAGTAGATTCACAAAATACCACAGAGGGAGATTCCCGATTGAGAACAATCGTTCATCAGGGGACCTCCTCCCGTACATGATTCATTTTCGGTGACATTACCTCAGCTTTTTCGTATGAAACCAAACAGCTTAAATGATCTGCCACCAGGTTCTCTGTACCCTTCTTGTCTCGGACCTCTAAGTCAAACTCACCCAAAAGAAAAATCCATCAAATCAACCTTGGCTTGGCCTCTTTCTTTGTCATCAAGTGATGAAGAGCTACATGGTTATTGTACACAATAACTTTGGTACCTAGCAAATAAGATCGAAATTTTTCTAAGGAAAATACCACAACAAGCAATTCTTTTTCAGTGGTGGAGTAATTCCTTTGGGCCTCATTGAGAGTTATAGATGCATAGTAAATGGTGTGAGGTATTCTCCCCACTCTTTGACCAAGCACCGTTCCGACGGCGTAATCACTTGCATCACACATGATCTCAAAAGGCAAGGACCAATCCGGAGGTTGAATAATAGGGGTCGAGATTAACTTTTCCTTCAATGAATTGAAGGCCCCTTTGCAACCTTTTCCTACCACAAATTCCACCTCCTTTTGCAACAACTTGCAAAAAAGGGATGCAATTTTTGAGAAATCTTTGGTGAACCTGCGGTAAAATCCTGCATGGCCAAGAAAAGAGCGCACTTTGCGCACATTCGTAGGATAAGGCGAGGTTTGAATTGTGTCTATCTTTGCCTTGTCTACCTCAATACCCTCAGAGGAGACAATGTGGCCTAAGACAATGCCTTGTTCTACCATAAAGTGACATTTCTCATAATTTAGCATAAGATTAGTATCAATGCAATGCTTAAGAACTTGTGTTAAATTTTCTATACAATTATCGAAGAAATTACCATGAACAGTAAAGTCATCCATGAATACTTCAACAAATTATGAGAAAATGCTTACCATACAACTTTGGAAAGTGGCGGAGGCATTACATAGCCCGAAAGGCATAAGGTTGTAAGCAAACGTACCAAAAGGGCACGTGATGGTCGTTTTCTCTTGGTCCTCTGGGGCAATTGCCACTTGAAAATACCCTAAATAATCATCCAAAAAGCAATAATATGGGTGACTTGCAAGACTCTCGAGCATTTGATCAATGAATGGTAATGGGAAGTGATCCTTTCGGGTTAGTGTATTTAACCTCCGATAATCAATGCAAATGCGCCACCCATTTTGGACTCGAGTGGGCACCATCTCACCCTTATCATTTTCAACCACCGTCACCCCACTCTTCTTTGGAACCACATGCGTTGGACTTACCCATTTGCTACCCAAAACTATATAAATCATCCTTGCTTGAAGAAATTTGAGAATCTCCGCCTTTACCACCTCCATCATAGGTGGATTCAAATGACGCTAAGGTTGTCGCACAGGTTTTGCATCCTCTTCCAAAAAGATTCAATGCATGCAAGTGGATGGGCTAATACCTTTGATGTCAGCAATAGTTCATCTAATTGCTTCCTTATTTTTCCCCAAAACCTCCATTAGTTTCTCCTCTTGCTCCTTGGTAAGTTTGCTCAAAATAATTGTTGGGAGTGTTTCCCTTTCCCCAAGAAATGCATACTTGAGGTCACTTGGCAATGGTTTGAGCTCAATCACCAGGGCTTTCTTCATTGATGGCAAGAGTTCCAGTTTCTTGGATTCCTCTGAAGGTAGAGGAAAATGGTTTGAATTCATCTTTGGACGATCATCCAAGTCCTCAAAGCTTTCCTTTAAGTTAGTATTCATAGCATATACATTCCATGCATCATGATTATCACATTCAAGAGAGACTAACAAGGAACCATCACCACTCAATTCAAAAACATCTTGCACTACATCCATTATAACATCTAAAGTATGGCAAACATATTCCTCATTAGGATACTTCATAGAGTCATGTATGTTAAACTGTACTTTAATCCCATTGAATTCCATGGTGAGGGTACCATTATGCAAATCAATCATTATCCTAGAGGTTTTAAAAAATGACCTCCCCAACAAAATTGGGGCGGCATGTTTATCATGCTCCATATCTAAGACATAGAAATCTGCGGAGAATGTTAAGGAATCCACCTTAACCAACACATCCTCAACAATCCCTTTAGGATATGCACTAGAACGATTGGCTAATTGGATAACCACCCCGGTTTTATGCAATGTACCTAAATTGAGGCGCTCATATAAAGAATAAGTAATTACATTTATGGATGCACCTAGATCAAGCATGTCATTTTCAAAATGTGTGTTGCCAATCACACAAGTGATTGTGAATATACTGGGATCGCTACATTTAGGTGGTAACTCCCTTTTGTACAAAGCGGAAACATTCTCATTTCTCCCTTTTGTTAGCTTGTTTTTTGCCCTTTGTTTTCTATTCAAAACACATAATTCCTTGAGAAATTTTGCATAGCTAGGAATTTTTTCAATGAAATTTAAGAGAGGAATATGTACCTCACATCTATGGGATAGAAAGGAGACCAAGGGTACCAAGGCTACCAAGGAGGCGGAGGTTACCAAAATCGTCTTGCAATGTTGGACATGAATCTGTTGGATGTGGAGAAAAACAAATCTCGCACTACTTTACTTGAGGTTTTGCTCCGGCTTGAGTCATTAACGCCTTGACCATAAAAGTAAGATTCGACACTTGGTCTTTAAGTTTTCCATGGTTGGAAGAAGATCTTGCATTGTTGGAATTTTGCCTCCTCAAATGGGCCCTCGAGCTGAAGTTTCTCAACTCCTCGGTTAGCTCCTCATAAATATCCATAGCTTCCGTAGAGGATGTGGTCCCAAGAGAACCACCACATGATCCCCTCACTAGCCTTTGGTCTTGATCAAGAAGACCATTATAGAAGTAGTAGACTAAATCCCCGTTCGAATAACCATGATACGGACAACTCACAAGAAGCTTTTTGAACCTCTCCCAAAAGTTGTAGAGGGACTCCTCATGTCATTGGATGATGTTGCTTATGTTCTTCTTCAAGATTACGGACTTTGAAGCAGGAAAATATTTCGAGAGAAACTTCCTCTTCAACTCAATCCATGAGGTAATGCTCCCGGACGGAAGATAATGAAGCCAATTTCTTGCAACATATCGCAAGGAGAACAGGATGGCCTTCAACATGTAGAGTTCTTTGTTCACTTCCTCGGGAAGCATCCCACTACACACCATATAGAAATCGAGGTGCTTGTTAGAATCTTCCCCTTGCCTACCAAGACAGGACGTTAGCAAATGTATCAATCTGGACTTCAATTCAAGATGGTCATGAGATCCAACTGCCGGATATGTGATGCACATTGGTTGGTGCTCTAGATTGGGAGCCATAACCTCTCGTATTGGAATTTGACTCACCGAGATGTTCCTCCCTTGAAGAGAAGGATGTTGAGGTGATCCTCCCAAAAATTTACCTTCTTGCTCCTCGGGATGATCCATTGAGGTAGAAGATGTAACAAAATGGTCACTAGGAGGGTTGTTATTCACACTTTCCAATGAAAGCCTCCTAGCTCTTTTCAAATTCAACTCTAACTCGAGGTCATAATGTAGGGGTTCTTGTGAAGAGGATCGAGTACGAACCATACACCAAGAACTCGAACAATACGTCTCCAAGCCAAACAAAGATCAAATAAAAACAAAATAAATGTAAACTAACAAATATTCACAACTAGCACATACTCGTATATAACATGCTCAAACACTTAAAAATATATGCCCCGTCCCCGGCAGCGGCACCAAAATTTGGGAGGTCGTCACCGTACCTCTCAAAGTTACTATTTATAAGCCCTAAAGTGCTCTTAACTACAACTAAGTAGATAATGGCAAGTAGGGGTTATCCACAGAGACAAGGGATTTTTCTAAGCATTTGCTTATATAATGGTAAATACTACGCTAGATATAGAAATATGCATATATAAGCACATAAAGAGGGGGGGGGGGGTTTGGATTGGTTTTTCTAAGTTATAAATTCAAAGACAAGTTACACTATAAAACAATACAAATCTACTAATTAAGAAAAAATAACTAAAACGAGGTTAAACATGAATTACGGGATCTTAGGGGCAATTAACTTATACTTCTAAGCCTTCTATCTATCATTGAACATATAACCTATTCAACACTTTTACTACATTTTGTGAAGATAAATCTTCTAATCTTCTTTGATAGTAGTTTACAAGAGTGAATACGATGTCTCTCGCTAAACCTCACTAATTACCCCTTTAGTCGTTCAACGCCAGTCGTTCAACGCCTGAAGGTATCCCATTAATGGCATTAAGTACAAGGAATCAACAAGGTTGGTAACACTTATAAACTCTACACCGTGTCTAAGCATTTAACCAATTCATGCATTTATAAAAGATTAATCATGAACGTTCAACATTCATAAACCTATCTCATTTGCTACACAATACAAACATGACAAAGAATTCGCACTATCACATTCATCTAGCATTCATCAAATCATCAACAACATTAGAAGCTCTAAATCATGCTTTTGGATTTCATATCAAAAGAAGGGAGAATTAGCTAATTTCTCCAAACCCTAACACAATATCATACAAGCAATTCATA
>JAULKM010000006.1:12921867-12932417 GCA_032355605.1 Rubia tinctorum | reverse complement strand
CCCCCCCCCCCCCCCCCCGAGAGCGGAGGGCAGAGGGTGGTGTAAACTGCGGCGAGTTTTTACTAGCGGCGACGTTGGTGCACGACGACGACGAAGCACGTCGGCGGCGGAAGGCGAAGCACGACAATGATGGAAATGCATAAGAAAGATAGGGCATTTTTTAAACCTAGTTTTGACCTATTTTCTAAAAAATAAAAATTAAGAGTTTTGTGATGAGAGGGTGTTCATCATTTCATTTTCTAGTTTTGACTGAATTTATTTGGTCAATGCCGTAATCAGGAAGTTTGGTTATATCGGCGCAATTTTTTCAAAAGTCATGATTAGATTGACATATACACCCTAAAGTTAGTGGTTAAATGGACACTTTATGATATTGTAGGGTTATAGGGATACTTTCATCCTAAAATTAAAGGTATAAATATAAACATACCGTTTTAAATTATAATTCATGGACCTTCAAGATAATGGAATTCCGACAAGCACGCACTTTCATTAAGCAAATACTCCAAGGAATATAAAAATTTTGATCTGAATAAAAGCACTAGTTTTAATTTCAACCGGTTCATCTTATGCATCTCTTTTCAATAAGTTAGCCGATTCATCCACGTTCAGCGACTAATTCGTACACAAGTGACTGTACATCAACCTCCAAATAGCAATACTAGGAGACCCCAAAAAAATACCAAGTTAAAGGAGGGTGCGCTGATCCTAAATCTCAAGCCCACCATGACTATGTACACGGTTGTTGCGGACCAGAAGACAAAAAACTTTCTGAGAATCTAACGCAAATATCAAACGGGGTTCATCAAGCTCTTCCCATGGCCGATCCCAGAAGCACCAGCAGTAACAGAACTTACTACAGCCATCTTCCCTTTGAAAGGCGCACTGGGTTTCATAGCTTTACTTGCATATATGCATCTAGGGCAAACATACTCCGGCAGACTATCAGAATCACTAATGCCTGAACACCTAGTGTGTCTCCATACACCACAACTATCACAAGCTAACATCCTTTCTCCGTCATCATCTTTCGCACCACAACTACAGTCAACTGTCCACCTCTCTACGCCCCTCTCCATCCTATACTTGCCTGAACCATTCTTCCCATTACATTTTCCTCCAACTCTAACATATTCAGCCGACCCAAGCAAGAGCTTCACCTGGGTAGAGTCATCAACACCCCCATATCCCATCAGCTCTTCCGCTTGGAATCGTCTGAACAGCAAATATACATCTTGAAACGCCCTCGATGCTTCAAGCTTGAGGTCTGAAATGGTTGCACCCGAAGAAAGAATAAGCAGCTCGGGAGGTGGATTTGCTGCATTTTCTTCCGAATATTCCATCAGGTCCACCTCACACAGTAGCTGAATTGCATGCGGTTTGGATGCCAACAAGAATTTCTCAGGCTGGTAATCTTTCACAAACTGTTTGCAATCAACAAGCACCATAGCTGCACCAACTGCAACGTCTCTCTTGGCAGGAGAAATGTGACATGATACTGTCTGAGGGGAGAGCATGACCTCAAACAAGTATCTAAGATCCCGCTGGAGATGTTCTTCAGATGGATAGTTTGAGGCAGTACAACATTTAGTAGTTTCATTTACCATAGAGCAAGCATTCCCGGGTTCAAGTCTGCCAAAACAAAACAATCAAGGTTATTAAGCAATTCAGGGATAACAACTGGAGCTCACAAAAGTGGACTACAAAATTAACAACCAAATAACAGTCAGAGAGAGAGAGAGAGAGCAACAAGCATAAAACCAAACCAACCTGTACTCCATAGCACCAGAAGCAGGTACACAGCGAGCAGCAACTACCCTACCCTCAGCAGCCTGCTTTCCATTAAGCTCTTTCAGACAGTAATCAAGGAGCTCTGGAGACCCCACCTTGCAAACAGCACCCCTCAGCGCTCGCCAGCTCACCCAGTTAGACCCCGTCACTGCCCGTAACACCTTGAACATTGCTTCTTGCACACGAGCAACATCATTGTTCGACCATGCACACAAGGTTCTGGAGTCACCCGCACAGCACTTCTTATACAGAGAGCCATCAAACCCCCAAGGAGACTTGTGCACATCACGGATCAATTTCATCAAAAAATTAAATATGTCTCTCACGCTCACAAGCTCACATTCAGATAGAGACTGATAAAACGAAATCAAATCCTGCAGGTGGGCACGAGGTTTCCGTCCAGGGGATACATATGCAGATAGCGGAAGATGGGAAAGATTCTCAACGGCCTTTTTATAGGCATCGCGAGTCAAGCCATAACTACCAGCACCAAACTCATATCCCCAATCACCATACCAAGGATGGCCATGGGTAACTGCATGGAGTACACGCAACTCTAAACCATACTTTTTGGATACATCAGTTACACTAACCTTCCTGTTTTAGCATGAAAAAACACAACCAGTTAGGTCAACACACAGCAGTTCGTTACTAAACCAACAAATTTGGACAACACACCGAGGCTTCTCCTCCTCCTCACCTGACTCCAAGCACTCTGCAGAGACGGTCCCAGAAGTTCAATATATCGCGCCCGGAAAGTAGCCTGGATCCATTCTCCCTGCCATTCACCCTCAAGAGATGGCCAAACCCATTGGCATGCACAACACCGTGCAAGAGATGAGTTGTATCCTCCAATTGGTGATACATCCAATCTTCGACCTCTTCTGCAGTCATTACATAGTTGCACGACTTGCACCTATACAGAAAATTAAAGAAATTATAAAAATAAAGCCAGCCAACTCACATTTTTTCAGAAAAGAAAATGCAAGTGCAATCCTCACCTAGACTCAGACATATGAACTGTGTCTCCACAGCCAGGACATGTCTTGTTATATCCAGCCATTGAGCTACCATCCGCCCTCACAATAAAATGATACCGCCTCGTGCAAACAGGATTCGAACTCCAACCTTATAAACACATCTTTCTTATTTCAGTACATTCATTTTTATTTTTTTAAAACAAACCTATCGTAAATGGAGTAGTAAACTGAGTTATAAGAACATGCAAAGCTTGTACTACTACATGAATGGATCCAGACAATGATATTCTAATTTTTAGCAAATTTAATTTGGAAAAGGTGACTGAGTGAGTCAACTCACCAACAACTTTACACTGGTCGCAATAAATAGATCTGGATTTCAGCACGTCCTCCTCAACGACGTCTAGACAGACAACCGCCGGCGACTGGGAGGATCCGCCGGCGTCAGGGAACGTCACGTCTCCGACGCGAAAGAGGATGTGCCACGTCATCAGGTGAGGGAACAGGGAGGAAGGAGGGGGTAACAACGCATGTCGCGACAAAAAGGCCTTCACACAGGTCCTGAACGGACCGGATCCGGCGGGTGAAGCGAACGGGGAGGCATCCTCAGCCGCCGGGAAAGTACGGAAGTCGCTCAGATCCGCGGTTACGCGCCTCTTCAACCTCTTCAAAGGGCGTCCATTCATCACCATACTTGTCTCCGTCTTGGATTGCGGCGCGTGTAAAAAAACTTGAGATCTGGAGCGCGTGGCGATCGAACGCAACGACCGAAGACGATTTTACGATCCTCCTCCTTACAGATCTACAGATCAGGTTCAAGTGAAAATATAACAACGTGACGACGACGATGCCGGAGACTCGCCGGGAAAAAGTAAATTAGGGTTTCGGAGGAAGGTTGAGGGGGCGGGGAATTTTAGGGCTTCAGATAAGATTATGAGGTTATTGTAGTACTTTTATTCTATTGGTAATAGTTATCCACTTTCGTAAAGGTCTTTGAATTCGAGGGATTCAGAAAATAAAATTAATGACAGGGGAGTCTCTCTATATTTTTTTTATTTAATGCAGAAGAAGAGTAGTCGGTTTGGAATTGGAATAGGAAAAGGAAGATTGTTTATGATGGTAAAGCTTGCTGGCTAAGTTTCAATTTATTTGTAAAATATTTGAAAAATACATGTTATTTTAGGAGGAAATTCGGAGTGAAAATAGGAGCTGGATTTGGCCAAAATTGCTGAATTGACCTCGAGATTCGGTACAGGGAAGTTACAATTTTGAATGGGCTCGGATCGGACGACAGAGGGAATCAGAAAAAGTTAAAGAGTGGCGGGGGTTTGTAATTAAATGTAATTCTGAGGGTATGTCTAGTAAAGGGACCTTAGGTATGCTTCCTCCTGTCCAAATGCGATAGGTTTTATTTTGAAATTAGTTCGATGGTATAGGCCACAAAAGGCGGGAGGAAAGAACGAATTTGTTTGAATTATTCCGCTCTTACAATCTTTTGAAATTCGCAACCACATTTTTATATTATTGGGATATACTCTCTCCATCTCATATAAATTAACACAATTATTTTTGAATCGATATTTTATGCAAAATAGAGAGGAAGTGGTGATGTGAAATAAAATAATGATATTTTGGTAATAGAAGAGCTGAATAGTAAATTTAATAAAAAAATTGGGTGATAATATAGTAACTGTATAAACTCATGTTTTGTCACTTCACGTAAGAATTGAATTGTGTCAATTTCTGTGGGACGGGTGAAAATAGAAATTGTGTCAATTTCTATGGGGCGTATGGAGTACACAAATATAACCCTATATAATTCAATAAGTGCACATATAATCATGATATAATTTTTAGTGCAAAAAACCCTAACTACTTTACATAAGTGCAAATATGACCCTAAAACCTATATTCCGGAATTGACTGGCCATTTTCGGTCATTGATCAACCAAAAATGACCAAAATACGCTTTTCGCATAATACAAACATTTGAAAGATAAAAATACCCTTTGCCCCACAATTGTTCTGCCACCACCGTCATTCTCCCACCACCTTTGTCGCCGTGCCACCGCTCCGGCGCAGTCGCTCTAACTCTTTTTCAGAGCATTCAAATCAAAATATTTAGAGCTTCTTTTGTGTCTCATGTTCTCTTTCAGGTTCCGGCTCAATAGAAGATATATGATATAATGTAAAACTTACAAATAATTGTGGCTGTGTATTCATATATATACTGAGTACAAAGGGTATACAAGAAAGAATCAGATATGGAAAAGGATATATACAAAACCAATCAAAAAAAATATTCCTTTCTTAACCTGATTCTAATTCATTTAATATTATATTACCCTCCCTCAAGCGAAGCGTGGGACTTGTCGTGACGCAAAACTTGAACCGTAGAAACTCAAATTGAGGACGAGACAAACCCTTTATAAAGATGTCAGCAAACTGTTGATCAGTAGGAACATAAGCAACCTTGAGCTTGCCAGAAGACACCATCTCACGCACAAAACGATAATCAATATCAATGTGCTTGACTCTCTTATGCGAAATCGGATTATAAGCAAGAAAGAAATCACTATTATTATCACACAGCAAAACAGACGGGGCACTAGCAGTCACGCGCAATTCCCGTAGTAAATTCATCAACCAAACTAATTCCGCAGCAGCATTAGCCATAGCCCGGTATTCTGATTCTGAAATAGAACGAGAGACTGTAGGTTGCTTCTTAGCCCTCCATGAAACCAGGTTGCCACCAAGAAAAATGGCATAACCATAAGTAGACCTACGAGTCTCAATACAATGAGCCCAATCAGAATAAGCCAAAACTGGTAAAGCAGAAGAATTTTTGCGAAAATGAAGCCCATAGTGCATAGTACCACAAACATAACGCAGAATTCGAGTAACAGCCTGGTAATGGTTATCAGTAGGTGAGTGCATATATATACTGACTGACTGTGTTCACAGTATAAGAAATGTCGGGACGCGCAATGGACAAATAATGTAGTGCACCAATCAAAGAGCGATAAAGTGTGAGATTTTCGAATGGCTTACCAGAGGAGCTGGAAAGCTGCAAAAAAATCTACAAAAGGAATAGCAATAGACACCAAATCATGCATTCCGGCGCGGAATAAAATGTCCTTGGCATACCTGGCTTGTCCAAGGAATAAGCCATCGGAAGTACGAACAACCTCCAAACCCAAGAAATACTGTAAAGTGCCTAGATCGGTAATCTTGAATTCCAGATTAACCCGATCGATAAAATTCAGAATGAGGTGACCATCATTCCCGGTGAGAATAATATCGTCAACATAAACGAGCAAATAAAGTAGAGAGACACCTTGGGAAAACACAAATAAGGAGGTGTCTGCAGAACTGCATAAAAAACCCAGGCCAACCAGAAAGGAATTAAAACGTTGAAACCAAGAACGAGGAACTTGTTCCAAACCAGAAATAGCCTTGCGCAAACAACAAACATAGTCAGGCGGCATATGGTCTTTGTAAACATCAGGTTGCTCCATGTATACCGGGGAATAAGAACACCATTTAAAAAAGTATTCTTGACATCAAGCTGTCGTTACGACCAATTATGAGTGACAACAAGAGATAAAACATTAAGAATAGTAGATGCTTTCACCACCAGACTAAATGTATGATCATAATCAAAATCAGGTAATTGTGAAAAAATCTTGAGCAACTAACTTGGTCTTGTGCTGATCAAGTGAGCCACCAGACTTGTATTTTAAACGATACACCCATTTAGAGCCAACAACATTAACATTAGGAGGACATTGAACCAATTCCCACGCCTGTTGAATGCGAAGAACAACCATTTCTGAATCCATGGCAGCAATCCAATCAGGATCCTTGACCGCAAAACGATGACTATGAGACTCGATCTTTGCAAATAAAGCACTCAGTAAATAAGAAAGGGTATTCTTTTCTTAACATGCAGGGGACCAAATTCACACAGCGTCTTTCAGCAATTACCATTCCTTTTCTTTGATGAATGATTGTGTTTTCTCCTTTTTATTTTTAAAATATGGAATTCTAAAATATGAAATTAAAACAGGAGTAGAATGTCATAATTATCACATGTCAACATGGATTAATGAATTTTAAATCAGCACGGGGTTCAAGATAATGTTTGAAAATACAAAACGAGCAAAAGTGTTCATAATAAGAAAATAAGAATTGGACAAGTTTTGCATATATCGCCGTTGCCCTTCGTTACAGCTCCAGCTCTTGTTTATGCGACGGAATCATTATATAATTAATGAATGATTTGATGTTTGTTTTAATTATTTCTAAAAAAATAAATGATAATTTAACTCGACAAGTTATTGGAAAAACAATTTATGATTAATTTAATCGTTAATCGATTTAATCTGAGACTTTCTCTAAATAAATAAAATTTAATTTAATTTAATTAAAATTAATTGAATTAAGATGAAATGAATTGAACTAAATAAAAAGGCATACTACCTTCTCTTTCTAGACAAATTTCAAAATTTGTTACTCGTGTTTACACATTTATGGCAATGTATTATCAACGTAGCACAGTTACGTGTTACAGTACATATTATTCAGTATCACAGTCATTGGAAATTAATGCAAACGAACGCCCTTTCTTTGGGGGAAACGTATTTATTTTCAAGTTGTAATAACGAGAAGAAGATAAACTTGAACGTAATATTCCTCTCGTTTCAGTTATGTTCTGATCAAACTTTCTTATGGTATCAAATTTTAAATGAAACGACATAAAATCCAAACACGGTATTTCCATAAATTATATATGAAAAGATCAAGGTTAAACTGCAAATTATAATAAATTAAAATAACATTTTCGCGTTACATTAATCGGGTCATAAATTTATAACTACTACACGTTGTATAATAAAATTTTAATATTGCAACTAAAATATTTTACCTTTCTATAATTTTAATTCAACCTCATCTTTTCATATGTCTATGGAAAGACGGATTTTCCCAAGATTTTCCCAATAACTTATACAAAATAATATTAAATATAAAAATAAAGTTAAATGAAATGAATGAAAGTGAATAGATGCTTATTAAAAATAAATTTTATTATTAATAGTAATTAAATAGATTAAAAACAAAAGGTACAGTATTATTATTAGAAAAATAAAGAAAGTAGTTGTGTACAATTATAAAAGGTGCAATTAATACAGTTCTTCAAAATGTGAAATGACGTGATAAGAAAGCTGAACTAATCTTAAGGGATAAAGTCGGTCCCGAAGGTAAATTCCTCACGCATTGAGCACACTTTTTACACCCCGTCTCATTAGAAAAAAGTCATTTTATAATAAAATTACCCAATTCGTTCCAATTCATTTGTACATTTACTTTTTTTTTACATTAATCTCAACTAAATTTTGACTCCATATTTGAATAAATTTATCAACAATAATAATATCATATGTGATATTGTTCAATTCATCGTAACAACTAGTTTCTAAATCTCAACTTTTTATTTACCGTTATTATAATCAGGTAAACATATTAACAGTCAAATATGTTACTTAAACAATGTGATAATGATTGCAGTGCAAATCTAACTGAGACAGGGGGGACTACTTTTTACTTTTTAAAGAAAACTTTTTTTTAATGTATGAAAAAAAACACAGCAATGGTGTTATCTGTTATGTTATGCATCGAACACAATTTACACGCTTTAATTAGGGGCCTCAGTAGAATAAATCTTTGCATCAAGTCTTTGGAAAAGAGATAATTTCATCCTTAAATGATGGAATCGTTTTTAATTTAATCATTTTAACTTTTATATTGTATTTTATAATTTTTCTATTTAACTTTAAATAAAAACAACTTATCACGTGTTTAATTTTAAAAGAAATTACAATACTCCTATTGAAAGTATAATATTTAGATTAAAAGCATCACATTCACTATACGGACTCGTGAATATTCTAATTCTTCTGAATGACAAGTAAAAAAAATCAAAAATAAAGTACAGTGAGTAATATTTCTACGTGGTCCGACAGAAGGGAGGAATTAATTAATAGGGAGGTTTGATGCAGCAGCAATTGGCAATTAGATCCAGCCCCATATGTTTCCTCTCGTTTAGGTGATACCTCATGTCAGTACTCACCATCTCTCTTCTCTATTCAATGAATTTAATCTCAGCACAAACAAAACTGCACACGATTAAAACAGGAAAAAAAAAAGGGAGTATTATTGCCTTTATACATGTGCACCTGTACCTTAATTTGCTTCCATTGTTGTTGTAATATTGTACGGGGTGAACATCCCAAATCCGGAATTAAGGGTGAAAAATATGCGGATGGGTCTAATATAGGTTGAGTAATATGAGTATTCGAAAAATATCAGTATGACCTATCCTGCTCAACCCACGGATTAAAAATGGGTAAACCCGCAGGTTTCATCCCATTTATTGACATATATGAGTTTGTATACCAATCCAAATGGGTAAGCACGTGGAATTCATCCCATATAGGTTGATATACCAACACATATGTGTAGATCTGCGAATTTCTACCCTTATAGGTAAACCCCGATCAATCCGCAAACCCAATCCACCCAACCCTTATTTTCACTTACCCATTTGATTCATTAATCATTTAATCCATTGCTCATTTTACCCATACTCATTTGAGTTTAAAAATGGACAACTAGCTTTGCTCGCGAATTGCGGATCTATTTTGCCGTCCCTACCAAGAATATGTTATTCATTGAATTGAACCGAAATGTTAACGATGATCTTTGAATTTGAATCGATCAAATTAATCCTATCGAAATTGCAATGAACATACGGCTAATTAATATACCGATCAATTTAGTTATCATCATTATGAGAAAGGTTATTTTAGAATATTAAATGAATTAGAATCAGGTTAAAAAAGAAATACCCTTTCTGATTGGTTTTGTAAATATCTTTTCCCATATCTGATTATGTCTTGCATACCCTTTGTATTCAGTATATATATGAATACAAACAGTCATAATTATTTGTGGGTTTTACATTCTATCATGGTATCAGACAGGTCTCTCTCATATTCCTGGCTTTTATCTCTCTTCTCCTGAAATTACCATCAACATTTAATTGCCCAATTTTCGGACCGGCCGCCCACTGCCGCTCACCTGCTCCTCCAGCACTCCTGCTCAATCGCTCGGTAACCTCCCTTTTCCGGCGACCTCTCTACTTCGACTTCCGGTGTTGGTCAGTTGTTTTGCGTCACCGTTTGTCGGAGACCACTCTTCGTCACCATCGCGTCTTCGCGATCGACTTCTGCTGTCGATCCCAGTCCCGGCAAAAGATTCGTGATCGACTTCTTGAGCTGACGTTATTTGGTTTGCTTATCACCGTCCGTCCATCGCTCGCCAATCGTTGCCCCGCCGACAGCTCGGTTTCCTGTTTCCCTTTCTTCTCCGTTTGTAGTCCTCTCCGGTTCAGATCCACGCGCTTGCCACTCTCCCCAGAAGCGCGTGTTTCCACGCACACGCTCCAACATTTTTAGCACCCCGTGAACACGGTCAGTCAGTATATGCAGTCTCTTACTGATGACCATTACCAAGATTTCACTCGAATTCTCCGTTATGTCCGTGGTACAATACACCATGAACTTCAGTTCCGTAAGAATTCTTCTGCTTTGCCAGTTTTGGGCTATTCTGATGCTGATTGGGCTCGTTGTATTGAGACTCATAGGTCTACTTATGGTTATGCCATTTTCCTTGGTGGCAACCTGGTTTCATGGAGTGCTAAGAAACAACCTACAGTCT
>JAULKM010000006.1:12907494-12921767 GCA_032355605.1 Rubia tinctorum | reverse complement strand
TGCCTCTGATCCCCGTTCACAATCAGGTGGGGCAAACCGTCGGCTCCGCACAACAGCCCCTGCTTACCATAGTTGTCGAACCTGAAAAAAACAATATCCAATCATATTATAAGCTGTGTCATTGGAAGGACAGGATAATGATTAGAGCAGAGTCACTAACCGGCGCTTAGTCTTTTCGATGGTGGCGTTAATGGCTAGAGCGGGGGCGCTATCAGGGGCGTAGAGCTTGAGGGAGGTCTGAAGCTTCTTGATTTCTTGTTTCTCACGCTTGGCGAAGGCCTTGGAGTCCTTGCATGGGGTGAGCCCGGAAATGTCTGCGGACGCAGGGGGGACGGGGGAGGACAGGAGAATGGAGGAGAGCGCAAGAGCAGCGGAGAAGGCCTTGAGGGAAGAAGATTGCTCGGTAGCCTGGTTGGGAGAGTGTGCGGAGCAGACAATGGTGGCGATTCTGGGCTTCGTGGCGAATTGGGAGCTGAGCTTCGGTTTGGCGACGGCGGTGTGAAGGTTTGTGGGAATTGTGAGAGACATTTTGATGCGATGTGTGATTCAAATTTTGCAAACAGGGGAGATATTGCAGAATGGGGAAGGGCGTGTGGAGGGAGGCGTATATTTTAGATTCAGAGTAAGAAAAGAAGAAGACTAGTGGTGCAGAGGGGATAAGGTGTAACATGTGAGTAAGGGTGGCTGAGGTGGATGTCTCTGATTGGGTTGTGTTTCCGAGTGGATCCTCTTTTAGCAAATCAGGATAATTCACTCTATTTGCTGATCCCAGTACCAGATGAGGGACTCCCTTGCTTTCATCTGCTTATTATGCTCCCCCAATTTTTTTTTCTTACCACTAATGCGCACACAAGAATGCAGAATCAAGTGAATGTATGAAAATAGGAAGAAAAAAAAAAGCTTAATGCATTTGTAATTCCGATTTCTAGTGAACGTCTCACTGGAACCTCGATTCTTTAAGGTGTTATTTGATATTTTGACTCATTTTTTAATGTCGGATGTTTATCCTCTGACGATGATGTTATCAAAAAGTATTTTTATCGGATAAGAATACTTCAACGTAAAATTAATCATTCCAGTGTTTAATAAACGATTTCGATTAGGGTGAAGACAGTACAATGCTTAACCGATGTTGGATGTTATGAATGGGATGCGGTTAATAAAAACGACGCTATATTTGGCGGTCAACATCTGGTGTAAATATGTCGCTAGTTGGTGGCAACCGAAACTGAAATCAAAGTGGCTGATGTCGCTTGCATGACTCGATGGAGCACTGTCAGTGCCAACCAACAGAAAATGAAGTTGGTCCTGCGATTTTAATTTGTACAAGTGGTGAACGAATATGCGACATTTGTAAGATGTATTATAATAAATTATTATAATTTACCTTAAAATCGATGCCCTACGCGAAACGCCACTTCAAAAACACCACAGAGAAAATGTTGTGCTATAATTCTACAAACGTGGCAGTAAATATAACATTGTTCCCATAATGTTCGAACTATTCCCTCAAAATGAACCACACACTAATATTCCCCCAATCAATACCTCAAATAAGAGTGCGAGGTTCCCTAAAGAGGTCCCGAGAAAACCCTGGAGACCTTTCCCCTCCTTAAAAGAAAGCAACCTTTTTTTTCACCATATTTTCCAGTTCACCGACAAGTTATTAGCCAAAAATAGTTTCACTAATACGGATATATCTTATTCTTCTTTGGTTAGCCCAAAAAAACCAAACTGGGAAGGGGAAGGGGTAGTGGGTAAAGCCATTTAGGGGTTTTTTAAAAATGAAACTTCTGGATACGGAGGGGTTGAGTTAGCATCAGAGGCTGTCTCTTTTCCCAAGTTGGGTAATTAATACAAGACGCATGCGAGGATCGAGATTGGCTGATAGCAGAGGCTTGGCAGTAAGTATTAGTAAGTGAAAAGATAATCGTTTTGACGGCTTTGGTTAGTTAAAGATTGCTGTGATATTGGAATTTTGGGGGCCCTAGAAACATAATGCCGAGAGGGGCTCTCGACACACATATTTTGGATCATAATGCCGGTTCTTGAAACACCAATGGTTTAGGTAACCTGTAATGAGAAATCACTACATGTTGTTGCTTTGGGTCTGGACAATGTTGGCAAATGGGAAGTACAAGCACATGTACAGACGAATGTTAATGAGGGACGACGCCCTTGGCCAAACTTAGTTGTGGCTGGAGGTTTACATAAGATGCATAAATGTTATTGTTTTCCTCCTCCACAAATTGTGATTCCAATGCAAATGGAGTGCCAAACGGTGCAAAATGAGGGAGCACCAACTATTCAGATAGAGGATTCCCAGGAACTTCATACAGAATCTCAAGGAAATGACGAGGTAGCATCATCAGGTGATCTTCACGGTCAATCCAGGGAGGGATATAAGCATGTCGGTGCCAGCCTAGCCCTGCGACCGACCAAACACATTGTTAAGAAGGTGAAAGGAAGCAGTTCACAGGACAACATATCAAGCAGGAAGAAGGCTATCAAAAATTGGTTGAATGTGGGGGTTGTAAAATGCAAACAGGAGGTGGAAGATGACACATCAGAAACAAGATTGTTATCATATCATATGGAGCACGATTCAATGGAAGACATCAAGGTTAACATGGAATTCGTTGCTAAGGAAGATATGGATGAAGTTATTGAACAGGAGCCATGCCAACCACCTCTCACGGAAATTTCCAAGAAAAGGGCTAGAGTCGAAATGGAAGACATTGAATCAATCAATACTGTCTTCATCACCAGCTGGGAGAACAAGGATTTGGCTAAGAATAAACGGAGAGTTCATGAGGATGTTCAAACTCAGCCAGTGATTCAGTATGATAAGCGTCCGTTTAAGAAGCAAGGTAGGTATTCTTGGGGTTCTAGCAGAGCTGTCCCATATCAGCCCGCCACCCATCCATGACGACGCTCATCTAGAATTGTAGGGGCATTAACAATGCCCCTACGAAGAATGTGCTAAATAAACAGTTGAAAATGCAACAACCTTGTATACTTTGTCTCCTGGAAAATAAGGCATCTTTAGCATTCCTGGGTCAGTGGTAGCAAACGACAAAGTATTCACGTGGATGGCACATAGGAGAAGTTTCATTTCTTTGGTTTTCTAATATCACTGTTGAAGTTGTACTTTCAAGTAGCAATTATGTATTAGCTAAATGCATAGGGCCGCAGGGTTTTTATTGGTTCCAATATTTTGTGTATGGTCACACAGATGTAGCAAGTAGGGTGCCCATTTGGGACCAGTTTAATGAACATTTGCCCTCCTTGCAGTACCCGATAATTTTTCTCGGGGATCTTAACCAAATCCTATCTTCGAAAGATAAGTTAGGAGGAGCTAGTTTCCAAGAAACAGACAGTTCAAGACGACTCAGTCAAGTGTTGCAAACCAATCAGTTTACAGAGCTTAACCACAAAGGACAATGGTTTTCTTAGTCAAATAATAGAAGAGGCCAGGATTGTATTTTCCAGTGTTTAGACATGGCTTTTTTCAATCAACGATGGAGGAATAGTTTCCCTTCGGTGTTTGTGCACAATCTACCAATGATTCAATCAGATCATAGGCCTCTAGTTCTTCACCTTCACTCTTAAACTTCATAGTCGCATAGATATATCAGATATGAGGCCTTCTATGTCCATTGTAAACAGTATTCAGAGACTGTTGTCCATTTGGAAGTCTTTGCCAACAGTTCAGCAGGAATTTCACACTTTCTCCCAAAAGCTGAGACAAACTCTGACCCAGTTATTTACACGGAGTTGGCAAAACTATGGAAAAATGGACAAAAAAATTAGGCAGCTGGAGGAGAAATTTGAAGTAGCCTTATTGGGTCTAGATACCATACCACCGATTATTCATAATCAGGTAAATCAGGACCAGCTAGGGAAAATTAACCAAAAAAAGACTGCAGCTAGAGGATCTTATTGCCAAGCAGTCGGACTATTGGAAACAACGAGCCTATCCACAGTGAGGGAGTATGGGGGATTGTAATACTTCCTTTTATCATAAATAGGCAACCAGACCGCAAGAAAGTAGTTGTATTAGAGCTTTAAGAGAACCATACGGACAATGGATGTATAATGTTTGCCAAATTCAGGACTTGTTAGTTCACAACGTGGCTTCTATTTGCACATTACTGGAATCTTATCCACCTATGTTAGGATATGAGGAAGCATTGTAGCAAGTTCTGGATCATAACGACACATCTCTGACTATGCAGGAGATTTAGCAATTACAACAACCTTTTCATAGCTCTGGCATTTGGAAGGCTTTAAAAACAACGAAGCTATGGATGGCACCAAGGATAGACGGCTTACCGGATGGTTTCTCAAACATCACTGGGGACAGATAAATCATCCTTTGATCCAAGAGGTACTACATATTCTGAATGACCACCCCATGGAAGAAGATTGGAATCAGACTCTGATTATGCTCATTCCTAAGAATAAGCCTCCAGACAAACCGGAGGATTTTCGATCTATAGCACTTTGTAATGTCAAATATAAAATTGTAGTAAAGACTTAGCTACAATATTGGCACCGATGATGAGTTCCTTAATCAATCAGGAGCATGAAGGCTTTGCCAAGGATATGAATATTTGAGAAAATGTTTTAACGGCTGTTGAAATGCTTGATTATATTAGGAAGAAGAAGTAGGGCAAGATAGGTCTGGCAGCTGTCAAAATTGATATGAGTAAAGCATATGATTGGGTCTCTTGGGAATTTCTGGAGAATGATTTGATGGCTATGAACTTCCCATTGCATTGGAAGACATTATTAATTCAATGTGTCACCACTGTTAATGTGGCAGTCAAGGTGAATGGGTGGCAGTCTGGTTTTTCTAAACCAATTAGGGGTTTGAGACAAGGTTGTACTTTGTCCCCGTACTTGTTCATTATTTGTCAATAACATCAGTCAAGCCTGTTAAAGGCCAGTGTGAATAGACTGGAGAATGGGGGTTTGGCCCAGGTAGATGAGCTCATACAATCTCTCATCTTATGTACGCAGATGACAGTATATTGCTCATCAAAGTACAAGAACCGGTTATCCAGAAACTAGCAAGAGATATAGATGAATTTGCCCGATATTCGGGACAGAAGATTAATTTTGAAAAGTCGGCAATCCAAGTCAGCCCAAATACTCCTACACATGCAGAAGCTTTGCTTCGCTATGGTTTGACCATACATAACACATGGATAAGTGGTAAGTATCTAGGCATGGACATATCGCTACCTCAATCCGGGATACAAACACATCAATATCTTATTCGTAAGATTAGACAAAAATTTGATTCGTAGAAAACGAAGTGGTTAACCTTGGAAGGAAGAATCACTCTCGCAAAGCATGTGATGTCTACTACGTCACTCCATGCCTTAGGCATCTACAAAATCCCAAAGGAAGTATGTCAGACTATAGAAAAGTTAATAGGAAGATTCATCTGGAAGGGAGATTTTCAAGACATAGGAGTACATTGGTTATCTTGGAAGAAATTATGTATCCCAAAGAGTCAAGGCGGTTTAGGCCTACGGTTTACTGTAGAGATGAATAGAGCCTTAGTGGCCAAACATGCATAGTCTATATTAAGGTAGAGGGATTCCTTGTTTGTGAAGGTCTTTTCACAAAAATATTGTACTACGATTCTGTTTCTCAGCCAAAGACATAAACCATATCATTCCTAGGCCTGGAAATCAGTACTGTGGGGAAAGGAATTGCTATCTAGTAAGCTTAAATTGGTGGTTAGATCAGGACAACAAATATCTCTATGAGACAATTGAATTCCTGGGAATTCAGTGACAAAGCCACATCCTGTAGCACAATCTAACATGAGTCTAAAGGTAGCTCATTTAATTGACAACTACAGAAAATGAAGGCTACCTCTTATCAGGGCACTCTTTCCACCATTAGAAATGACTTACATATTCATATCACAATGAATCTGGAGCAGAGAGATGCACATATATGGCCATACACAAATGATGGTGAATATAATGTCAAGTCAGGATACAATGTCCAAGTTTCACAAGGTTGTCTTAATCAATTCGGATTGCAGACATAAAGTCTTCATAACTGTAAGGCTTCATGGAAACTTAAGCTACGAAGAAAGATACTGGTGTATACATGACGTATTTTGAATAATACTCTACCAACAGCGCTAAATTTTTAGCGTCAGAATATCATACAAGATACAACATGCCAATTGTGAAATACAAATCAGCTGGAAAATGTATTGCATGTCTTTCTGGAATGCACAAATGCACAGAAGGTCTGGAGAATTTCACCTTTGGGCTTCAATTTTGAAATTGACAATTCACTTCCATTCTCAACATGGTTCTGGGATTGGTTTGCAAAGTTACCAGATCTGGAGTCCATCTGTCTTTCTCTATGTCTTCTCTGGAAAATATTGAAGAGGAGAAATCAACAATTGTTCAACAGTCAAGGGGTAGACCCTATAATTGCTGCTAATCTAGCAACGACTGACTTACAGGTTCACCACAAATTTCGACAATCAACGGATATAGAGGAGGTTGGGAACTTACCTGGAGAACACTTTCATATCACCCAACCGGTTCGAGCTTGGAGCACCAGGGATCCGGTGTTGAAATTTGATGAGCATACTGGGCAGAGAAGGGTCACGCTGTAGCTGGCTGGTCTATCTCACAACACAATGACTCAGACACACAAACGCATAAAATTAATTTTCCTTCTCAGTCAGCCTTGGGAGTGGAGGCTATTGGTTGCCTCCAGGTTTGAAGTTGGCAATGCAAATTGGTCTTGATAGCCTAAATATTCTGTCTGATTGTCAAGTTCTGGTCAACTTGATGCAGGATCAGCATAAGGATCACCACTTGGCAAGTGGCAACTATAGTGCAGGAAATTAGGGACATCATAGCTCAGTTTATTAGTATTTCTTTTTTCAAAGTTTGTAGGAGTTTAATGATTAGGGAACATAACTACTCTAATGCCACAAGCTGTAATGCTTTAAGTTGTCGTTATTAATAATATGTAAGTATTTCATCAAAAAAATATCTCAAATAAAATTTCATTATCAAAAATCTCAAATCAAAGATCAAATGAAAATGAAAATGAAAAATTTTCACACCACAACCCCAATTCCTAATTCTACCCAAACCTACCACCTATTAATTCACTAATACCCATAAACCACACTAGTGTAGAAAGGGGCCATTAAAGGCGGTTCTATTGAACCAGAGAAGGCACTTTAGAACCTCCTTTAATGGCCCTGGCTTTGATCGACTTTGATGAAAAGCGGTTTAAATAACTGCCTTTAATAGGGTTTAAATAGTTTTCAAACTCGGAAACTAATTATGACCTTTCAAAAAAAAATAGCTGCCGAATCTGTAACGACACTGCAACACACAGCAAGAGCAACTTCAAAAAACCAAAATAACTAATCTATTTTAACAAATAATCTGAACAACAATACATAATATATTTTAATAGATAATCTAAAAGAACCCACACAATACATCGAAGCCTTAGAGTGGCAGTGGCGAGCAGCGGGTGAGCTTACTCGGTGGGGTGAGAAGACGGGAAACCCTAGCAGACCGAGCGGTGGGTTTCACCTTCTCTGGAGAGAAATCCTAGCGGACCGAGCGGAGAGATTCTCCTTCTCCGGTGGTGGTGTTTCTCCTTCTTTGGCGTCGAGTTTCTCCTCCTCCAGCAGTGGGAGCGAGAGGATGAATGACTAGAGCAGCGGAGGGGGAGAGGCGATAAGAGGAAAGGAAATTGAGGGTTGAGGCGGCGGAGGGTGAGATGCAGTGGTGGAGTGGAGGCGGCGGTGGGTGGAAGGGGAGAATTAACGGCGAAGGGTGGAGTGAAAGAGGGAGAGGAATAAACGGGTGAAACAATAGTCACGACAGATCTAAAAGTTGGAATAAGAAAACCTATGTATATGGGTCGGGGCCTGGAATAAAACTATGTATATGGGCTCAGGCCAAAAAAGATCCCAATAAAGGCGGTTCTGCCACTAGAACCGCCTTTAAAATATAAAGGTAATCTGGTATAGCATTTGTGAACTCGAAAATGGTCCCGACCATTCATTAAAGGTGGTTTAAGGGCATAATCATCTTTAATTGATCACCATTAAAGGCGGAACCGTGTATAATTAATTCAAACCGCCTTTAAAATGACTTGGGAGAGATTTCTGAACTCGAAAACCCTTCTGAACCTCATAATAGAGCTATCTCTAACATCGCATTTAACAGAGCTCTCTCTACTAGTGCCATATCCAAATCCCAAATTGATAATTCCAAATTCCAATGGAACAAAATGAAGTCAAAACCATATAAAAAGTCCAAGCATATACTTCACTTCATACCAATATGATCAACCTAAAATGAAATATACAAAGAATTAAGATTTCATAACCCTACTTCGTTTTCCCGCTAAGTCACCCAATCCCAAGAATTCCTATGATGTTAGGCAATCTGATTCATCCATATGTCCACCGCAACCCTATGACTCCAACCCCTGCAAATAAGTAGATTCGTAACAAATTTCTTCTTTTTTTTCTTTTCTCTCATTTTACCTAGGAGCCCTTTCGTGTTTTCATCCTAGCCACACATTACATTTCTTTGGCTCATATGTCACCCACATTTAGCCTCTCATTTTTACGTAGACTACCCTTTTAGGTTTTCAACCTAACTGGGTCACCAACGTTGCATAAATTGCCCTCTCGGATTTTTAACTTAGCGGGATTGATTTTAATTTTTTCATTTTCTAATTTATTTTTTTCAATTTATTTTTTCAATTTTCCATGTTTTTCCAATCAAAGTAGCAAAAATCATCCAAGATTACCAGCATGTAAATCATTCGACCTTTCCCCACACTTAAAACATTACATTGCCCTCAATGTAAACATTAAAGGCAAAAAGCGATAAAAGTCAAAGTGGGAAGTAAAATGACTCACAATCAAGAGTAGGAAATACCTTCACCACAATATGGATCTCTGCTTTAGCGCTACTGGTACTGGGCTAGCCAATCTGCATAGCTCTGATGCTGCTCCCTATGTCGCTCTGCCTCGAGATCAGAGCCTAAAGCACTGCCCATATGCGCGTGCATCTTATAGACCCTTGATGAGAGAAGGTCAATATCTTTATCCATATCCATGAGACTCCGGGAGACAAAGATGTTTTGCTCCATAATCATCTCGTTCTGCCGGAAAAAACCGTTCTCAACTGTGTGCATCAGGCGGATATAGAAATCTAGAGGGGACAGGGGGAACTCTCCATACATATGCTCGTCTTACTGTGGAGGGGGAGATAGTGCACCTTTCATATGGCCATCCTACAGTAGAGGCTGAGTGAAAGGAAGAACACCCTCCTCGGTTGGGATGTGTATTGGGTGTAACTAAATCAGCTCCGGCTCAAAAGAAGCCCGACATGCCTCATCTGGATCAATGGAAAGGTCCGTCATGGGCGTGTCCAACTTCAGCTTTGTTCACTGGGCTGAGGAAGTCTCATAAAATGGACCTGATTCCTCCCATACAACCAGTGGTAAACTCCATGCACAACTGTGGTCTCTATCAGATTGTCTTCTGCATCCGTGTCAGTGTGATGAGGTATGAGTCATCCTTGCCCATACGGCTGAGGTTTGGTGGAGTGGCGATCTTTAAGTGTTGCGTTAGTAGGGTGACCTTGCCCCCCCATCGAGATGTCTCCGCCTCTAACCGTCCTCACCATTTGGACAACTCTCTCCACCCAGAAATCTGTCCAAAACCCACATCCTGCGGTCTCGCCAGTGAAGTACCATAGGTGCTGGCCATTATCATTTGACACATGGTTTGGCTCTGCATGACAGAATAGAGTACCCTCCAGGAAACGGTGCACAAACCAAAGAGAGGGGTAGATGATCAGGTTGTTCTTGTCCCTGAGATCTCGGACCCTTCAAGTGCTTGTGTGCCAAAATATTGTATCATCCTAATCATTGCTGGCCGGGATCTCGGGATTAAAATTCTCCTATATAGCCGTAGTGTCCCAACAAAAGGCTGCCTTGATCTCTGAGAAAGTCATCTCATATAATATATCATTCAAATGGAACATAATAAAATTCTCACAGGGATTCTCCCTCCCTTGGTATCCCTCCTCGTGGAACAAACCTTCACCATGGTGAGGAAATCGAGGGTGCAACTCGGGTTTATAGGTGCGTTCCTACTCATAAAACCCCCGAGGCTTCCTTTGGAGAGGAGGAAACTAACCGGCTCCCTCAACCCTAGGGGCTCCAAAGACCCTTTATCGATGAAGTTGGTTTCCTGAATCTTTGTTGAGGGCTTGGCTAGCAAATCCCATCTCTCAGCATAGTCGCCAGTGATATTGAGCAAACCCATGTACCTTTCCGGGGTCTGCTCTGGAGCGGGAGTGGGAGGTAGAGGTTCTACCAAGTAACTTACCCCTCTAGTGGCTTGCCGCCTCTGGGGTGTCATATGATCTCAAGAACTAACATTACAGAAAATAACGTCAGACTCACAAGTACATATGAATTCATAATAATATGTTTAGCATAAACAGTTTCACTAAACCTTGGTATTCTCAATGAACATTATAATCCATCATGCAATTGCCACAATGAAATCATCTCTCTAAAATATCCAACATGTAGTAACAAATATGCGATCATCATTATAGAATTTATTCATCACGGTCACAATCATGTAGTTGACACACGACAATCAACACATGGTAACTATAACGATGCAAGAGCGCTCAAATGTTAGTACACGTAAGAATTTAATTATAGTTCAAAGTTAGATAGTTTCATTTATCACACTTATGTCTCATTCTCACAATGCTTGAGCATACATCGCAAATATAATCCCGAATTGGAACCATATTATAGCCAAGAATACTTATGCATACTTCCAAGAACAAGATCACAACCACTAACACAATGTTTACCCTAAGTACACTATTCAGAAAGTCATCATGTTTTTGGCCAAAATTAAATTAGCATAAGCATTACCAATCAAGTATACACAAATATCAACTATCTCACCTCACATAATCATCATCATCATCATTCAACTCAAAATTTCACAAAATCACAATTTCATGAACCACATAAATATCGACAATTAAAGGATATAGAATGAAGCATTGTACCAAATATGAGTTGAGAAAGGTGAATTTGACAAGCCCACAAGCATTCCAATCTTCCAAGCAATGAGTTCTTCGAAAATTTCCAAATTCTAGGGTTTGGGATTTTTGATTTATGGAAGAATTTGGGGTGTTTGTGGTGTGTAGATAATGGAGTAATTAAGATGGAGTGAAATACAATGTGGGAGTGGTTATTTCCGGCCTGATTGGTGGAGGAATTGGTGGAGGTGCGGTGACTTTAAGAGGAATACGGTAGAGAAGAGAAGAAGCTAGGGAGAAAACACGGGTTCTGTCCATTTTTATTTTGACTCTGAGTCACAGTTCATCGCTAATCGTGAGGGAATACTCACGAGTCGTGATGAAGGGTCTTGGAACTTTCAAAATTCACAAAAAATTATGAATGTTATCGCGTCCCATGATGATTTTCCATGGCTCACAATAGAACATTTACTAGGAAATTATATTTTAGTTACTGTAACGCCACGACTCGCAAGAATGTTATAGCGACTCACGAGATGAGTTGGGAGAATTTTGTCACGACTCGTGAGAATTTTGTTGCGACCCTCGAAAGAGATCATCTGAGAGTTCAAAAATCACACAAATATTCTGAAGCTTGTTGGGAGACCCGCAAGGAATTATTGCGACTCGCGACAAAGGTTTACTGGAAGTTGTAAACTTCCTCTGTTTTTCGCGATTCACAAGCGATTTCTCGCGATAGCGAATGTACCTTCATATTTAGAAAAAAATTCTTCAACTTCCCAAGCTCCATTTTTCTTCATCCTTCCCATGTCCTTCACTCCTTCTTTCATCTTATGCAATGCACTTCTTTTGGGATCCACACCATCCCCAAACAAAGCTCGGTGCACATAACCTAGGGCTTCTTCATACTTCCTCAACATGAACAACATTTACCTCCTTTTCTCAATGGTGATTTTGATTGAATGAACAACAATTTCTTCTTTTTTTCTTCTTTTCTCTCATTTTACCTAGGAGCCCTTTTCCTAGCCACACATTACATTTCTTCGGCTCATATGTCACTCACATTTATCCTCTCATTTTTACCTAGGCTACCCTTTTATGTTTTCAACCTAACTGGGTCACCAACATTGCCTAAATTACCCTCTCGGGATTTCAACTTTGCGGGATTGATTTTAATTTTTTTCATTTTCTAATTTATTATTTTCAATTTTTTTTCATTTTCCATTTTTTTCCAATCAAAGTAGCAAAAATCATCCAAGATTACATGCATGTAAATCATTCAACCTCCACCCACACTTAAAACGTTGCATTGCCCTAAATGTAAACATTAAAGGCAAAAAAAAAGATAAAAGTCAAAGTGGGAAGAAAAATGACTCACAATCAAGAATAGGAAATACCGTCACCACAATGGGGATCTCTGCTTTAGCGCTGCTGGTACTGGGCTAGTCAATCTGCATACCTCTGATGCTGCTCCCTATGTCGCTCTGCCTCGAGATCAGGGCCTAAAACACTGCCCATATGTGCGTGCATCTTACAAACCCTTGATGAGAGATGGTCAATATCCTTATCCATATCCATGAGACTCTGGGAGACAAAGATGTTTTGCTCCATAATCATCCCATTCTGCCGGAAAAAACTGTTCTCAACTATGTGCATCAGGCGGTTGTATAAATCTAGAGGGGATAGAGGGAACTCGCCATACATATGCTCGTCTTGCTGTGGAGGGGAGATGGTGTGCCTTGCATATCCCCATCCTACAGTAGAGGTTGAGTGAAAGGAAGAGCACCCTCCTCGGTTGGGATGGGTATTGGGTGTAACTAAATCAGCTTTGGCTCAAAAGAAGCCCGACATGCCTCATCTGGATCAATGGCTAGATCCGTCATGGGCATGTCCAACTTCAGCTTTGTTCACTTGGCTGAGGAAGTCTCATAAACTGGACCTGATTCCTCCCATATAACCAGTGGTAAACTCCACAAATAGTTGTGGTCTCTATTAGATTGTCTTCTGCATCCGTGACAGAGTGATGAGGTATGAGTCATCCTTGCCCATACGGCTGAGGTTTGGTGGTGTGGCGATCTTTAAGAGTTGCGCTAGGAGGGTGACCATGTCCCCCATTGAGGTGTTACCGCCTCTAACCTTCCTCGTCATTTGGATAACTCTCTCCATCCAGAAATATGTCCAAAACCCATATCCTGCAGTCTCGCCAGTGAAGTGCCATAGGTGCTAGACATTATCATTTGGCACATGGGTCGGCTCTGTATGACAGAATAAAGTACCCTCCAGGAAGCGGTGCCTAAACCGAAGAGGGGGTAGATGATCAGGTTGTTCTTGTCCCTGAGATCTCGGACCCTTCAAGTGTTGGTGTGCCAAAATACTATATCATCCTCATCATTGTTGGCCGGGATCTTGGGATAAAACTGCTGCTAGATAGCCGTAGTGTCCCCAAAAAGGCTGCCTTGATCTCCGAGAAAGTCATCTCATATGATATATCATTCAAATGGAACCTAATAAACTTCTCACAGGGATTCTCCCTCCCTTGGTCATCCCTCTGCATGGAACAAACCTTCACCAGGGTGAGGAACTCGAGGGTGCAGCTCGGGTAGGTAGGTGCGCTCCTGCTCATAAAACCCCCGAGGCCTCATTTGATGAGGAGGAAACTTACCGGCTCCCTCAACCCTAGGGGATCCAAAGACCCATCATCGATGAAGTTGGTTTCCTGAATCTTTTTTGAGGGCTTGGCCAACCAATCCCATCTCTCGGTATAGTCGCCAGTGATACTGATCAAACCCATGTACCTTTCCGGGGTTTGCTCTGGAACTGGAGTGGGAGGTAGAGGTCATACCAAATAACTTACCCCTCTGGTGAACGTTGTTTTACTCGCCAAATACCTGCAAACTCAGGAATACTAACTAGTATAATGATAAGCAGGGTCGATCCCACGAGGAGCAACAATCAATAATTTCAATTTCTTTTCAAACTAATTCAGAAAACTCTTTCGGTGATGCCACCACGCCTTAATTTCTGAGAATGATTTCTAAACTAAAATTGCAAATAATGAATGTAAAATGAGAAATAATATATTTAAATAATATCGGCTAAGAATAACTCATGCTAGTTACTATCGATCATAGGCGCAATAATAAATCAATTCTTACACATCTATCG
>JAULKM010000006.1:12889107-12899639 GCA_032355605.1 Rubia tinctorum | reverse complement strand
TTAACCTTGTTTTAGTGATTGTAGCTTAATTAGTAGACTTGTATGGTTTGATAGTGTAACTTGTCTTTAAATTGTTAGCTTAGAAAATCAATCCACCCCCCTTTTATGTACTTATATATATATATATATGCATATATCTATATATAGCGTAGTATTTACCATTATATGAGCAAACGCTTGGAAATATCCCTTGTCTCTGTGGACGACCCCGACTTGCCACTATCTACTTAGTTGTAGTTAGTAAGAAAAAGGGCTTAAAATAGTATCTTTGAGAGGTACGACGACGACCTCCCAACATTTTGAATCCTTCAGGGATCCTCATGTACATTTCAGCATCAAGCGAACCGTATAAGTACGCGGTAACAACATCCATAAGTTGCATATTAAGTTTCTCATGAACTCCTAGATTGATTAGGAATCTGAATGTAATTCTATCCATAAAAGGGGAATACGTTTCCTCAAAATCAATTCCAAACCTTTGAGAAAAATCATGTGCAACAAGCCTTGTATCTCACAATCTCACTTTTCTCATTTCTTTTTTGCACAAATACCCATTTGTATCCAACGGGTCTCACATCTTCAGGTGTAAGTACTATGGGTCCAAAGACTTTGCACCTGTTAAGTGAGTCTAATTCATCTTCAATAGCCCTTATCCATTCAGTCCAATCGTGTCTAGTTTTACACTCAGTAACATACTGTGGTTCGGAATCTGCATTATGTTTGTCCATAACATAGCATGCCAAACTGTAAGAGAATGCACCATTGATATCCTCATTTTGGTTCCACTTTATACTTGCATTGGAATAATTAATTGAAATTTCTCGATTTTCCTCATTTCGTATATCTACAGGAATATGTTCCTCCATTTTTTGGTCATCTTGTTACTATGGTCCTTTTCTTTTTCGAGGATTATAATATTTGGAACCGAGTGGTCTTCCATGCTCCAGACGTGTTGTGATTTCATGAGTGACTTTGTTTTCAATTTTCCCTTTTGGGACTTCAATTTGAGCGAGAGCATTCTCAGATGGTATATGAAATTTAGTCACTCTCTTTGTGTCTGTAAATGCATTAAGAAGTTGATTTCCTATATTTTGCAAATGAAAAATCCGTTGAACTTTTCAATCACACTATTTTGTATAAGGATCAAGATGCAATAATGTTTGTATAGACCAAGTAATTTCCCTTTCCAGCTATTTTCTTTCTGCCCCTAATGCTGAAAAATTTTCTTCATCAAAGTGGCAATCAGCAAAACGAGATGTGCATTATTCCCAGTTTAAGGTTAAAGGTATCTAAAAATATATGGGCTTTCAAAGCCTACATAAATTCCAAGACTTCTCTATGACCCCATATTTGTTGTTTGAGATGGTTCCATAGGCACATGATCAGTGCAACCAAAAATCCTTAGATGGGATATATTTGGTTCTTGGTCGAATGCAAGTTGTAGTGGGGAGTATTTATGATATGCACTTGGCCTGATGCGAATAGATGCTACAACATGTAATATAGCATGACCCCATACCTAAGTAGGGAGCATTGTTCTCATTATCAATAGTCTAGAGATAAGCTGGAGATGCTTGATCAGTGATTCGGCCAGATCATTTTGTGTGTGTACATGAGCAACAAGATGCTCAACAACAATCCCCACTGACATACAATAATCATCGAATGTCTGGGATGTGAATTCATCGACATTATCAAGTCTGATTTTCTTGATTGTATGATCAAGAAATTGAGCTCGCAATTTGATTGTTTGAGCGAGTAATTTAGCAAATGGCATATTACAAGTTAATAATAGACATACATGTGACCATTTGCCAGAGACATATATCAATACCATAAAGTATCGAAATGGTCTATATGGTAGATGGAATGGTCCACATATATCACCATGAATGCGTTCAAGAAACATAGGTGATTCAATTTCAACATTTTCCGGCGAAGGCCTTATGACTAACTTTCCAAGAGATCTAGTTTTACATTGGAAAATTTTCCCTAAATGGATGTCCATGTGTACTTTCAATAATTATTCACACCATAGTTGAACAAGGATGACCCAGCCGATCATGCGATATGGTAAATATTGAAGGTTTGATAACTACCGTATTTGATTAAATTGTATTTATATGTGTGTAATTCAATCCAACATGGAGCATTAGTAGTTTTTCAAGTATGTATTTCCTTCCAGATTTATAAAATTGTGAGAAACATGTATTTCATGGTACATTCGGTTATAGACTGTGTATCAATTTCATGAGAATGTATATCATTGAAACTCAACAAGTTTTTTTGGACCTTGGCAAAAATAAGGCATTGTTTATTGTAAATATTGTGTCATTCGGTATGTAAAGTTTACCTTGCCAACTCCTTCAATCAGATCTACAGGGTCTGATAATTGTATTCACAATGGTTTGCGTTGGTTTTATCTTTGAGAAAAACCTTTTATCCCTTAATATAGTGTATGTTATTTTACAATCAAGTATGCAAATTTCTTCAATTTTAATCCTTTGGTTGGCTTCACAATTAGCTTTATCAATTTCACCACTTTAACTAAAAACAAAAAGAAATTAATAAGAAATATAATTAATTAGACATTAGCAGACCTTTAAAGAAAAGCCCCATACATTGCTATATTTTATATAAGAGATACAAATCAACAACAGATCATTTAGCTTCATTCTCGATAATAGTTATACAATTCTCCCCTTTTCAGTTTTCACCATCCGCTTGTTCAATGAAATCATCATTGAAGGCGGATGCTTCGAGATGAGTGGATTCATTTATGAGGTTGACCTCCTTCTTCTTTTCCTTGATGGACTCTTGGTAGGGTATGCATACGTGCTTCAGGACTCTGCAGACTCTTGACCAATGTCCTTTACCGCTACATCAGATTCAAGGGGTTCCAGAGCCCTTGGATGAACTGGAATCTTTTACCTCTTTTATGGGTATTTTCATGGTTCGTCTCGCGTTGTTATTTCTTTTGATAGTAGTTACCAAACTTATAGGGCAAGTTGTAACCACCTCGACCACATCTGTAACCATGAACACAACCTCGACCTCGCTCATTACCTCGCCCACGACCTCGCCCATGACCTAGACCTCCATCTCGACCCGGAAAATAGTTCTTGCGTACAGGTTCGTTGGAGTTAAAAGTGTTTTCTTTAGGAAACACTTTTGAGCTAGTCGGACGAGACTGGTGATTCTTAATTTAAACTTATTATTCGTCTTCGGGACGAGGAGACAAGCAATCAATTCAGAATACTTTTTAAAACCTCGCACATGATATTGTTGTTGCAGGCGACATTTGATTCGTGGAAAAGTAGAAAAAGTATTTTCCAGCATGTCAATATCAGTTACTGTAACCTCACAAAATTTCAAATGGGTTACTATTCTGAACACTGCAGAATTGTAGTCACTGACTTTATTATAGTCTTGGAACCATAAAGTGGTCCATTCATCGCGGTAAATGGGGAGTATTACATCTCTTTGGTGATCGTATCTTTCTTTTGGATTTTTCCACAACTCACTTGGATTTTTCACAGTGAGATGTTAATTTTTTAGGCTTTCATCAAGATGTCGAATAAGGAAGATTAAAGATCTTTTCCTATCTGTCCTTGATGAGTCTTTCACCTCTTGGAGTGTCTCAAGAAGATTCATTGACTCTAAATACATCTCAATGTCTACTGTCCAAGGCATATAATTGTTTCCATTGATCTCAAGATGACTGAATTCAAACTTCTAAAGATTTGACATGGTGATAACTAATAGGGAAAATAAAATAATTCATTAGATTTAATTCAAACTACAAAAGTCTACAATGATTGTAAATAATAAAGACAAATACATGATTCCGACCGTTACTTAAACAAAATGACATTCTTCCGGTGATATGTCTACGATGAGAATACTAACATGTAATATAAAAATAAGCACGGAAACAAAGACTAATATTAGTTTAGATATTTTATCGGCAAATTTAGTGAGTTTAGAGTGAGAAAGATATGAGACAGAAGAGAAAATGTGGTTTTGTATCATTGGATGTCTTGTATTTATACTATAAAGTATAGTTGTTTATAGCCATTATATTACCGCGGGAATTATAGTCGTTTATATCCGTTATACCGCTAGGTATATATTAATTAATTGCAACTAATGCTAAGAGTAGATTTGCAATGTAATGTCATTAAGTAAGAAGTAAAAATAGACAAACATTGTAGAGACATAATTAATCATAGAAATATTAAAATGAAGTAGTTAAAGATTGGTTATAAATATATCACATCACATTACTATAAGGTGATAGAGCCTCCTGTGTATATTAACATGGTGTTATGCATTTATAAAGTTAATTATTATAAATCACATCACATTAGCAGAGCCTCATGTATATAGTAATATGGTGTTATGCATTTAGAAATTTAATTATTATAAATCACATCACATTATTATAAGGTGGCAAAGCCTCCTGTATGTATGTATGTGTATATATATATATAAACGCATCGAGGTCGTGGTCGTGCTTCCCGTGGACAATCATCTAGTAAGCAGGCTGTAGAGACAGTTACTTGTACAGGTTATTTGTACAATTTATGGTAGTTTTGGTTAGTTGTATATTTATGTTAATAGTTAGTTGATATTGTTAATAGTTAGTTGATATAGAGGTTATTTTCAGGAGTTAGTATCTTCTGTTGAGATCTCTATCGTACATATGGTAGACCTCTTTACTCTTTTTATATAAACCCCGAGCTTGTACCTCTTCAATTAATTAATTCGATACACAAAAAATTGTCCCAAAATACTTTCTCTTTTGTGAAGCAGTTATCCTCTCGTTCATAGCTAGTTTAGAGTTATGAGATTCAGCTTCTTGATGAATCTAATTTGATTTAGACTGAATCTTCATGGTATTAGAGCAATACATTGTTTTGGGATCTTGATTTGTTTTGGAAGCTATGGCAAATGCGAGCTCATCCAGGACAGGAGATGACGCACCAGCCTCTTCGAATACCATACCAAGGCAGAGAGAGTATACTGTAGATGAAGAATGATTCACTAAGATCGGAATGGAAGATCCTTTGTATCTTCATCCTGGATATTATGCTGGATTGTCATTGGTGACAGATTTGCTAATGGAGATGAACTACATGACATGAAGTGTGGCTATGATGACGGCTTTGGAATCCAGAGACAAATTATGCTTCATAACAGGTGAGTTTACTATTCCTACTGCCAATTCACCTGTTTATAAGCAATGAAGAAAGGTCATTTCGACTTTAGTATCTTGGATTAGGAACTCTATGAGTAAAGAGATAACTAGAGGCTTTGGTTTTCTAACTGATGCTAAACAACTCTGGAAGGAAATTATACTGAGATATGGTTTTAGAAATGGACCATTGTTATATGATATTAGGAGAAACATTCGATTTTTGAAACAGGAAGGACTGTATGTAACTCAGTACTTTAATGAGATGAATAATCTTTGGGATGAACAGTCTCGTTTAAGGCCTAAACGAAGGTGTAAATGTAGTTCTACTGGCTGTCATTGTGGATATTATGAAATTTTAGAAGCTTTGATGGGATTGAATGATGATTTTGATGTTATTAGAAATCAGTTACTTTCTATGGAACCAGTTCCTCTTGTTGCCAAAGCTTATAGCCTTATCCTTAAGATGGAAAGGACAAAAACAATTCAAGTGCATCAGGTACATACATATGAGAATGCTGCAATGTATGCTAGACCTGTTTATGATAATCAGAACACCAAACCTCCCTATTTCAACAAGAATAAGGAGTTTTATGATAATAAAAGTGGCATGAAATGTGATTATTTCCATAGAACTGGTCATGTGAAGGACTTCTGTTTCAAGCTACATAGTTATCCTGAGTGGTGGTTAGGAAAAAAGGAGGAAGGTGGCAAACAGAAGCCCGGGTTTGCAGCAAATATCAATACATGTTCAGTTCCATAGGATACACCTTTGGAATTGGGAGAATCAGGTAACCAGTATAATTTGCAAAATATTATGGTCAGTTTGATGCAGCTAAAGCAAAATGTTAACAGAGCTATGAAAGGGGAAATGTATGAGATTGATTCAACTCATGGAGAGATGATCAACATGACTCATTTTTCAGACTTTTCAGGTGCAATAGCAACTCATATGGCTAATTCTAATTTTCTGTTTGGTAATGATTCTTGGATTCTTGATAGTGGAGCTTCTAGTCATATGTGTAGTAATCAAGCTTTATTTTAATACTTTAAGCCTATATTACAACAACATCAATTTATTTTCCAGATCATACAATGAAAATGGTAGAGTTTATTGGATCAGTAAAATTGGGGAAAGATCTAATTCTCAGAGATTGTCTCTATGTGTCACCTTTCAAGTTCAACTTGTTGTCTGTGAGTAAGCTGAGCAAGAGTGCTGTAGTCAATTTTAATTTTCATCCAACCTTTTGTCTGATACAGGACCTCAAGACTAAGAGGATTGTTGGAGTGGCTGAAGAACACATAGATCTTTACCTGGCGAATAATCATTCTTTTGAGCCAAGTTTCATTCAGAAATTTGTTGGTTTGCTAAATAATTATAGAATGACTGAAGGTAGCGTGTTTGTAAATAATGTTGAGACATTAGATGTATCAGTTTGGCATAACAGACTTGGCTATCCATCATTACATGTGATGAATCATTTGAAATCAGTATGTAAGATGCCTGGATTTTTTCAGTGTGACATTTGTCCTTTGGCTAAACAAACCAGACAACCTTTTCATGTTTCAGTTACTAACTTTGTTGCTTTATTTGACATGATCCATATGGATTTATGGGGTCCATACAAAATACCAACTATGAATGGGATGTCTTATTTCTTGACTGTTGTGGATGATTTTAGTAGAACAACATGGACTTATCTTTTGAGAAACAAAACTATGGTCTGTTCTTTGATTCATATTTTTTTGGATATGGTTTGTACTCAGTTTGGTAAAAAGGTGAAATTAATCCGTACAGATAATGGTTCAGAATTTACCAATTTACCAGTTTAGAAAATGCTACAGAGGTATGGGATTATTCATCAGAAAAGTTGTCCTTACACTCCACAACAGAATGGAGTGGTTGAAAGGAAGCATATGAACTTGCTTAAAATGGCCAGGGCTTTCATGTTTCAATCTAATTTTCCAGCCTCTTTCCGGGGAGATATCATTTTGTCAGCTGCATATACCATAAATAAGTTACCTTCTTCCATCCTTAATTGGAAATCACCTTAAGAACTACTTTTTCATCAAACTCCTGATCTGCATTTTCTTAAAGTTTTTGGGTCTTTATGTTTTGCTTCTAATACAATTCCTCAGAAGTCCAAATTTTAGATTAGATCTTTTCCATGTGTGTTTTTAGGTTACCCCATTGGTTAAAAGGCATATAAACTCTATGATTTACAAAACAAAAAGATAATTATTTCCAGATATGTTGTCTTTAGAGAACATTCCTTTCCTTTTCAAACAATTTCTGGTCATTCATCTCCTGTTCAGTCCACTTCTCATTATTTTTCTTTTCCTAATCCCCGTATATATGATGACCCTGACACATCATCTTCATCTCTGCACAATATTCCTTTTTCTGAACCTGCTTGTTCTACTTCACCTTCACCTTCATCCTCTAATTCTGATTCTAATCCTACACATAATAGCTCAAATAATCCCACTTCAGTTTCTCTTTCTACACACACATATACATAGCCACTTTTTCCTTCATCTGTTCCTCTTCGACATAGTACTAGAATAAAAAATAAACCATCTTGCCTTTCTGATTTTGTTACTAATGTTTCTGATCAACCTATAATTCCTACTCATTTTTCTTCTTCTCATTCATCCTTTTTAGCTAACAAATCTGAAATTTTAAAACTCCAGTCTTTTAAACAAGCTTCTGCCTATCCACAGTGGAAACAAGCTATGAAAACTGAACTTGATGCTTTGGAACAAAATAAAACTTGGTCTCTAGTTCCATTGCCTCCTATAAAGAAAGAAATTGGGTGTAAATGGGTCTATAAAGCCAAGTGCCATGCTGATGGAACTCTTGAAAGATGTAAAGCTTGACTGGTTTCCAAAGGGTATAACCAAGTAGAGAGGTTTGGATTATGATGAATGTTTTTCTCCTGTGGCTAAGTTCGATACAGTGAGACTTCTCCTTGCTTTGGCTGCTGCAAATTATTGGTTATTACATCAAGTTGATGTGAATAATGCGTTTCTGCATGGTTTTATCAATGAGGATCTTTATATGAAGCCTCCACCTAGTTATTCTACACATCCTGGACTTGTCTGCAAGTTACATAGATCTCTTTATGGCCTCAAATAGGCCTAATGTCAGTGGAATGTTGAATTTACAACTCATTTTCTTGCTTATGGATTTGTTCAATCCAAGCATGATCACTGTTTGTTCTTGCTTACTTCCTGATCTCATTTGGCATTGGTGGTTTATGTAGATGACATAATCATTGCCAGTAACAATCATACGGCCATACAAGATTTCAAGAACTCCCTTCACTGAAAGTTTACCATCAAAGATCTTGGCATTGCGAAGTTCTTTTTAGGGCTTGAAATAGTAAGATCTAAAATTGGTATGTTCATCACTCAGTCCAAATATATCAAGGATATTCTCAGGGATCTTGGCCTGGTGCAAGCCAATTTTGTTGCATCTCCCTTTCCTGTTACTTGGAAAGATGATTCTTCTTCTTCTCTGCTCTTTGATCCTAGTCCTTACAGACGGCTTATTGGACGACTGCTTTACCTTAATTTTACCAGACCCGATATCACATATTCGATCAATCAGTTTAGTCAATTTGTTCATGTTCCTACTGAACATCACTGGAATGCAGCAATCCATATAGCCAAATACTTGAAGCATCATCATTATTTTGGCTTATTTTATCTTGTTCAGTCATCCCCATCTCTCACTGCTTATAGTGATGGAGGCTGGGCTACCTGCAAGGATACTCATTGATATGTTATTGGGTATTGTGTCTTTCTCGGAGCATCTTAAATATCGTGGAAATAAAAGAAGCAATCAATTGTTTCCAAAAGTTTGGCTGAATCTGAATATAGGAGTTTTGGCTCACACCCTCTGTGAACTTTGTTGGTTGAGTTACCTTCTTTCTGATTTCCATATACAAGTCCTTCTTCCCATATTTGTTTGGAGTGATTCTGAGGCAGCAATCCACATTACTGAAAATCTGATTTTTCACGAACGCACCAAACATATAGAGGTTGGCTGTCACTTGGTTCAGGATGCTTATCAGGAAGGTTTCATCAACCTTTGTCATGTTCAATCTCAATCCCAGCTGGCTGACCTTTTTACCAAGCTACTATCAGCTTCGCATTTTCTTCCTATTCTTCTCAATATAAGCTTCTGTTCAATCACGACAGCCTCATCTTGAGGGGGGGGGGGTTAGAGACAGTTACTTGTACATTTTTTGGTAGTTTTGGTTAGCTTTATATTTCTGTTAATAGTTAGTTGATATAGAGGTTATTTTTGGGAGTTAGTATCTTCTGTTGAGATCTCTATCGTACATATGGTAGACCTATTTACTCTTTGTATATAAACCCCAAGCTTGTACCTCTTCAATTAATTAATTCGATATACAGAATTTTTTTCCAAAATACTTCTATTTTGTGAAGCAGTTATCCTCGCGTTCATAGCTAGTTTAGAGTTATGAGATTCAGCTTCTTGATGAATCTGATTTGATTTAGACCGAATCTTCACAGGCCTAGGTTAAGTATCTTTACAAACTGAATTGATGCGTCACTCTGCCGTTGTTGCTCCGTCACCGCAGCTGAACCCATCTCTGATCCGTCGCTGCTCCGCTGGTTCGCCGCGTCGCCACTGCTGGCCTATCTCTGCAGCCTCCCATCAAACATAAGTGGCACAATTCTTCAAACAAGTTACATAAAAAGGAAGATTTGTTGCTTCAAAAACACCTGGTGCGTAGGATGAGTTTATGGAAAAGAGTAAACTCCAATTTGAGAGCTTCTAAAACTCAATAATTTGAGAACTTCTAAACTCCAATTTCCAGATGGAAGTGTCAGAAATTTTTGGAGGAGAGGAGAGAAAAATGGAAAAAGAAAGAAAAATGGAAAATAATTGTTTTGTTAAAAAGTAGGGAGGGTATTATTGTTTTTTTAAAATTTTCTAATTGTATGGTAAAATGGCCATCTTGATAAATTCCGGCCAATTTGGCCAATGACATTACGGTCAACGAGATCCACAATTATTTTTGCACTTTCATATTTTACAGGATCATTTCTCCATTTTAAACCAAAACATAGATAAAAACTCACTTTTCTCAAATAAAAAAACACCCTGAAGCTAAAATTGGGCTCTCTTTTCTAGCCCGAGGAGCCCAATTAAGTAGCAAGAGCAGTCGAGTCTACACCTTTCCCCAAACACCTTGCCACCGATATCCGATCACGTCTCTCAGTCCCCGTCGTCCGCCGACGCCATGGACCACTCTTCCGACTCTTCCTCCATCGACCCATTTTTCCACATAATTCGAAT
>JAULKM010000006.1:12856109-12882971 GCA_032355605.1 Rubia tinctorum | reverse complement strand
ACCTTTTTCCACACCATTTGGCCTCTCATTTTTACCTAGGTTGCCCTTTCGGGTTTTCAACCTATCCGGGCCTCCCAATTTTGCCTAAGTTGCCCTCTCGGGTTTTCAACCTAGCGGGATTCTATTAAATTTTTTTTCTTCTCAAAATTACACTTCAAAATTACAATTCAACAACCGAGCAAACATGAGCTATCTTGCCTCTCTTATAGATATCTGGCAACACTGGTAAATGAAGTACTCCACGAGATCTTGGCAAGCGCGTCCCGTGCAAATCGACCTCAAAATCATGTAGTCCTCCTCGATCAAAGTGGCGGCCTTTCTATGGTCCAGTACCACTATGGTCAGCAACCTCGCAATGTACCTCATCGCCTGATGCACTATATCGTTGTTCTTTCTTACCTTCCCCCGTGGCCGTCGGGTGATGGCTGGCCGAAACGTTCCAACATCGAATCCTGAGAAATCCTCGGTGTGGCCATCCACCTCAGTCACATACTTCCACCCAAAACACATGGAAATATTTTGGTAAGTCATTGAGCGGGTGTCATCCCCCAGGTGGAACCTCGCAACCTTATCGCCCTGCCTATTGGTTCCTTGTTTGACAGTAGCAAGGAACTCCAATGTGTACAGGGTGTACGTGGGGATAGACTTCTCCACGAAGCCTTCCAAACTGATCCTCTTCAGGAGAACCTTGACCGGTTTGTAGATCTTAAGGTCCTTAAAGATCTTCTTGTCCAAAAACCTGGTCTCCGGGATGGGAAGCCCTACAAGATGCTCTCATTGCTCCTAGTGGTCTGAGCGGGGTGTCTGTAATCCCATGAAGGGGACACTCAGATCAATTCTCTGTCTCGGCATCTCAACAGCAAAAACAAGCAACATAAACAGTCCAAATATACTAACAATAATAGCTCGAACCACAATCTCAAACTAACTACCCAGTATTAAAAAATTGCTCACAAAATTATGCAATTTTGAAAATCACACTCAAGCCCCCTAACAAAGTTCAAACATGCAATTTCCAAAATCCAAAAAAAAATCAAAAAATTCCCAATCCTTCAAAGAGGGTTTCGTCCAAGTACCCAATTGAAAATTGATGACAGATTTTGATGAATTGATGCACGTGGAGTGTGCAGACTCCTCCTAGAGCAAAATTCAAAAATCTTCAACACCTGGAATGGGATAATCTTCAAGTTTTTTGGAGAAAAAACTCGAAGGAGGCTGAACTGTATTATTTGAATCCGGGGAAGATTTTTTTTTTGGAGCCAATTTTTAGTGGGATTTTTTCTAGAATTGTGAGAGGCGTGTTTTGGGACAAATTTCGTGGAAATTGGTTGAGAATTGAGGTAGATATGGATATTTTTAGGCTAGAAGGGGGAGAGGGTCGCGACTATTTTTTTTGGGGTTGAGAGGTGAAGAGAATAAGGGTTTTATAGAACCCTTGTGCAAGCTAATTGGTTGTTTTTGGGCGTCACAGGCGGTAATCATGTGGCATGACTCGTGCCACTTGAATGCCTCATTCCAGGCTTGCAACACGAGGCTTGGCACGACTTGTGCCTGCCCATTTCCTTCACTTTTATCGCAAAGTTTCTTTCACCCAAAAACATGCAAACCAAGTGTAATACCATTCCAGCCTAAAAATCAATGACTACAAATACCTAAAACACCACTAATTTGACAAACGATTTCCAAAAATCACATGAACAAATTTCACAACCTACTAAAACACAATAAAAACATTGTTCCTTTATTTTCGTCCTCACAACTTATTTTTAATGAATTTCAAAAGCTAAGAAAAATTAACCGGTGAGTTTCCATAATCATCATTCGTGACTCTACCCACAACCACATCCCTATAGATGGGTCTCCATATCACATGAGACATACCTCTTACCTTGGGTGACATATACCAAACATATTCATCCTTCACAATCGTCGATACATTCTTGTTTTTTTGGGTGTAGGAAGGGGTTTAGGGGTTAAAAGTCCTTAGTTCGCTTCCTTTCCCGCCGAATGTTAGTGCTCAGTTTTGGAAAACAAACACTAGTTTAAAGCTTTTGTATTCAAGTGCGGGTGGTGGAAAATAAGGTTGGGGTTTGTTTAGAGAAACTTATGGATTTTACATTGGTGGACTTGAATCAAGTGGGATATGAGGACGACAAATTCATCTTAGCTACTCAGGCACACCAACCTTTTTTTACATCCAAGAACCTAGCAATGAGAAGTGGCATGTTGTATGGGAAGAAGTTTAATTTTAAAGAGGATATTAATTGACCTGTAGCAACTGAAAGTTCAGAGTTTTCATCTGCCTTTCCGAGTTGGGAGGATGTTGGTGGATAACTTGTTGGTAGACGTTCACATGGCTATGGATTGTGGGTAGATTAGAATGGTGGTTAAATTGTAGGGGTGATTTTGTTTTTGGAAAAGGAAAAGATAGGGAGGACATTTTGTGTATGTGGTCACTTTGTGAATTGTTTTGTATATTCCTCATTTTGATTGTAATCAATATATTATGGTGGTATAAATAATATGGTATGCGAGGTGAATTTATTATAATAATGTTTTTTTGGAATAATTTGTCATCATTTTTTGACTTAAAAGCAACCATGAAGGTTGTCTTTTGTCTTCCTACACTAGCTTTGATAGTGATCCAACCGGTGCTGGAAAATAAAGCGGTTGCTTTGTTTTTCAGAGGCACTGGTTATAACGTCAAAGGCATCAGTTTGAACAACGGGTGCTCTTCAGGTGCTCCATACTTAAAAACTTCTTGGGTTTCATAATATTCTTTTTAAAATGCATTTAAGCAGCTGTGTATGGCTGCTTGGAGTTAGCAAAGGCACAAGTTAGAAGAATATAAGCACCGATACTCCATATATAGAAACTTTTCCACCTTTGCTCTTGGGTAATTTTTATTATTAAAAGGGGTATTAAAGCACCTATGTATGGTTGCCTTGAGTCTGCATAGGCATTGATACCGGTAACATCCCTAATGGATTTTCCAAGTCCGATCCAGAAGATTGATGAGGGTTCGGTCACACAAACACATCCTCAAGTAATTCCGATTTGACATTTTACTTCTAAGCAATCAACTACAATTTACTCTAGAACATATACTAGCATTTTTCCACATTTTATGAACATAAATAAAATCTTTACTTTCATAATTAGCCAAAATAAGAAAATTTGGATGATTCTAAGCGGTGTAAATTACCGTAACCTAATCTTAGATGAAAGATACATTAGTAAAAATAAAAATAAAAAATCAATTATAATTGTCCTACGGAACTCCTCCAAGCTTTCCGGCTTCACAGTACACATCATGAAGTACTATGTCAACTTAGTTCCCACTATGGTGAGAAGAAATGAAGTGTAGGGTTTGTTTTCAAATTATTGGGACCTCGGTGTAATTTACCCAAAATGTAGACCACCACTCAATGTTAAGATTTTAGTCCCTTCCGTTGACCCATTCCGGCCCAAATCGCCAAGTCTTGATTGTCTTAAGGTGAATTGAATTTTGGGGTCATCAATTTTATGTTTAGCCGTCTCCCACTTTCTTCGTGGGAGCTATGTGCAAAAAGAATAAATGAAGAAATGTGAAAAGCTTAGTTTTTCCATACTTTGTACATACCGGTGCTACAATAATTTGATGATGAAGTAGAAATAATGGGCGGGAAATGAATTTTCTTTTTTAAAATTTCATTCAAAACTTTGGTGGGAAATAAACAAGCCTTGGTTAATACGTCAAAGGCACCGGTTGGAGAAACGGTGCTCCATACTTAGAAGCATTTTTTTAAAATTTGCACTTGGGTTCATTTTTTTAAAATCACACATTTATGAACATATGTAAGGCTGCGTTGAGTCGACATAGGCACCGGTTTGACCATCATAGACACCGATTTCCAACCGGTGTTTGATACTTAGAATTATTTTTGCAATTGCTCTTGGGTCCAAAATTTGATTAAAACATTATTTTAAATAGTTGCATAAGGCTTCTTTATGACAACATAGGCATGAGTTGGAAGGCATAGGAACCAGTTGGAGAATCAGTGTTTGGTACCAAGAAAAAAATTGGTATAAAGATAGTAGCTATAGGCTGCGTTTAACAACTTAGGTACTGGTTCTTAATCTTCATACTAGTGCTGGTGTCACGAGTATTAATTAAAAAAAATGAAAATGCCACAAACCACTTCATCTTCGTCCACTTACACCATGATCATTTTCTCCATAATTTCTCCATAAACCCCACTTCAATTCACTCTTTAACTCATTCAGATCGTTCCCCTCCCACGTTATATGTAACAATAAACATCCCTCACCTTTTGCAGTACTCACACTCTTCATAACAAAGCCCATTGGCAGATAAATACAGAAGAGTCGACTGATCCACCTTCAAAAACCCTAAAATTTCTGTCTTGATCAAAGGTATGTTTCCTAAATGAACATTGATGTGCCGACCCAACAAGTAGAATTTTCGCTGTTCATCGGGAAATATCTCCTCCGGAAAAACAGATCTCAGAAATGATTCCGGGGAAAATACTCCGACAATCAAGTCAGCCATTTCCTTCGAGAACTAAAATTTCTCAGTTGTCAACATCTGAGATTGTGGGTTGCATCATGGTTCCTACAATCTCGGTTCATGGTTAATCCTCCAAATGTGGTTCCGCCTTTATCGGTTCGTGGCCTAATTTCAGAAAATTCTTCATCTTTCTCGGCTCATCGGTGATACGTTCATTGGACTTTACGGTTAAGTATTGGGCTGGGCCTAAAGTCCAGCGACTACAAGATTATGGGCTAGGTATACACCATAAGTCCCCCTAGCCATGAAGTCTAAATACGAAGTGATGACTTTCTATGTTTGTAGTACATTTGCAAACTTTTTTTGATCGAACTCCTGAAGCTATGACAACATGTTTGCCTTTAATGAAACTAACACTGTCTTCAGGAAGTATTAGTTGCTTCTTGGCTACAGATGCGATACTGTTTTCATTTTCGCTTTTGAAATTTTCTCTTTATCCACTATATTTGTAACTAATTTAGTCATTTGAGATTTTGCTAGATTTCCTCCTCCTTATTTGCTGTATTGTTCCAAAATTGTTTCTCATGCCGTTATGTCTTCCCCTTTATAAATGCTTCGATTTTGGTGATTTGATTTTGTCAGTATTCAGTGCATTGCGTGTACCTATATCCCGCCGACTTCTCATTTTCCTAAAAAGACGAGCTGCTTTTCGACAAGCATTAATCATTACCTTTTTGTTTGATTTGACTTCTCCTACATTTTAATTTTCATAAATTAATTTTCTCAACACATTTGTATTCTTCATTTTCTTCTTCCCTCTTTTTATTGCTCCAGTTCTTCGACGTTGTTCATCAAACCGTAAGTTTTTCTCTTTCTGATTGTCCTTCTCTGTAGGGTGATACTTGTGTGTTTATGCATCATCTCTATATTTTTCAAACCTCAATCTGGGGATTTTCAGATTAATTTTCTTCTTTTCTATTTTTCTTCTTGGTATACTCTGTGTTTTTTCTTTGACTTTTACAAGACTATACCCCTTTTTGCCCTCTGTAACTCTTAATTGATTATTTTTTCTTGGATCTTAGGAGTTGTGACTGGTTCAATGTCTACCTCTATCATTTCTGAATTGTCAGTAAAAGACGTCCTTGTTGATAGTGTCGATTCCAGGGAGTATTCCGACCGACCTGCCGGTTCTTCTGCCGTTAACCATATTATCTCTAATTACTTATTGGAAAATATTAAGGATTGTTATCCTTTTTTAAATTTTTGTATGATTTTAGGGCTCCCGAGTCTCCTAAAAGTGTTCGCGCCCCTCCCTCTGACTTTATCTCCTGCTACTTAGATTACTTTTAATTTGGACAAGTTTTTCCTTTACCTTAGCATGTTTAGGACTTGCTTTCACATTATCGGGTTGCATTACCCCGGCTTCATCCTAAAGTTGTCTCAAATTTTGTTTTGTTTTACCATGTATGTGAAGCGGCTCAAGTTCCCTTTTTCCATTGATCTATTCTATAGTCTTTACTAGCTTCGCAAAGTGAAAATTCCTTTGACGAATTCACCCTTTAACAGTCATTCCAACTGTTGAGTTCATTAAAGGATTTCCTAACAACTGTGGTGTGTGGCGTAATTTTTTTTCTTTCTGAAACCTAGTCATGGCAACAAGAAATCCTTTCCGGTTTGAAACTATAATGTTCCCAAATCCAAACTTCCTAAGGTTGGGGCTCGCCTTAATGCTGAGTCTGAGATTGTATTAGCACTCAACGAAAACTTGATGTTTCTTTGCAAAGCTAATACAGTGAGCGAAGGTATTTGTTTGTCACTATTTTGTTGTTTTTCGTTGTCTTATTTATCACCTGCTGTTTTCATTCACTTTTTGTCTCTTTTTTGCTTGTCTGCCTTACTTTGTAAACTGAATTACATATAGTGATTTAACCAAGAGACCCATTGAGAGAGATATTTTTTGTGGTGACGAAGATGAACAACCCGAAGATATGGCTATTCAAAATAATGAAAATATTGCAATTGCTACTATTTAGACAAGGTGGTTGAAACTGGTTCCCAACCACAAACTTCTGAAGCTACCGCTAAAAAAGGTAGGGAGATCTTTGCTAGCAACACTCATGACACCTCTCGTAGAAAGAAGAACAAGGAGCAAACAGGGCGGTATTCCAACACATTGGAGCCTCCTCGGAAAAAGGAGCGCATCATTCATTCCCACTCTAAGCCTCCACCGCGAAGCTATGACTTGATGATGGAGGGGACTATTCCTGTTACCCTATCTAAATTGTCCCTCCATGAGACAATGACTATGGTACGTTTTTTAAGTATATATGTGGTTTAATTTTGTATTTCATTATTATGACCTCTAACCGCATTACTTGTTTGCATATTTTTAAAAAATAGGTTAGTGAGATGTGCACCTCGTTAGCCAACGAGTTACTGAGTTTGCTAAAGGGGACGGGTCGCTCCTGGAAAAATTACAGGTGGCTGAAGAAAAGTGTACTAGTTTGAGTGTCGGTTGGGGATGCCAAAAACGTGCATATGCAGCTGAGGAACGTGTGTTTGGGTGATGAAAAGGAAGCTAGTCAGTTGCATTGAGTTGGAGGAGATGTAGACTAATGGTCTTGCTTTGCCTGGGTACCTCCTGGTCCTCGTTGATCATCTAATGAAGACAAAGTCCTTTTATGCTTTATTTGAAGAAATCTCTACTACCGCTCACAGTGTTAGGTACGTCAAGGCTTTGGCTGAGCTACAAAGACTGAACCCTACTATGAAGGCCCAAAACTTGCCTAACCTGGCTAAGTCTGAGAAGGCGCTAGAGCAACAGAGGGCTATTCTTAACAAGGGGTTCATCCGTAGCAATTCTGATGGGGTCACCCTTACGTCTTACTATCCCACCTAGCCAGTCTGCTTTATTTGCCCTCTGTGGCTGAACTTAAGAAGTGCGAGGTTGATTATTCTGAGGATCTCCCTTTCAGTTCCCGCCCTTCCGAGCTATTGTTAACTCTAATGTGAACGCGAATGCTAAGGCCACTGCGAATGCTGAAGGAAGTGTAAGCACTGAGGTCTTTGTTTATGATACGAGCAAGGGGGTTCTGTTTCCATTGTTCAGACTTTGCTCGTTTCTCTCTCTAATGTTAGTGGATCTTATTACCATTTGATTTTCATCTGTAATTGATAAGAATATTTTGATGTATGTCTGTACTGTTTGTATTATTATGGGTATAAACGTCGAATCGCTCTTATAATTTTGTGAGTTCTCATTTTATTCATTCATATGAAGGTTTTTATATTTTGGTTGATCATAAGTTTTTTAAACACCTAAACTATTTGGGATCTAATGTTCGTTTCTATGATCATCCTGGGTATATGCCATCTCCATTTCGTCCTATTGAGCTGGGTGAAGCTAGTCAATCCATATCCAAGGAATACTTTGAGATAATTTCTACTAATCGCTTTTCTAATATAGAATATATTCCATTGTGTCTTGAATGACAACTTCCTTCTTCTTCATCCTCTCCAACTTCTTCGACATCCTGCCCTGGAAGCCAGTTTGTACCCTAGGGCTACAATATTGAATCTTTGGACAAAGATATAGTTCATAACTTAGTTGATCTTAATTTGTTGATGTATATGTGCGTTCACTTTATCTTCCTCCTCGTGTTTATGAATGGGCAACATGTCTGTGTATTTGTCTAAAGTATATGTTACTTGGAATCTATGATCTTGAAGTTGGATAAATAATGACTTTAAAGGATTCTCAAGATTCTGTTCGCGAGCTGAAATATGTTTGTGCTGAACAGAACAATCTTATTTAGTGCCAAGAACTGAGCATGGTTAGAATGCCCCATCAACAAGAGGATGCTAAGAATTTTACTTCTGGAAAGGCCAACGAAGCTCATCAAAAAACCCTGATCTTTGATAAACAATGTTCTCGCATTGACGATTTATTGGAGCTATAGAAGAAAAAGCAGAGTGAGTGCGATCATTTGTCTTCTGCAGCCTAGTGGCAAAGTAGGTTTGACGAACAGTTTGCGATAAACACTCAACTTCGTAATGAGATAGAAGAGCTTCGTGTCGAGTGCAATCGTCTTAACTCATGTGTACATAAATTTGAACAAGCTTGTGTTGAATATAAGGACAATCTTCAAGTCTTTCCATCACCATCTCGTCGGCATGCTGGTCGCGGGGACCCATCGATGAGTATCAGCGGGTAGAGGATTAATTTGTCTGAAACTGTTAGGTCTCATATTCGCCAATTAGAATACAAAATTGAAAATTTGAAGGATACAAATAAGAATTATCAAGATACTATTGGTGTTATGAGCATGGAGCTTGATCGTGAGGAATTTGGCCCAATATTTGATTTTTAAGGCGTACTTTGCCAAGCATCTTCCTATATGGGGCGAAGAGGTTTTACACGAAATCCCACCTACTTATACATGAAATGGCGTCATGGCCATATTTTAGAAGATGAGCATGAAGCTGAACGATCTCATCGCTAGGTTGAGCAATCCCATCACGAAGCTGAGCCGCCTCGTCGCCATGGCGGTTCTTCGTCTTCTAGATCATTGCTCACATCAAGGCGCTGATAGTTTATTTTTCAGAATGCTCGAAGTATTTGTTTATGCTGGTTCGTATTTTGTAATTATGTTTATTCACTATCTATCAACACTAAATACTGTGGTATTTACATTTCCTTCTACTCGTTTATTTATGCATTATTTAGTTTTTTTTGAAATTTTTCCATAGGAAGCTGTATAATTTATACTGTTGATTTTGCTGTTATGTTTGCCTAATTTTCAAGATCTATAGCTTGCAAAATCAAGGATCTATATTGTGCGAACTTGCAAGATCTATTGCTTGCTTATGTCTTATTTGTGGGCATATATGCCTTTTAGCAAGATCTATCGCTTGCTTAGTTGGGTTTGCGTAGTTCAAAGATCTATAGCTTGGGAACTCATGAACTTGTATTGCATGAATTGCAAGATCTATTACTTGCTTGCTTCACTATTTGTAGGCATATCTGCCTTTGCGCAAGATCTATAGCTCGCGACTTTGTAAGCTCTATAGCTTACAAAGTGTAAAAATTATAAGTTGTTGCTGCGCTTTGTCAAAATCAATTGTTTGCGATGTGCCGTAGTTGGCTATTATTCAGAGAATGTAAATAAATTATCATGAAAAGTATGTTTCCCCCAAAGACGCACTTTTATATTTAATATGTTGCAATAATATCGCTTTCAAAAGAAAACAAAAATGTGAACACCACCAATGATCATCTCATGGCTTCTATACATTTGGGTTTTTCCTACCCTCCTCATATGTTACACATAAAACATTCTAAGGTTGATCACATGCCAAGTGTTGGGGACGCGACTGCCATCATATCTCTCTAGCTTATAGCAGTTGGAACAATGCACTTTTGCTATCTTGTAGGGGTCTTCCCATTTTGGGCTTAGCTTTCCTTTTTCTTCTACTAGGCTTTCTTCATTTTTTTCGCAGTACTAAGTCACCAATTTGAAATTGCGTCTCTTAAACCTTCTGATTGTATGCTCTAGCTATCTTCTCCTTATACTTCGCCTCTGAAATCGCTGCTTGTTGTCTCTTCTCCTCAAGTTCATCTAGGTCCAGCCTCATCTTTTCAGAATTATCATTCTTCTTGTATACTTGTATTCAAAGGCTTGAGTTCCCGATTTCCACCAGTATTATTGCCCCATGACCATAGACTAGACTATATGGTGTTTCTCTTATTGGTTATCGAACAGTTGTTCTGTATGACCACTGGGTATTGGGTATTTCATCCGCCCAACCAGTTCGCTTCCCTTCTAGTTTTTTTGTATACCCTGAACTATGGTTCTATTGGTGACCTCCTTCTGTCCGTTTTCCTGAGAGTGTGCTATAGAAGTAAACTTCTATGTAATCCCTAACTTGGAGCACCATTCCGTAAACGCTAGTGATATGTTCCATTATCCGTGACAATAGTTTGTGGTACCCCGAAATGATATACTATGTTCTGCCAGACAAACTTTCTTGTTACCTTCACTGTTACTTATCCAAGTTGCTTTGCTTCTATCCATTTGGTGAAGTAGCCAATTGCCACAATCAAGAATTTTGCACTGCCAGCGCCTTTTGGGAAGGGTCCAACCAGGTCGATTCTCCATTTATCGAACAACTATGCTTCATATATTCCTGTTAAAATAACCTGCGGTTTATACGATATTGGGTCATTGATCGGAAAACTTCTACACTTGAGCACGAAGTTGTATGCATCGTTGAACATAGTTGGCCAATAATATCCTGCTCGAATTATTTTCTTTGCAAATGTTCGAGATCCCTGATGCACTCCACATAGCCCTTCGTGTACTTCTTTCAATATCGCTTCTTCTTGTAATGGTCCTACACACTTTATCCATAGAGATAGGAAACCATTTTTTGAACAGGACTCTTCCTTCATAAGCATAATTGTGAGACCGTAGTTCCATGTTTCTGGCTTGTACCTTGTCTGTTGGCAACTTTCCCCTTGCGAAGTAGTTTATCAGCGATGTCATCCATTTTGCTTCTTCTATTTGAACCGTTGACACAGTTTTTATTTTTGTACTTATAACTAGAATGACTTCCACTTTTAAATCTATGTGTTTGACCAATGAATCAAACCCAGCTATTGCGAGCTTACTCAAGGCATATGCTTTTGTATTTTCAATTCTTAGTACATACTAGATATATAAGTATTCAAGTTGAGCGATGTGCTGACAAACTCTCCTTTAATATTTTACCAGCTGCTCTTCCCCAACTTCATAGTCTCCTCTTACTTGCTGGACTACTATTTGTGAATTGCTAAAGCTCAAAACACTTTTGACTTTCATTCTTATTGTAAGGTCTAAACCACATATTATTGCTTCGTATTCCTCTTCATTGTTGGTGAGCGAAAAGTCAAAACGAAGTGATGTGCTCCCCTCCTCTTAATGTTGCGATTCCAGCCGGAGGTTGGAATTTCATTACCAAGTTGTATAGAGACCATGTCGTCTTTGTTGCGTTCATCCAGGGTCTTCTAATGATGGCGTTAAATGGACTTGGTGCTTCCATGACTAGAAATTGCACATAATGGTGCAATTTCTATCGCTCTCACCGATGGTAACATGCAGTTGAATGTTTCCTAGAGGTGTCTCCACTCGTCCTGTAAATCCTACAAGTGAGGATGTGGACTTTTTTAGATCCGTCCGCTTGTATCCTAGCATATTGAAGCAATCAACAAATAGGATTTCTACTGAACTTCCATCATCTATGAATACTCTATGAACTATTGCATTTCCAATTTTAGCGATGATGACCATTGGGTCATTATGAGGTGAAGCATTGGGAACTGCATCTTCTTCGCTAAATGTGATTGTTTTGTCCAAATGAAGCCTTTTGTCGGCAGGCTCTTGTGGTGGAGAATATTTAGCTTTTTCTTTCCAAGCATTATTGGATAGCAACTCGGTTGACCCATGTATGGACAAGATTATTCTCTCTAGACCCTCAGTTGCTATATCCTCATCATAATCAACCGTTGCTGTCATCTTCTAATTTTTTCTTTGTGTGTTTGCTATGCCCTAACTTTTTGGCATGGAGCTCCATGCCTTGTTGGCTTCGCTTTACCGGCTTCCCTCATCTTCTTTCTTGTATTGGCTTAGGTAGCCATTTCTCGGGTTCTCCTCTATGTTCCTCCTCAGATCTCAACAACACTCGATATCATGACCACGGTCTTTATGGAAGGTGAAGTAGTATTCTCTGGATATTTTATCGGGAGGTGCTATCATTGGTATTGGTTCGTGAAATAATTCCCCGTTCACCTGCTATATTTCCTTGATTTTGTCAGGGAAGTTTCCTGAAAAACTGAATATTTAGGGGGATTATACAAACTTTCTATGTTCACCTCTAAGAATGATGCAAACTCTCGTCTTTATTTTTCTTGATTTGTGTTGGGGGATTCCTCGTCCTCCTTATTATCTTCTGTATCTTCCTTACTACGTTCTCTTTCTCTACCCGGGGTGAACTCTTGATCTTAGCTAGGATGCATGTTTCTGTTGTGCCCAACTGTTTGTTTTTGTGTCTGGTTATTATGGCTATTTTCACTTCTGGTGAACAACATTGTTTACTTGAAGGATCTTAGAACGAAAAACAAAAATTTTTGTCCCCACAGATGGCGCCAATGATATGCCAATCCAACCAAGGAGAACGTTCACTGTTCACCGGGAAATATCTCCTCCGGAAAAAAAATCCCGAAAATGATTTCGGGGAAAACACTCTGATGATCAAGTCAGCCTTTTTCTTCGTGAACTAGAATTTCTCAGTTGTGTGTCCCTCCTCTTCTTCAGTGCTAATCTTCCTCTATTTATAGATGTTTACAATTGTGGTTCCGTATTGCCAACATATGAGATTTTGAGTTGCATCATGGTTCCTACAATCTTAATTCATGGTTAATCTTCCAAACGTAGCTCCTTCTTTATCGGTTCATGGCCTAGTTTCAAACAATGCTCCATCTTTCTTGGCTCGTCGATGATATGATCATTGGACTTTACGGTTGAGTGTTGGGTTGGGCCTAAAGGCCAACGACTTTTAGATTATAGGCTAGGTATACACCAAACATATGCATGTGTTTCCATACTCATTTTATGTTCATATTCATTAAAATTACCAAGCCTACAATGTGTTCAATGAAATGCCCATTAGAGTGAAATTCACTATTTTGTTGCTCATTTTCATTTCCGGTACAATATGACATATATTGGTGTATTTTTGTTAGATATGCGATTGGGTTACAAAGGGTTTCATATGAGAGAATTTTTGTGTTTTTGGATATGTTAACTAGTCAATGTATGTTATTTTTTTCAGTCTAGTCTTGGATGGATCCTTGGATACATTAACCGTTGTATGAGTTGTTCTTTGATTGGGTTACAATGGTGTAGTTTTGTTTCTTGTTTGTGGTGTATGATCATGTTGTAAAGGCATGTAGAAATAGTTTCTTTCTTACATATTAACATATTCTGTATACTAAGCATAAAATTTCTAAAATTTTCTTTTTTATGCTAGTGTTGATCTCTGCCAGATGCATTTTGTTTGTTTTGTTAGGCTAATATTATATTTGATTATTAATAGGGGAATGGTGTGAACCATGTCCTATAAATGTGAAAGATTGTGTGTTATTGTGATATTGTGGCTTGGAATGTCTAATGTGGTGTGTGTGAACTGGGGTTTTTCTCATTTGCTAAAACTTAAATGGGGTTTAAATAACCATTGATACCTCGAGGACTAATCCTTTTTGAATTGGCTATTTAAATCCTAATTGTGTGGTGGCTAGCACCATGATTGGGTATTAAAGTGCTCGTGCTAAGTGATTTAAGAGAGTAAACTAGGATTGGCCCATAGGTTAAATATGCTAAAAATTTGAACATGAAATTATACCTCAAATTCCCACAAGATTGGATTGTTTAGAGGTCCATTGTGGGGCCATAGTTTTCTAAAGAAATGATGTAGGCATTTGTTTCAATCTTGGATCGATAGTTATCAAGGAATAAGAAGTATCATGTTTCTATTATGCTCTAAGAATTATAAGCTTATGTCCTCTAGGTGCTTGTATTCTGGATTGCCACTCGTTTTTATTTGTGGATTGTGATTCAAAAATTGTGTTGTGTTTGGGATTGGATGTGTTTGGTTTGTGTTATGATAGGTGTTATTTGTGTGTGGAAAGTGAAATGGAGTACTTCTTGTGTCGCGAGGATGGTGATTTTCCAGGTGTATGGGAAGCTGCAGTCTCCTTTCTTCCTATGTGTGATGTGTGTGTTGTATTATTTTTGCGTGTGTTGTGCAAAGAGCGGTGATGAGACGTCAGAAACATGTATTTTCTGAAATATTTAACATCTCTTTTATAGTTTTTTGGTTGGTAAATTGCTAGATTTAGTTAGGTTTACATCGTAAGGGGTTTAGATGACTGTTTTGGTTGTCCTATCTAAATCCTTGATTTTGTAATTGGCTTAAGGTCTAATGGATTTTGGTCCTTACGAGCATCTAGATCCTTTTTGTGAGCATCATTTGTATATTGCTTTGCATTGCTTTTAGAAGGACATTCACAAGGATGGTAGTAGATTTTAGAAGGCCATTCGCAAGGATAGTAGAAGATTGAAGGTCATGAGTCAAAACGTGGTAGTAGATAGCTGCTGCGAAGAAAGAAACAAGTTTCTAAAAAGTTGAAGAGTGAAACGGGTTGTGTAACTTGGTACATCCTGTGACATAGCTCGTGCCAATAGATTTGGGTCAAGGATGAGGGCGTTCAAACCAGCACGACTAGTGTTCACGGAAACAAAGAAACACAAGGCCAGATGATAGGCTGTGCACTTTGGCAAGGCTTGTCCCATAAGAAGCAAAGGAACAACACTCCAAGAGACGTGCCATGAACGTTGGCACAAACCGTTCAATAAGGAAGGAAGCTCCAGATTATGGGTCATACACTTTGGCACAGCTCGTGCCATCAGAATGGCGTAGAATGCCACTCTAGTCCACGCTCTGTGCCCCTTTGCATGGGTTGTGTCGGCAGACACGTACACTATTGCACGAAGTGTGCCAGCGTGGCATGCTTGACTGCTAGGGTTTTCTTCCCTTTTTGGGCCTTCTAAGGTCCAAAACTCGTCTACTATATATACTAGCCTAAGTCTCGTCGCTCCAGACCAATAAATCCTGCTAACGACACAACACTTGCAGTTTGCGTGACTTTTTAGGGAAAAAAAGTCACTTTCAATTTAACCCCTCACAATTGAAAAAAAAAATTGGGGTTGATTTAAATACACTCATATCCGTCAAGGACCTAGATGCAAATTCCAAAAATCCTACTAACCCTACCCCTTATCCCAAATCGGCCAAACCCTCCCTCTCACTAAAAAACAAGAGCCGCCACCTTACACCATCGCCATCCTTCTTCCGCCAACATCAAACACTTCCCACCATCTCCAAAAACTCAACCTCCCACCTTCATCCACCCTAAATCTCGCCGAAATACATCTATCGCCGCTCCAAGAAACCCGTACTCTACCCCGGTGGACCCAAAACCACACGGCGGCAGACCCTTGCTCATAAGGTCGCAGCTGCGTCAACCTCTGCTCGCCAAGCCATTGCGGAGCAACCACCCGCAGAGCCAAGTTCCACCGAGCATCCACCGGAAGACCCCCGCACCACTCTGGTGCCATATGCGGCCCCTTCAGCCGCCACTTCCACGCCAAAGACAACTGGAGCAACCACCCAACGGAGGACCCCGCGCTAGCTCAGCCATGACAGAAAACCTGACTGCTCTCGCCGACTTTCGGCCGCTAAATCCTTCTGGCCCAACAAGAAATAAGATTTAAAGAGGGAATAAAAATCTGAATTAGTAAATTGTGAGGGGTTAAATTGAAAATGACCTTTTTGCCCTAAAAACCATGCAAACTGCACGTGTTTTGTCATTAGCGGGATTTAACGGACTGGAGCGATGGAAGTATCATAAGTTCACGGTTTAGAAAATTCAGGGGCCAAAGGTGGACAATGGTTATAGTTGGAGGGCCACAAAAGTTGTTTGCTCTAATTTTTAAGGAATCAGACAATATTGAACATTGGACTCCTCAAGACGTTCCGACATGAGGAGGGTTTAAATGAAGATGGCATTGAACTTGAAGATTCGAAGATGATACCCTTTTGAAGATTAATAATTGATTCATTGTATTAGAGACTGTTAGTTAATCTACATAGGACTACTGTTGTAATTATAAGTTTCCGAATGATTTTTTTTGTCATAAGCACTTTATCTTCCATTTTGTATGGATGTTAAGAGCCCCTCTTGTGTTAGAAATTGAAAAAATTTACCTTTTTTTATACAAAGTATGCAATTCTTTACAAGTGTTGTTTTCACGTCGGCAAGACTGACCCGCACCTCCACTATGGACACCAACCCTAGGCCTAGAGAGGCAAAGGAATCAGCATCTTGTGATAACTCTAGGGTTGCCGCGACCCTGGTCTCTACAAACTAAACTGCTTCTCTATCGGGGTATGCCAAGGGTTTTCCCTCGTTAGGAATTATTCTAGTGCCCCTAACATGCAATCACTCACACAACTAGAAAATTACAATTAGAATCTAACGATCGATTCGGTACTCTCAAGATAGCATGAATGCACTCATCTCCCCGGTACTCTCGAGCCTACAATAACCTTTAATCTAATACTCCCAAGACATCATTTTTAACCTAGCACAATATTATACTATGCATGAGAGTCTATGGATGCATCATAAAGCATAACATGGAATAAATTTTACAAGAATGTAAATCACAAATCAGGCACAAATATTCACATGACATAAATGTAGGGTAATCATGAAATCTCAAAAGGTTAAAATCAAGTCATGAATACAAATATTACCCCAAGAGAATAAACTATGCTACTACTGCTATTAAATCCACAACATTCATTGAATTACTGTCATGGATCTAAGAACTAAAAGAAGGGAAAAGAAGAAGAACTCTAAAGAGAGAGAATTCTCCTCTTCCTTCCGACCTACCAAAACCTAAAATCTACATTATGCATACTTCTTAAACCCTGGGATACTAAAGGTGGCTTATATAGTAGGTGATTGGGCCATAGAATAGCCCAAAAAGCTAGGAAATCCTAGCAGTCACGTCAACACGGGCCGTGCAATAGATCACAGCCAGCGCCGCATGGCCCGCGCAAAAGTATGCGGGTTGCAGACTAGAATCTTAATCTAGTCGTTCTGAGCATGCGGCCCGTGCAAAAGCACATGGGCTGCGGACTGGAGTTGGTCTTCTCGGCACTGGCATGGCAAATTTACACTGGTCATGACAATCTTCATATCTTCTGAACTTAACTCCTTTTCTTTAGCACATCCATCTACTACCACGTGTTTAGCTTGTGGCAGTCTCCTACCATATTTGCGAATAGCCTTCAGTTTCCTACCTTTCTTGCGAATGACCTTCTAAAACTGTCTAAAGTGCATACGAGCAATCTACAAGTAAAAACTCACAAAAATAAATCTAGACACTCGTAGGGACATAAAGTGAGCTACAAAGTGAGGGATTTAGATATGAAACCATAAACGTTCATTTAAACCATTTACAGTGTAAACTTGCCTAAATCTAGAAATTTACCACACAAAAGATAATAAAAGAGATGTTAAATGCCTTGGGAAATACAAGAATTTGACATCTCAACAAAGCTTTTTGTGACCTCCCTTTCATTTAACCAGGGAAATATGTTCATGTTTTTAAAAACAAATACATGTTTTAATATAATCTGTATATATTGTGAGATATTAAATGCAGTAAATATAAAAATTTGAAAAACTACAAAATTATGTGACCTCTGTTATTGAATACAATAATACTAGTTGTACGCTAACATATGCATGTTTTAACAAAATAGAAACGATTCAAAAGGTAACTTATGCACTACCTCATGGCAACGTTTTACTATTCATAAAATGAATTGACAATTTAAAATCATGTGCGTATTTTTATTTAAAGAATACATGTTGTAAAGTAATAAATGCATAGTTAATATAACAATTTTAAATTGTCAAAATTTAGTCTCCTATTTTCTGTGTAAAATATAACGTAGGGATATATACAAATATAACCCAATATACTTTAATAAATGCACATATAACCCTAAGATAATTCAAAATACAAAAACAACGCTAACTATTTAATGAAAGTGCAAATATAACCCTAAACACTATGTATTCCGGTATTGACTGGCCATTTTCGTCCATTGACTGACCGAAAATGACCAAAATGCCCTTTCAGCCTAATACAAAAATTTGAAAGACAAAAATGCACTTTGCTTGCCACCATCACCGCCTGACTCCACCCGACCACCATCGCCAACCCCTCTAGCCACCACCCCCTCTCCCCATCACAACTACCCCCCCCCCTCGCATGAGATCAGGATTTTCCTTCTTCACGACTGCCACCTCCGCGCTTGTCCACTCCTGGCCTCGCCACCAAAGGTGCGACTCCCAGTCCAAATGGCCGTACAAGTCCTCTACATCGAACAAATATGCCTCCACAATTATATGAACGACGAAGCCGCCCACAACCACATATTCTATGAAGGCGGCAGCCTATACTAGTTTCTACATTGCTCCGGCTCCAGCGCCTGTTGCCTCTCGCCGCGCGATAACTATGTGTCGGTGTAGCGTCGCTCCAGCCGAAGCTGGAGGTGGCGCGGATGTGGATGCGGCTCACGGATCTGGAGAAGTGCAAATCGGAGAAGAGAAAATGTTGCTCAAAACGACACGAACAAGATAGGAAGAAGAGAAAAATGAAAAGAAAGAAGATTAGGGCTTCAGAAGGTATGAAAGTAATTTTAATGTTTTTGTATTTTTTATATAGAGGTAAAATGCTCTTTTCACCGAATTTTAGCCTAAATATGTTGTAACGGATACATCTGCACTTATACTTACTGTATAGGGTTACGTTGTCACTTTTAATTATTAAAATGTTATATTTGCACTTATGTGAATTTGGTAGGGTTATATATGCATTTTTCTCTTCTATATCTACTAGTTGTAGACTAACATATACATGTTCTAACAAAATGAAAACGATTTATAAATTAACTTATACACCATCTCCTAGAAAAATTTCATAATTCACATTCAGACTTTTTAAAACAACTGCATGTGTTAAATATAGGAGTGAGCACAAAGTCCATGGTGCCAAAAATTACAGTAGACGGGAAAGCATAATCAAGCCATGCGATTTACTTGTAGATGCAGTAAATTATGTCTCTAGTTTGAGCAGGGAGTTGAGAGATGTGCTATTGAATCGTTGAGCAAGGCCCCTGACGACAAGAACAATAACATCTCGCAAATGACGAGTCTGTACCATCAAGTCTATTTCATTCTCACCATCTACAACTATTCGGAGTCTATGTTGATCATTTCGGAATAGCTCCACCTGCAAGTGCGATGTAAGCATTGTTCAGTTCGGCTTCTCAACCATCAACGAACAGAAAACTGGACTTTTGGACAGCAGATTTTGGTGCAGGCAATTTCTCATTCAAAAAATCAAGACAGACTAGTTGACCATCTTGAGCTTTATTTAAGGACATTAGATGCTTGAAGAGAATCAATCAAAATCAGCAACACCATTTACTACACACATATTGTTCACATAGTTTCACTTATTAAAACAGCAATTTGTTAACCAATCCAAGCCATTAAATTAAAACTTACGTGAAATGGTGGAGCATAAGTTCCCCGAATTTCAGTAGTTGGAAATGAAGTTTTGGAACCTGGCTTCATAACCTTAACTCTCTTTCTATTTACTTCTAAAATTCTTCTCTCCAGATTTCCTTTTCCAGGAACCTGCAGCATATAGAGGTGTTAAAGACATTAATGCATACTTTATACTTTTAACATGATAAGGGGAAGAGAATGTGTATATCTACCTTTTTAGAAGATCTATCCTTGTCAAACAGCACCTGATCACGAGGTGTGAGATAGTAGTGAGCACAATTTATGTAAATATAAGCATGGAAAAACAAACCATACCCACACATCTACAAATGCCATGCTTGTCAAAAAAAAAAACCACATTTGTGCTTGGGCTCAGGATCATATCCAAGGAGGGTTATACTGTGACAGCAAACTTTTATCCAGCTATGGTGTGTAAATATGTTAAAAGGAGGGAAAAGGTAATACAGTTGCATTCCAATTCCCCTTAGGTCTTCTTCCCTTTCTCCTTTCAATATGATTCAATACTTCTATGTTTTAGAGTTTTAGAGAGCCCCCTGAAGCACATCAATTGAGAGTTATGCATACTAGCAGGCCATATAATTAAGCATTATTTTCTTTCTTCATTTTACTAGTTGGGTGAAAATACTAGCGAGCCCAGACAAAACCAATAAGACTAACGCATTTCCATCGTTGGCCTATAGAACAGGCTTAGTTTAATCTGATTGCTCTTTCATCTTCATTAGTAAAACCTCCCGGTACAAATTATTCTAACCTTAAGCACCATGATTAACAAGTTTGTGCCCATCATCCACCACACCCAAACGATTAATATGAGCAGCTATGTACTAGTATCCTATGATTTTAGATTCTAATTAAGCTTTCTATTGGTTTACAAATAGATGAGTATCATTGCACAGCTCATCCGACCTTTCAGTTCATCTCTAATAGACATAAATCAACTGCGTAGTTCTCTTTACTGAGTTCTGACTTATGTTCCTGAATCTCCTTTGAATATTTTCTCATTTCATTAGGATGAGGCAGTGATGGTACAAATGTGGAACAAAAGCTGATTACTTTTCCTTTAACTCGTATAAGCTAGCTGACAAAAACATATAGTTAAAGTTATTCCAGTGATAGCAGGGAGCCAGGGAACACGAGTTGACAGATGAGCATGGGTGTAGGACTCGACCCATACCCACAGGGTTTAGACCCGTTGGGTCGGGTATGGATCCAAAAAAATTAGATCCATTGGGTAGACCCAGACCCGGCCCACACTCAACCCGTAGACCAATATGACTCTTAACTAGTACATGTAATTTTACCCTAATTCCGAAATCACTGTCATATCCTCTCTGTATTTTTAATTTCAATTCAATAGATATTATGGATTGTATTTTTTTCCGTGAAAAATTAACTCAGCTGCATATTGAATTTGAATTATTTGTATTTAAGATAATACTATATATTTTATTTAGTGAAGATAAAAATTAGAAAGTTGGACCATTTAGGACCCATTTTGAACCCAAGATCCATTAGACCCATCGGGTCTAGGTATGGGTCTAAAATTTTCAGACCCTACAGGCGGTAGGGTCGAGTCTGGGTCTTATTAAACCCAACCCATAATCATCCCCAGTTGACACATCTAAAAGCTAAAAGGCATGTGAAGAATTAATTTTTATAAAATAAAAGTACATCTGAAATTGTCTTAAATAATTAGAGATCCCAATATCCAAACACAAGTTTCATCAAAACAACTTTTATAATCAAACAGATCTCTTTTCATTTTATAGTCACTGATAAAATTTACTCCATTTGTATATCAAGCTTGCACACTTTGGTTTTGCACGGACTCCAAAAAAAACATGTTTCGCTTTGTATCTTAAGAATATTTGTTATGAGTTATGACGCATCTAATAACTTCCAAATGATAATATTCTTACATGTTGACTAATTTTGGCAAAAGGAATAGTAACCTTGTAAGTGATGGAGGGCAGAGAGCATAAATAAACAGATTTAGCACCTTTTAAGAAGAAAAAAAAGAGTCCAGCACATCCACAAATTAAAACTGAAACAAAATAAAGAAACTTGTTTCCTAATGTTTCCAACTGCAGAAGCGGATGTAGTCAGTAAAATAAAAGAACATACAAAAGGTTACAACTCTACCCTTCATACTAACAACTGAAAGACATGAAGATACGTATGCAGTCTAAAAGACTTGTGCATTTCCAGGAACACTATTTTAAGTCCAATGATGGAATCAAGAAACACGGAAGCCAGCAGAGTTAAAGCAAAAGGAAATATTTATCAATGGAGTTGCAGTTAATTGACGAGCATGTATTTACATAATCAATATCAAAACAATCTTTAAGCAAATAAACTACCTCAAATTTTACTGATCCTAGATCCAGATTTGCTTTCACATCTTTGAGAACATCAGGTTCTGCAATGAGATTGAAATTAGTAATAGCACAATGAAATATAAGCAGCCAGGCCATTTTGAAATGAAGTTCAACTGATTAGCATGTCTTACAGGAAAACGTGTAAAATGTTGAGAATAAAAGCATCATCAAATAGGAGAATCCAAAAAAGCTACTCCGGTTGTTTTTATTAAAATAAAAAAATAGTCGTTGAATGGTAAAATTAGGAGTTCAAGAGAACTCCAAGAATAGATGAACCAAAGAGTAAAGTTCAGACTAGGTCTCTCACACATACTGAAAGTCTCTAATACTAGATCATCTCTAGTAAATTTATCAGTTGTCCTTGATCTGTAGATTGAAATGAAAAGAACATTACAAGTCTAAATAGCTCGTCCTTGGAGCACTTGTAGTATTAAAGCTCCAGAACCAAGGGCCAAAGTAGTTGTCTTTTGATTTCATTCTACTATTCAAAATAGATTCTTTCTTGATAGGCTTAGAACTTGATTTTGAAATTTTAATGCCATGAGTTTGAAAAGATTGATTCTGATTGACTAATACATTTATTTCATCAAAAAAAATTATGGCAAGGCAGGCAAAAAAAAGGATGGTATTGGAAGTTACCAACAGCAATTGGTTCTGTTGATACTGAGAATGGGTGCCCCTCTACTCCATCTTCTCTGACTGGAGTGTAGACTGCCACAAGCCTGTAGCTCACATCATCAACGTTTGCTTCATACATCCTTCCAGTCTCCCCTGCAAGATTAGATATTATCTAAGATCAATTAGCCAGACACAAGCTCTTAAATAATATATTCCAAATTGTCCTCCATATCAAAATCATTGCATGATTTGTTAGCTATCTATTCTCACTGCTAACATTCTTCTGAAAGAGACTGTTGTGACTGTACAGAAGTAAGGATTTCGTCATGAACAGATATAAATTTTAATGTATACTTGGTTAACTTAATGAGCAGCGGTAAATATATACACCACTTTACTCAGTCATTTGCTCCACGTGCCAATAAGGTCATTGACCGGGGTGGGTGGGTTGATCAGTCCAATCCATCATTAATGCTATGAGGACAATAATAAATGAGCAAGGAAACTAATAAAATGTGTTGTACTACATAATATATCTAGACAATGTCTCACGGGAATATAAATTTACGGGACTCATCCTTGCTAACCTAAAATTCATAAATTAATTCCATACTAGCCCACTTTTTTATTCACTTTGTGATCATAAAGATGTAGCATGCATAAGACAGCAGTATTCATATTAGATGCACAAAGGATCAGTTTTAAGCATATACTCCCTGTCACACTAAGACTGTCCTACTTAGCATATTTGTAGTCCTATTAACACTGCCCCAACCAAAACCCTTCCTCTTTTGGCCATAATTGATGAGTACTTTGATCCACTAAAGATCAAATGTGTGGCTCAAATTTTCTCTCCACCTGATTTCTTAATAATTGTGAATATGGGCCCTAAGACATAGAAGGGCGGAGGGAGTATAACTTAGTAAACATTGACAAAGAGCCGGAGCTGAAATGTTGAGATTGATGTTTAATTACATGAACTTAGATAGAATGTGTTATAAATGCATTATGAAGAAGGTGAAGAGGAGCTATGAGATGAGAAAATATAGGAGAAAATGCTTAGAAATTGAAGTTCAGTATCTCTAGATGAGAAATAACTTCTTACTTCAGGAGACATTAACACCACTTTACAGATAGACTTCTGTCTTGTATTAAACTTCTTCAATGATAATCCCACAGAATTATATACACCACTTTACAGTAGCATAACTATTGGAGGGTGGAGGGATGGATTGGTGGTTTGACAAAAAAGGCCTATACTTGAGGAAAAATCACAACTAGTTCAAGAAGTTGAAGAATCCAATCCACAATGAGAATTTATCACTTGGCAAGATTTAAAGCCTACAAATTTCCATACACGGAGATTTGTACCAGTGGCTTTGAGGGATTTCTATGAGCAAGGCAAAATCCCTTGGTCTTTGGACTGAGAGATCCAAATTAGTGGAATCAAGCATCTTTATGCAAACATTTCAGGGACATTGCTGCCAAAAAAGATACTCTGGATCAGATGGATACAGGCCTATGATTTAAAAGGCAAAAAAACTGGAGGATCATAGGCCTTCTCCAAAATCAAGTTTGCACTGGAAGTCTTTGAACAGGATTACAGAGAGAATCATGCCTGATCTCTCTTGATGTGTTACCGCCAGTGTTCACATCAGCATCAGGAGAGCATACAGCCTTTTAAAAGGTTCTAATACAAAGGACCAAATGGCCAGGGTTATTTGGAGAAGAAAAATTCTCCCTAAGCACAGCATTTATCTCAAGATGTTGCATCATAGAAAATAGCTACCCTTGACCGGCTGAAGAAGCTGGGAATACAGATAGATTTCAAAGAATGTTATCTTTATTCCCAGTAGCTGGAAACTGTTGAGTATCTTTTTCTCCACTGTCCAAACGTGGAGCAGCTTTTCAGTTTGCTGCAGCTGGCAAAACTGAGTGGTTTCAGAAGCTTAGAGAGTCAGTGTTATTATCGGGTGATAGGGAGGAAAGGAGGACTCTAACTAGTCTAGTATCTACACTGTATAGGCTTGGTTGGAGAGGAATAGGAAGGCCTTCACTCAACAGTCACTTAACCATGTAACAGTGGTTCTGAAGATCAAAGCTGAATGCATTGCTAAGGGGGGTCATCTGATGGCAGATTAGAGTTCACATGGAGCGATTAATGCTGCTGTTTTTATTCATTTAAATTTTATTACTGATTCATAGTTGTTTGTACAATGTCCCTTTGGGGGCTGAACCTTTTTCTTTATCATCTTTTGCTACTTAAAAGTTACGTAAAAGTGCCAAACTGGGTAATTGTTGGATGAATGTACATGGTGCCAAGACATGACTCATGCAGCCAACCAACCTTACATACTGGGATTAAGAAGAAATGAAAAAAGCTACGGAGACCAATGCAAGAACCCGTACCGTTAATAGTAATGAGGTCAGGACTTCCAACCATTGACCTAAGCCACTGGATTTTACTTTTTCCTTCTTTTCCTCCAGAATAAATGCCACGCACAGCATACAAGTTAGTGTGATAACCTCTACCTTCAATCTCCAGCTTATCCACTCTAGGTATCCCTGACACGTTTAGTGAAATTAACACCATTAGCTGCACTCTCACACAAATAACTTGATATTAATACTATGTGAAACGTTATTGGGGCCTTTTCAGTTCTTTCGGTACTCTTTAATCTTTATCATGTTGTTTTTAAGAAGGTTTTATGGCAAGGAATAAGATGCTCGGTAGCCAAAAATGTCAATGCAAATGGCTTGAAGTCCTACTTACCATAAGTTAGTGATTTTAGGCACGCAAAACAGTGTGATATCATAAGAAATATGTTGAAAGCTTTAGATGATCTTGGTATCAATACCTGGAACAACGTAATCTGTTTCAGCATATGCTGGTTCACTTGATCTTCCAAAGACATCAGATACTATACATTCACACCTGAGACAGCGACCAATGTCCTCAAACCGCACTTTGTAGGAGCATGATTGCTGCGACGGAAGTGGCTCAAAAGATCTACTATTCATCATTTCTGATGAACAGAACCTGCGAGGGTAGCAGAAAACATAATTTACCAATTGTAAGCTAGGTAAACAATCAAAGAGAAACTAAAAAAAGGAAAGGAGATAGAAAACGATAACCAGTATATTCAGCCATACGAAGCAGTACCATTGGTATCTGACATCTTTCTTGTACTTCTCCCACACCTTCTGTTGACTGTCACTTTTTGTCATAACTTCAATAGCTGTTAGCACATCTCCTTCAACAGCTTTACCAGTCAGGACAAGCATCTCGAGAGTCAGAATATCTGAAGAACAGTGGATTTCATGTCATATGATAAAAAGGTATTTGATAAAAAACAAGGATTAGTATTAATAAATCAATCAAAAGGAAAAAGCATAACACAGAAGGGGAAAATAAAAGATAGGAAGAGAATAAAAATCACTCCTATGCTTTCAACAAATAGATAATAATTCTTGTCGAATCAACCAAACACAAAAATTGGCTGCAGCAACAATATAATAACTGGGTGGTGAAGAGCAGCAGGAAGCTTCTTTTGAGGAGCAAAACTATAAGAGGCCGGATTATTTTCCTTATAATTACCCATCCTAATACATTTGTTCAATTTCTCTCTCCTTTATTGTTTCGTATCCTTTCCTCTCTCCTTCACTCACTTTTTCTCTCCTTCACTCTAACCTTTTCTTTCCTTCAGTATCTCTCATAATACAACACCTTTTTGGGGGGAGCAAAAGGTTACTTAGGAGTTTGAACTCATAGTCAATTGTTCAAATAGGAATTTTACCAGTGATATCCCTCATTCCATGCTATCAATACTCAAGTCATGGAAAAAGTCACCTAAAGCATAGAAAGTGCTAAAGAGTGTATAAGAAGAAATGGGGGTAGCCTGAAAGTAATGGAAAAATATTAACAATAGGATTTGAGTGAAAATGTGTTTTGGAAAAAGAATCTAGACTGTCCATAGAGCATCAGATCATCCACAAGTTTCAGTTTACCAAAATAAACAAATCTAGGACTTATCCTACTTTGTTTAATTAGGATACTTGTTTATTGAAGCTCATATCCTCATTAT
>JAULKM010000006.1:12845057-12856009 GCA_032355605.1 Rubia tinctorum | reverse complement strand
CATCAGAAATGGATGAAATTATGTACTCCCTCTGACCTGTCTCACCACAAAAAAAATCAATTTTTTTAAAGTCGTTGGGGTTTGTCGAAAGGAGTTGACCCACAGGCTACAAAAAGAATCCCTGCTTGGACATCAGAAATGGATGAAATTATGTACTCCCTCTGACCTGTCTCACCACAAAAAAAATCAATTTTTTTAAAGTCGTTGAAATAGCATTAAAATGATTTGTGGACTAAAAATTATTTTCTTTATTTTTCACATTCAACTTTTTTGCCAAAAAAGAAAGTAAGCTACTAATAAAGGGACACCAAATAAGTCGAGTAAGACACTTATAAGGAGAGAGGGAGTGACAGATTTGCTAACATAGGCTCACTCAGTATGAAATTTAAAGAGAAGACCAGAAACTGAAATAATTTGCTCATCAAAAGAAAATCAGATCCAGTACCAGGGAGAATCACATCTGTTGCCTTGGACAGTCCAAGTTCTCCGACAACTGAATCAGAACGAACTGGTGTGTACCTGAAAGATGGTTTAGATAATTAGACCATGTCATGTATTTTCAAAAATTATGTGCATGCCATTTCTGCTAGATGATTCATTACAAGACAAAAAAGTTCAAAAAATAATGTAGTTCCATTGGTGAGGGAATAGCCACTGACTTGTCTACCAAAGATATGAGCAGATATCTACACCAGCACGGTTGTTAAGGAGAATGAATCAAAAAGAAGAAAAAAACTGATGATGTTATTCTTCTATTTCCTTTCTATATCTTCATTTATACCAGATGAACGCAGCATGCTAAGACGACTTCCTCGTAAAAGGCAAAAGGCCTTAATAGAAATTAAACCAATAAAGTCAAGCCCAAAGCTCAGTTGTAGGCGTGACTTCCTGCTCTTACTTTGAAAATTTGACATTAAAATTTGTTTCCCATTTTAAGCTTGTGAAGCTTGCAAACTTGCAAAATATTTAATCAAGTTCTATTCCTTCTTATTGCAAACTATCCAATAGCTCAAGTAAAAAAAGAAAAATAGCATGTTACAACCTTTAAATAATTGTATAAATGATGAAGATAACAGAACATTGAAAAGTGGTAAGGAGGAGTTGTTCGCAAACAAGAGATAGGAGTAATATTAACAAGATAATCAATGAGGTTTCATGTAAAGGGAACTCTACAACAGAAGCTATGGATTCCTTAAGAACATCTGTCAGTATTATGATAGGAGAAAAAGTTCTATATGGTACTTATAGGAGTTGATTGAGATGTAATATGACAGATATCAACACAGAGCAAGGTAAGAGAGCTTTGTGAGGAATTATTAACACTGAGTTTGAAGATTACATGTTTAAGGGATGAAAATAGGGAGAATAAATGTCAGAAATCAACTTTGAGTTTAAGACTTTTAGCCTAAATAATTGACAAGATTACTATCTTCTGGAAAAAGCTATACCTAATCGTAATTTTTTACCAGGAATAGGAGATGAAAGGCGTTAGCTTGGAGAGACGGTGAATTTAAATTGATTACCATAAATAAAGTTCGAAATGAATGCATATAATAATTGAGGGGAATGAAATAAACACATATAAAGTTCAGAATTGACTGACCAAGGCAATGGTAAAAATATTTTATGCAGAATTACAGGTAAACAAGAACAATACATCCTTCATACTCTTCATTTATAGAGTACGAAAGAAACAAAACAGAGATTTTACGGAACGTGCGAAAATCATTCATGCTTTATGAACAGATGTATTCTGCAACAACATATATACATGTGTGAGAGAGAGAGAGAGTCAAAGGGTTTGGAAATGGTTGAATAGACCTTGAAATGGCGCAAATAGTGTTTAAAAAGTAACTCATCAGACACTAGAGCTAAAAGGAATAGGAAAGGAACTACAAAGAAGGTATGATCTGGTAAGAGACCTATATGAAAATACATGTTTTGAAAGAACAAAATGACAAATTATGATCCATTTAGTTGTATAGATTGAAGCTAATGGTGTGAGAATTTAATTGCATTTAGTTTCTGCACTGAACTAAAGCCAACAAATAAAAACAAGCAAATCTCAGTCAGGGTATACATTACTAACCAAAAAAAGATACTACGAAGAATGTTATCTTGAAGGTATGTCAGACACTAATATACTTCCACAATTTAATTCTAGCAATATTAACGAAGTGGGAGACCAGTAACAATCATAAAAATGGCAAGCAATGTGTGCTTATCTACATTTTCACGGGGTAAAGAGCATAATGAGGTTACATGTTGGGGGGTCCTGGGGAATTTCTTTACACTTAAGAAATTTCAACAAAAACTGACATTGTTCTCCTGGATCTGGATCAAGCAAGGAACTTTATTTCCATTCATCGCTGTAATATATAATATATTATATATATATATATATATTAATGATTTTCCACTCAATGATATTAATGATTTTATTATGCTTGAGTGTCCATATACACCATGTTCTTTGCATATGCAGTTTACTTATATGTCCTTCCAGCTAGAAACATCATAATATAGAAACATAATCGTGCTTTTGTGAGTTAAATCGTTAAGCATTTCACTTAACAAACTGCAAATGAAACAATGAAAGTGCGACAATGGTTACCCAAAAAGCAGGCGGCAATTGTAATCTTCATCCGTAACTTCATAAGTTTTAGCATTTGCTCCATGAATGAGAGTGATGGTTCCATCAATTGTTTCTCTATGCCAGCAAAACAAACTCAATCCTTCGTATCCACCAAAATACTCTCCTTCACCAAGATAAATACCAGATGATACCTCTCTCACACGAACATTGGAAACCACTGGGAGAGCTGTCACATACTCAATCTTGGACATTTAGGACATTTCTAAAACAGTTAATAGAAAAGGACAGTGGATCACACTTTGACAGGACAAATTGAAACAATACTGCTTCAGAGTAGATGCCAGGACCCCACTATAGCCAGCAGTAAGACAGCTATAATGAACAATTACACCACATTCTAGAAAGAACTAAAAACCAGTATCCACTATATCTAATATCGTAAATAGATTTTAAGATACATATATATAACAATGAAAATAAATATATATATATATAATAAAAGGCTATATAATAAAAATATAATACGAAATAAATACAATAACAATGCAAAAAAACGTCAATAAAGTCATTGAATAAATTCCTCCTCATTGATGTATTGTTTCATCGAGATTCAATCTAAATCACGATGGTATTTTCCTTGTTACTGATTGGGTCTCTTTCAGCTTGTTAGGTTTATGCTCTACTCTGGGTAAAGATTGGCCGAGTTTTATTTGTCCGTAGAGGACAAAGGTCTCAATTACCATTTCTTTTTACTATCACTTTTTGCCCCGGATTAAAATATGCATTTTCCACCCTCTGCCCTTTATATTTTATAAGGCCACAGGTTGAAAATGCACACTTATGAGAATTCAGGGGGGTAATTTTAGTTTGCTTAAAAACTTTGCCAATAATTGAAATGAGCAGTTCAGCAATCTTGATATTTTAGATTAAAAGGCAGTTTTTTAAGTGAAGGTTAGAAAACATGATACTACCTGGGGATACGGGAGAATCACAACTTGACATCAAAGGTTTTTTTAAGTGAAGGTTAGAAAACATGATACTACCTGGGGATACGGGAGAATCACAACTTGACATCAAAGGTTTTCCAGATATTCCATCAACTCTAATTGGCAGCCAATACAAGGCCAAATAGGATCCCACATCTTCAATGGATGGAGTATATGATCTGCCGCAAAGGAAGCAAGCAAATGAGATACACCAAATAGACCATATTACATTTATTAATGAGTACAAACTACTTACAATGTCCTTCCACATGCACAAATATCGTCACTTGAATCAGATAACTCCATGAGAGCAGATATATCAAGCTTCTGCTTGGTTCTGTACCAGATATACTGCCCTGTGCCTTCTTTTCCCCCGAAGTATCTCTTCTTAGGAAATACCATCTCGGCCTCACAGCTAGCAGGAATTTCCAATTCAAAGCCAGCAGGATCCCCTTTTTACAAGATGGTGAAGAAATATTTGGCACGCCAATTAGCACTATAAAACTAACAAATATAATTTAAGAAACCAAAACATTGCTTATCAAAGTCACAATGCTCGACAAAATCTCACCATGCCCACCAACCGGAACAGAAATCATTTATTAAGTAAGGAAAATCATAACAAGTTAAGAAAATGGCACAAATGGTAATTGGAGCTAAAAATATAACACGGATAAATGAGTACTTGAATCTAAATTAATAGAGTGAGAAATCAATGTATTTTACTCTGTCCAGGAAAGTGATAAATTTATTTATTTAGGAAACGACTAACTTTTCTAGTTGATGAAGATAAAGTTAACATTTTTGTGAACCCTTTTTTAAGAACTTTCACAGATCAGTATGACAACATGTGTATTGAGTTAAAATGAGTCTAAGCATTTCAAGCCAGCAATAGAATGTACTCTGTCATGCATATAACTTTATCTTTTCTTTCATCAGCCTGTTTAGACTAATTTCATGTCTATATAAAAGGAATCTTTAATAGATACAATAATAATATCAGTTTTGACTTTCATATTTAGGAACCGAACTTTGTTTTATAGTCTGAATAGCTCCACGGATTTCTGGACTTTTCTTTTTCATGGAACTTTTAGCTAGAAAACCAATAGAAGTTTATTACGACAGTGTGCAAAACTTCTCAGAGAAGGTAGAAATTAGAATGGGTAGAAGTTGAGTAAGCAAAATCTGAAAGTCGACCCACGTGTATCGACTCATCAAGGTAGAGTGGTAGCGTAACAATAAACTCACCAGGAAGAATTGGAGTAGACATCAAACTCACTGGGTTCCCTTTAATCCCATCATCCCGAACCGGAGTGTATACAAGCTCAATGTGCTCTCCAACATCATCCAAAGTCAAATCAAGAACGTCTGGCCAAAGGAAAAGTAGCATATGCAATTAGAATCTCTTCATTACTATACACTCTAAACCACTCACTTGAGAAAGAGTATTATACAAATATTATAAGTAATATATATATTATATATATACATGCACCCACACATATATATGAGAATACCTCCTAATTTTATTCTTTCTCTGACACCATCATTATTCACTCTAAACCAGTCAGTTGAGCAGTTTCCCTTTTTCCTGAGGAATAAATCACTGTCTCAAAATAAAGAAGAAATTATAACTGAACTTATTGTACCAATTCTTACCCTCCTCTGTAAGAAGCAAAATAGCTAAGACTCTGCCCTTCAACAAGTGACCCACAAAGTTCAAGTGTATGGCAGGTTGGGGGACCTGCAGAATAAAAATATAGCATCAAGAATCTCACCATATGAAGATGGAGAGATGATAAAAAATTGAATACAGAAAAACAAAACAAATAAAGCATATAGTTGATGTCAAACACGTGGAATATAACACCAAACATGGGATAAAAGCTGATCACAGTTGTGCATGATATTTACTAAACTTACCAGGGACAACTAGCCCAACATTTTCTGAGAGTATGACAGGACCACGTGCCATATCACTACGCACAGGCTCACATGAAACAGATACGAAGTAACCAATATCATGCAGTGATAACGTGTACGACGAGGAAGTGGCACCAGTAATTTCACTGCTAATTCCATCTGTACTAGTCTGCCATTAAAACTACAACCAGTTATCCAAAGATCCTTTCAAATTTATGAAGATAGTATGAGACAGAAGCGCGTGGAATTCTGAATGAACATATTCCAAAATGGATATTTATTAGAGGACCAGAATGAATATTACTAGCTTGTATATTTCACCATGGAATATAAGTGAATTAATAATCTTCTGGCCTCATACTCATAACACAGAGCGTACATCATATATTTATATATATATATATATATCGGTGTTTAAACACATTACTTAATATTCATGTTTTGTAGTTCTATACGAAGAGTAGGAAATTGCAGTAGGAATCAAACATGCAATATGACTTTACCCTGATCCAGCGATAGATAGAATCTCCCTCATCACCACCCCAATATTTCTTTTCAACATTTAGTGTGGTGCCTTCAATATTTTGTCCCACTATTTGCAGAGAAAGCAATCTTGGGCTTCCTGATGGACATTATGTTTTGTTTACCATGTCAGATACACAATTTACAATACAACCAGAAAATAAAGAGATTTTCACAAGAGCATATGAAATAGGTCTGTGAGACAAACACAACATGAAGATAATTTTCACAAGAGCATATGAATTAGGTCTGTGAGACAACACAACATGAAGAGAATTTGAGCAAAGGGCTAACAGCATGTAAAATATGACCATCTCATTTGAAATGAGGTTGGTATGTAAACCTATCCCCATCCCCCAACCCGGATTTAGGCACCAAACTCGGTGTCTGAGTGTCATTTGATCTGAATAACTAGAGTGTGTGGTTTTTCCACTTAATTTTTAGAGTTTGTTTTTCTATCTAAGTTCCCTCCTACTCTCTTCAGTTCTTCGAATCCCAGCAAAATTCCATCCCTCTTACTATACCTCTCTTCCCCTGCAGATTTTGATACATGACCATATAACTGAGTGTATTTTTGGAGGAATTTTGTTTCTTTAGTTTTTTTTTTTTTTTGACAAATTTTCTTACCAGGAAGTGGAGACATTTTCACTAGCAGAACCTGAAGAATGGAAAGCTAATACTACTGCAGAGAAGCCAAACAAAATAAATTGCTGTTAGGATCTTTGTAACACTTAGTTCTTGAATTGAGGTATTGCTTCATTTTGCACTTGGACGGAACTTAGTTGATTACGGAAATAAGTACAGAAGGGGGTTGACTTGCCTCATTAACTAGTTTCATGGCCAAAAATAGTCGGAAAAAATTGAGTAGCCAAAGTGGAACAATTAAATTAGTTCAATGGCCACAGTTCATGAAGGTAAATGAAAAGATGATTTTGACATTTGATGGATTGACCTAACTAAATGGGCAAAACCCTTCTACTGAAAGTTCAATCGGCACAAGTGGACAAAAAATTGAGTGACCAAAATACAACAATCGAGATAGTTAAGTGGCCGTGGAAATCCTTAGCCCTCTATAATAACATTATACAAAACTACCTCCAATCCAGTGTTTTTCTCATGGACCAACTGTACAAATCAATTGAAATGCAAATTTAAGACATTTGATCTTCTTTGGGTCATGATTTTTCATAACAAATTTGAACCACATTTCTGAACTAAAATAGGAAAAAATTAGGCAGGACACTCTTAATGGGACTACAAATATGGTAAGTAGGACAACATTAGAGGGATAAATTAAAACAGTAAACAAGATTGAAAGATTTTAAGAAAAGTTGTTCTTCCACTCCTATAACTAAAAATAAAAATCCCCACCTTGAACAAATAAGATGGACTATCGTCATGGAACGGAGGAGTAATTTTTTATTTGACAAATAAAATGTGAAAAAAAAAGAACTAGTAAGTTGAAATATAAAGTTAATAATTAATCACAACACAATTAAGTTTTCGATAGATTAACCCATTAACATTATGCCACAGAGATAAAAATGTTGAGCCTTGGTGACACTGTGCCTGCTGTACACATTACCAGAGCCAACATGGAACTTGATTTTTTTATTTTTTCAAACTTATGCTCTCACGGAAAATAAGGAATTGGAATTAACACATACTAACTCAATGGACCTACACTGATTCTGTAGAAAAAATTTATGAACTTACCAGGACGAACTCGCTCCTGGCCAAAGCAAGTTCTTGACTCACCCACTGTACCATCATCACGAACTGGGGTACACGTAAAAGATATGAATTTTCCAATGGCCTCTTTTGTGACTCGATTCTGTAATTGACCAGAGAGCTCAAGTATAATAGAACCTGGATCACTTTCAGCCTGCAACATTAAAGATACAAGTCCACAGTGTTGTTTTGGCAGACAACAAATAGAATTAGTCTAAACTTGACAGCACTAAGAAAGTCAAGATAATGAAAGCTTTACTTCAGCCTTTATATAATTTACTAAGACCCGAGTGTTTTCATGTGGTTAGCAAACAATTGGCTGTTGTTTGGTACTCTTTAGGTTCCAACTTCCATGGTCCATTTGTATTCTTATTTGACTTTCAATAGTAATACAGACATTCATATTTCAACATTTCATGTATAATCTAGCCTCCCAAACATGGAAGCCTTTGTTTGATATTAAAGTGTTAAGATGAAATTCCCAGGAAACTAATTTTCCACCAGACATCAGAACCCAGGCAGATCAACTAGGACAGCTAACCCATAATGCTTTGAGAAAATAGATTCATTGAGGAACAATTATCAGTACTTTTAAAGGGCATTATTCCCTGTTCCATCTCTACAGAGAAATTTAAGCTGCATCCATTGTTTTTTATGAGGCCAGAAAAATGGAGGCAAAGAGGATTAAATGGCAGAGCACAAACTAAAATCTATGATTAAGAAATAAAAAACAATATAAATTCATGTTGGGTCAATACTTAAGGAGAGAAGATCAGCTTTGGAGAAGATATAATAAGCAGAGACAACTAATCATGCGCAGAAAATGAAAAGAAAAAAAAATGATTTCGTCATACAATATCTGCATTGTAATATTCTTACTGATGGTGCCGGTCTCAGTTCCTACACTGGGGATACTAAAAATAATACCACTACAGAAAAGCATATTTGTGAACATCAAGGAAACTATCATTCTGGTTTCAACAGTTGAGACATTATCAACACTTCTCAAGGTAGAATTAGGATTGAAAATATGGCAGTAGAACTATCTGTTGAAATCTCAAATACAGCAGTTTGCACCAGAAAATCAGATTTAAATTCACTGTTTGGCTCAGTAATTGACAAGATTATTAAGCATCTGTAGAAGCCATCACTGAGTGATGGTACTTACAAAAGTTGTAGCTTTCCCCAAAGAGATAATAAATTGGATAAATGACAAGTTATGTATCAAACTTTCAATGTGGAATATTTATATTCTAATGAAAAAGTAAGTGTAACCTCAATGTATTAGAAAATGAGACACAGTAGTCATTGTTTAGACGTGTGAAAGAGACCTTTAGATTGCCCTGGTACGGTGCTGTCATTCACATGTGTAATGATTGGATAGGATAGCGACATATGACCCTAGTAGCTAAAGCAGCATAGTTGAATAAAGGCTTAGTTTTTCAATTCTTGCAAGTACATCAGTTGTATTATAAACCAAATAAAATAACAGAAAGGATTCTCCCATGAAGGACAAACTAGTACTACACAGCAACAAAATGTAACTTTAGAATCTAAGAGAAATTAATGTACCTCATGAAGATACCAATTGTAAATACTTTTTCCTTCATGACCCCCAACATATCCATATGATGCCGTCAGTATGCAATCCTCAGAATAATCACCAGTGATGGACAAAAAATTTAGGCTAGGAGGAAGAGCTGCAAATGAAACCCACATTAGTTCCTCATCCACAATCCTTTAAAGGAGAGTATATTTTTGGTACTCACTTTCAACTGCTTTTTCTGCAATGGCACAAACTGGTTCACCTACTTCTCCATCTGGTGTCATTGGAGTGAATTTTGCAACAATGTAATACCCGACAGCTCCCAGGGGAATACGAAATGCCTAGAAAGGAGCAAAGAATAACCCCAAAAATAAGTAAGATTATAAGAAACTAAAACGAAAAGCAAAGACAAGCCATACACATTACCTTGGCAATTTTTAAGGTAGTTAATGCTTCAAGTTCTTGCTCATCCGCAAAAATTTCAGCCTTTGTTTTAAACCACTGTACTCTGCTAGAGCCTTCAGTGCCTCCCGTGACAATACCACTTACTGTAACCTTACTTCCCTCCCTCAGTTCACCAATTATTTTCACATTCGTCACTTTAGGGGGAGCTGTAATTTAGATTAACATGAACAGGTGAGAGCTGAATGATGACCAATGAAACCAAGACGACATCAATAAAACCAATAGAGTGTATGGCAATTTTCTCTCTTTTCTTCTATTCAGTTTTTTTTTTCATTCTCCATGAAGAAATACCCTGAGACACTGAGAACAAACAGGCTTTAAATTAATACTAAAAGTTAATGATACAGTCCTAAAAGCAGCATACCTTGTTTGATAATCTGAGAGACTACTGACATAGACTTTCCTTCCTGTCCTGTAGAAAGAATAAAATATGATTATCTAGATGTACTATTAGCAAAGAGAGAAATTTGCCAAGTGTCATGAAAAACGCCAAAGCAGTTGGACATATTTGGGTTGACCTTCAAAGTTCACAGGTATGTAGACAAATGCTAAACGACGCCCTATGTCTTCTTTCACTATTGCGTGCTCATTAGTACCAGTTGACACCAATACATATTCCCTGTGCATGAGACGGGACAAAGAAATAAGCAACATTCACAAACATCAACAGTAGTATACTTGTACCCATGCAGCAAATAGGTAAAGCCCTAGCTGCTTGTGCAGGTTAGATTGGAGTTAGCGATATTAAAGAAACAAAATGATAATGGTTCTATTTTCCCTGACAGCAATTACGTGAATATTTTATGCATAATTAAAATCCCAGCATAAGAATCTAGGAAGAATGTGAAGGACCAGGTTATATTTAAAGTGTCCATTAATCTGGATAATATACTTCAGCATCATGCTACAAGTTGATGATCTTACGATACCATTCAACATCCATATCAATATAGATCAGCTAAGTCATGACAATATATTGATGCTTTACTGCAGGCTATATACACAACCTTTAGTAAACTTGGTACCATTATCAAGAAGTCTTTCCTTCAGAAGAGCATAGCGTACATAAAATAATGAAGTGTATGTCAATTACCCATTACTAAGTCCCTTGGTTTTAAAATGCGCGATGCGCTAAAATGCGCTAAGGCTCAGAATTAGAATAATGCGCGATGCGCTATGCGAT
>JAULKM010000006.1:12819643-12835213 GCA_032355605.1 Rubia tinctorum | reverse complement strand
TTACACTTAAATCAACTAGGTAGGGTTATATCTGCACTAAAAATTATCTGAGAGTTATATTAGCACTTATATCAAGTAGGTAGGGTTATAAAAACATTTTTCTCTTTCAGAAATTACATTTGCCAACCAACCAAAAGCTCATCTTCTTCCCGAAAACCCTCACGCTATACAGCGTCTGTTGATCAGTTCCGACGCCGGCAACATGAAAACATCACTCTCGACACAGCAAAGGTGCAAGACGGTGTCATCGGCCAAATTTTCAACCAATTTTGGCGTCGAATCAAGCACTTGGTTGATAAGAGTCAGGTTATTTACGATGTCACACTCCAGTGGAAATTTTTTCAAGCCGAAAGGTTTCCGGAAGCTTTTTCCATTTTCTTGCGGACTTGTTCCGGTGGGCGTAAAACACGGTATGTGTGAAGATAATGAGGACCCCTGAGAATGAAAATAAAAGGGGAAAAGAGGAAACCGGGTCTTTGTTATAATACTCATTGATCCATAAGAATGACCTGCGAATTTCCTTATATTTTATATAAATTGCATTTTAATCTCTTGTCTCACCATAATTCATGACGCGACTTTCTCCACCATCTGTGCTCCTTAGATGTGGAAGGTGGCACTGAATTTACCAGCTGAACCTCGACAGATTTCAGCATTTTCGTACCTCTGAAAATGTACATTGAAGCTGCTACTCTTTTCAATATAAACATATATCGTCAAAATAGTATTTATTATGTTTCTAGATCTTCAATCATCCTCAATAGTAGAAATCTTTTTTGGTTGAGCATCCTGCTTAGAATCTATCCGTATAAGGTGTTCCGTACAAAATCAAATAAGGTATGGTGCGCGCCACGGTATCGACGGGTATGGCGAAGTTTACACCAGAGGATGTTCCGGTACCTGGATCACATTTAACAATCAAAGTGTGTCAGCGTTATTCAGGGGAAGTGAACTTTCAAGATATGGCTGATTTGGCAATGAAATATGCTGCTAAATTAAAAAGGAAGAACCAAAAGCTTTACTCCAGAGACTGTTGATTTCATTGAAACTACTACAGAGAACACACAGAAGCATATTTGCTAATATCTCAGCATATAGAATGGAGTACAGATCTATACCATTTTAGATGCGTCACTAGTGCAGTCTTGGAAAAGACCGTCTTTCCATATGCTTATGGAAATGGAAAGACGGGGTTTGATTAGAGTAAGGTTTTTAGTTGCAATATTAAAAATTTATTATGCAACGTGAAGTAGTTATAAAGTTTATGACCCGATAAATACCTTCATTTCTTCTAATTTGCAGTTTAAATCTTGGTCTTTATATGGCTTATGGAAAGACCGTCGGATGTCTAACACGTATGAATTCAAATTTTGGTTTTAAAATTAAATCTGAGAACACACTGTTAAAAAATAACTGCTAAAAACATCCAAACTATAACTCTGAAATCTTCTTAGAGCGTTCTGTGCCATGTGGGTGATAGTCAAGAATGGAATAACATAATAAAAGGATTGAACTACAACCACAAGACATGGAAAATCTGAAGTTAACATATGAAGATGAATAAGGTCGCTGAACTCAAATTAGGTGCCTGAATGAATACCAACACCGAGAAGTATAAAAAATGAGGCTCAAATATATTGATCGCACATTTACACCACCGGATCATCTATTTGCTTTACCTTTATCTTTCCACAATGAGGGAGAAATACGTATAGTATTGTTTATGCAACCTAAACAAAAATGAATGTGTGTGGTCATCCATTCATTTGGAACGTATTCTGGCTGTTGTATCATTTAAGATTTGATAATCTGTAATGTGGCACCAGTTCAAGTATAAAAGTTTAACTTGTTCACCTAGATGGGGTTTCAAGGTGGAAAATGAGTTCTACAAACATTAAGAAGTTGATATGTTACAATAAAAACCAGAAAATTAAAAAAATTGTGAAATTGAAACAGCTATGAACACCCGTGGAAATCAACTTTTCTTTAATATGGGAAGAACATGTGGGCATTCTCTATTTTATATCAGTTTCACATATTTATTGGTTTCATAATCTCTCTTTGTTCTTGAGATTTGAGTATTTGTATACAGACTACAGTCATCAAAGTAGTCAGGAAAGATGGGTCTAAAATACCTTTTCGAGTAAAAGTGGCTGTATTGACTCCAATTACATGGCCATAAGAATCGATCAACGGGCCACCAGAATTCCCTGTAACGGTATGGAAGTCATTAGAATTAATTACATCACAAAAGCAGTAACCTTAACAATGAGCAACAATAAAATGCAAGGAAATTCACAAGAGTGCAAAATTTCCCTGTAATATGCCTTTAAGCTAGTCTCTTAGAAGATATAATTAACAAAAACAATCAGTACGTAGTACGTACAGCTAGTTCAAAATAATAAAAAACCAGGAGATTAATTGCTTGGATTAACCAGTTTCCACAGATTTTTTCTTTGCAAAGCAATCCTCCTGTTTATACGGACCCATCCAGTTCTTCAATACATACAATTCATAGTACTAAAACAATTTTCATGATTTATTCAAAGATAGCAGAGAATAATCATAATTGTTCTAAAAAGCAAATCCAGAAATTGCTCATAGTCCACTGCTTGTAATTTTCTTTAATAAAGGTCAAAGTGCTGCAATATGAAAACTAGTGAAGTTTTCAAGGCAATAGTACTTGCAAAAACAGACGCTAGACTAGTTAAGCCAAATTTATCTTCAACTGTCCAGTCTTGGACTACTAACGGACTACTAAAACGAAGGAGAAATAGAGCTCAAGTAATATTCACAAACTACAAAGAATGTTTTATGTGAATTCGAGGTCAACCCGAATTAATTGCAGCATCTGTCTGAATAGCTCCCCGAATGGCCTTTCCATTTGGTGAAGGAATCTCCCGGCCTAATCCACTGATAACCTGTCATACTAACAAAGTAAATTACAAAATAGTGTCATTGATCACCGACAACGAAGTTTCTTGATGTAGTGGAGTCAAATAAAAGTAGGAGTTTCTCATTTTAAAATGCAGATGTAAGTTCACAGAAATATTCCTGCCAAAAGTGTAAAAAAAATTTGCATTCTTCACAGATAGCTACCCCAGAAGTTAATGTCTTTGCATATCCATAAGGATTTCCAATGGCAAAGCAGCTCTGACCTACATGCAGACCTTGGGATCTACCAAGAGCTACTGGCATCAGTTCATCGCCATCTACAGTAACCTGTTAAAGGACATTATATTGTTTGATTATCCCAAGGAAAGAACAAACATAGAGAAAAAAGGCTAACAAGATGTTGTACAAGTCTATTGATTAGTTTCATCATCCTCAGGAAAGCTCGTATAAGAAACTTCAGAAAATTTACTTAAAGCTTATAACAAACAATAACCCATGAAAGACACATTATAAATGGTGATGTTGGACAACATATCTGCATAATCTAACTCATTTCCTTCTGTTCAAATAAAAATAAGATTATTAAACTAAAACATATCAAGATCACTGATGTCTTCACTAACTTACGCTTTCAGTTCTACTCTTGACTCTGATACTTAATACCTTTGGATTCAGACCTTAGACACTATAAGCCCGCAATGGGACTGCTAATAGATATCAACATATTGGATCGTTTAAAGCTAATGCTACTATTGTTTGTCTTCACGTTTTCACCATAGATAGTTGGAAGCTGCAGAGATCCTCTTAATGAATCAAATGTCTCCAGTAGTTGTAACTATATTACACTATGTATCAGCCAAACCAAACCAGCATATGTTTTTGAGCCTCTTCTGCAGTATTTACAACCTGCCATCTTCCTGATTGTACGTAACAGTCCACTCATGTGAAATGAAAAGGAATGTTTTGTCTAGGTTCCACCTCTTACATTATCAATAAACACAAATGGATGCAGCAGCTTGGAAATAATCTGATGCTAATCATTTAACAGCCAACTTGGCACCCCAGAAAATCCATCAGCTCAAATAGCTGAGATTGGTTCTAAGGTGATCAATAACTGGTTCCGCATCTTCTGTTCCTTTATCTTTGTCCGAGCAATATTAATCAAATTGGCAGAATCTCTCCAAGTTGACAGGACTGTAAGCAGCTCTACCAAGGAAACCAAGACCAGACATAACGGGTTGGCAGGATTGTAAGCACATTTTTTGCAGCCATCTTCCGTCCTTCATAACAGTAGGTGTAAGCAACAAGAAGTATGGAAAGTTTGGAATCTCAGGTGCAACAGCACAACAGCACTAGCTTTAACAGCGAAAGGGGACCTGTTTATTTGTTTCTAGTTTTACAAGTTGTAACATCTTCAACCATTCAAGTCACTGGCACAGTTCACATCCTTAGGTTCATCACTCGTCATGATGATATACTAATGGATCGTTAGGCAACTACACTAACCATTCATAGATCTTCAAGTTAAAACCAAATGAATAAAAACTCAAAGCTTAACCATATTCTGTTGCAAGAGACAAGCTAAAGTCCGAACACCTTTAACACAGCGAGGTCAAAATCTGGATCATAACCGACAATCCTGCCCTCTTGGGAAAAGCTGTTCCCTTTAGCATCCACCAGTGATATCTACAGTAAACTCGTTATCGCCTCAGATATATAGCGCCATCAAAGCTTTAAACTACTAGTAGCCTTAATGGTAAAACAATGAATGGGAGGACCTTACAATACCGCAGTCCACTTGTCTCCGCAATCAACTTAGCAATGACATGATAATTAGTGACCTGTCATGAGAAATTTCATTTGAATGTTAAACACTATTGGAATTGTTAAAATTCTGGCTTAGAATGAAATCCCTACAATGTGGCCAAAGTTGTCCCAGATGAAGCCTGAACCAAAGCCTTCAACTTTTGCATTTCCCTCATCAGAGCCGTTGGGAAGTTGAAGGACTTCAATGAAAACAACACTAGGGGAAGTTTGCTGCAAAAATAAAGCTCAGTTTCAGTAAATAAGTCAAGAGCATTGTACATCAGCTAAATTCAGTCGGACATAAATCCCAGATAAACTAAGCAGCAAAAAATTGATGGACCTGAAATACATGAACAAGCCTGTCTTCTTCTTGCTTGGTTTCATCAACTTGTAATGCAATGGCATCGCAAAATTCCAAATTCAAACTAGCTGGAAGCAAACTAGTAAAGATTAAACCTTTCCGTCTGGTGAACGCCATACACATATTATGCTTTGGATTCGCATTTGGTCTTCGAATCGGAGAACAAGGGGCAGCACCAAGCATGACTCTTGAACACATTGATCCTGGACAAATACAGCTACTTTCCACGGTTAGGATCATATCATAATTTATGATCCGTTTCCTTCAACCATTATGATTCGGTACCTTACTTCTGGAAGTCCCTTATCTACAGGGATGGTTCCTGCTTTTCTATGTGAAACTCCCCCTCAAACATAAAAACCCTTTTAATATACTCCCTTTTTAACATTTTCTCTCTTCGTCCCAATTTAAAGCTCTGAATTATTTTTTGCACAAACTTTAAAACAAGTTATGTATAATTTTTTAATGGGTGATGAGAGCGGACCTACATAAATCAAATGAAAGGGAGAGTTATGACCACATATTTATGACTAAATGTTAAAAAAATTATAATTAGGAAGTTTATAGTAGACGTCCCAAAAAGAAAAGTAGAAAATTTATTGCGGGACGGAGTGAGTATTTATCAAATTTTGACACCTATATTTATATAAATATATAATAAATAATATCATCGTATTTGATATTGTTGAATTCGTCGTTAACAATTAGTTTTTAAATATTAATTTTTGACAAAGTCTTGTATAAAACCATCTCCCAGCGATATTAGAAATTAAATTGTAAAGAATTCATTATGAGGTTTCATATTGAAATTTTAAAATTCATTTGTTGGGTGTGTAATTTGGTCAATTTATATTTAAATCCTGGTATAAATAATAAATTTTCACCATCTTCTCTCACTTTCCCCTCACAAAACTTGCGTGCTTCTGCAGCTTCTCTCCCCATTTCTCTTCGAACTCCAAATTTCAACCGCACATACCCGCTTCCTTCCTTTAATTTTACCATATTTTCTCCATATTTCTTGCGTGCGGTGATTCCCAAAGAACACATGGAAGTTGCGCTTCATTTTCCGGCAATTTTTCCAGTTTAACCTTTGGTTTCTGGCGATCTAACACAATTCGACCTTCGTTTTGTGTTTATCTTTGAAGGTAATGTCTTCGCTTTGATTTTTAATGCACATTATGTTGTTTTTTCTGATTTTTGTTTAATTTTTTGGTTCATGTGATTTTTTAGGGTTTGTGTAGGTTATATTGAGTATTATTGTACTTATTTTGTTGTCTTTGTTCATTATGTAGTTCAACCTTGTTTTATTTTGTGTTTTAGGGTTTATGTTGTTCATTGTGTTAATATTTGGGGGTTTCTCTATTTTTTGTGTTCGATGATTTGTTCTTATGGATTTGTGCTAATTTTTGTGTTGTTGTTTTTTAGATGTCTAAGAAGACTTGCCTCGATGTTGCTGCAATCAAGAAGGAAAAATGATTTGTAATTTTTATTATTTTTTAATTTGTGATGTTTTAGATACTGTTATTGATGTTTCTGGTTTTCTATACAATGTTTCATGTTTACGTTTTAAGTATTGTTATTTGTGTTGGTGTGATATTTTAATTTCAATGTTTGGTGCCTGTTTTGTTTTCATGGTTAAGTGTGCAATTGATGTTTAGTTTTGATTGTGTGTGATATCTTAGGGTTTTTTTACGACTTGTGCTAATTTTTGTGTTGTTGCGCTTATTAGACTTCTAAGAAGACTTGCCAATTGTTGCTGCAATTAAGAAGGAAGACGGATCGGTAACTTTTATTATTTTTCAACTGTGATGCTTTAGATACTAGTGTTGACGATTCTGGTTTTCTGTTTGATATTTCATGTTTAGGTTTTAAGTATTGTTATCTGTGTTGGTGTGGCATTTTAATTTCAGTTTTGATGCTTGTGGTATTTTCATGCTTAATTGTGCAATTATCTTTTAGTTTATTGTTTTGATTGTGTGTAATATCTTAGGATTTTGTTACGATTTGTGCTAATTTTTGTGTTGTTGTTGCTTTTTCTTAGATATCTAAGAATATTTTCCCACTTAGGCTGCAATAAAAAATGAAGCAGGATCTGTAAGTTTTTTTATAGTTGTGATGCTTTAGATATTGTTGTTGATGTTTCAGGTTCTGTCTTTGATCTTTTATATTTAAACTCTAATTATTGTTATGTGTGTTGGTATAATGTTTTAATTTCAGTGTTTGATACTTGTGATGTTTTCATATTTAAGTATGCAATTGATGACTAGTTTTGTTGTTTTGATATTTTAGTGTGTGTTGTTGATGTTTTTAAATTTTGAGTTTGATGTTTTAAATATTGTATGTGATGTTTCTCAATGTAGTTGTCACTAATGTTATGTGTGCTATTGTGATATTTTAATTTCAAATATTGATGTTTTTATTACTCCCTCTGTCTCAGCTGTATTTGCACTCTTGCTTTTTCAGCACTATTCCCCCTCAAACTTTGATCGCATATTTGAATAGATATATAAACAATAATATTATCGTATGTGATATTGTACAATTCGTCTTAACGAGTAGTTTCTAAATATCAAATTTTTATTTGCCGTTATTATACGTAGGTAAAGATATTAACGGTCAAACATATTTCTTGAACAGCGTGGCAATGATTGCTGTGCAGAAACAGCTGGGACAGATGGAGTAACTAATGATGTAATTTGATATTTGTTTTTATTTATTATAACGAGTTTCTTATAGGTTTGAAATTTTTTAAAAATAAATCATGATGTATAAATAATTATAATATAACGTTAAAATTTATTGAAACGAGATTTTCATAATTGACCTAACCGTTAATTGGTATAATAAAAATTATCTTCAAAGTCTTATTTGATACAGTTTATTGGTGTATAAATAAATTTATAATTTAAAAATACATGTTACGTTTAGAAATATATGCTATAATTTCATTTATATATTAATTAAAATATATGTAAGAGGTATCTTAAGAAAGTTGATTAAAAAAATTGATGTTTAATTTAAAATGGAATAGTAATGTATCTCATGTATCATGAATTTGTATTATATATTAAATGTGTACATAATAGTACTTGTGGATAATATTTGTATGGAGAGTGCTGAGTACAGATATTAAAGTTTAATGAGTGAATAAAAATCATTTGATTTTTATCTTATCAAAAAATTGCGGTAATGTTTTTTAAAATATACATAAAAATAAAAATAAAATAGTGTGTTAAAGTTAATGTAACGAAATTAATATAAATTTTACAATTTATACCAGCACATGTTCTAGGAATACGAGTAAACAGATGCCTTATAAATTTATAATCAATCCTTATAAAATGGTAAAAAAGAGTATGTCCTAATGCCACGTGTTAAATGTAGTATCTTCCAGAAAGAGATGGACCGAAAATATTGTTTAAATACCAGGCTTATTTTGGATAGGATTTTTTTAGTAATATAATTTAAAAAAAGAGCACTTATTCGAGAGCAAGTAAAGAAAAAGATTTTAAAAATATGTATTAAAAGTGGTTGTGCTTGTCTTGTTATCTTATGCGCTATTATTGTTTAATTAAGCAATTATCAAATGTATCATTCAAGTGGATTTTGTGTTTGCGTCACTAAGGTTAATCCTTAAACCTTATAATTAGGTTCCGCACACTTTTTATTTTATTTATATATTTTTTTAAAATTGTCACATTTTCTTAAGATAATTTAATTATTTTTATTCACTCATTTAATTTGTTACTCTCTTTATTCAATTCTCGTAACACATTTCAGTTTGCAAAAATAATAATACCTGAACTTATAATGTCAAACATAGTGAAATGAAAGGAGAACACTTTTTTCAACAAAAACTTAAAAATTGAGCTTATATGTTTTCTTTCTTACCTTCTAAACCGATTAACAACTAAACCAATCATATAAAACAGTGTATTCATAACCTGTAGGGTTGAATTATAATTACTTATTTGTTGACATTCATTTTGAAAGTTATTTATAATTATAACCGCCTCATTGCAATAGATACAAAAATATCAACTAAAATTATCAGCATACCAATTATAAAATAAACTCATCTAATGTTTAGTATGTTACATTTAAATGTTCTTCGTGAAGGATAAATGACCTTTAAATAAAATCGGTGTCCGCTGTAATTTATCTTTCTTATATTACCTTGTAAATAATTTTTTCTTAGATTTTTTTCTTAAATTAAGTGCATTTCGTTAGATCGTCTAATTGTTAGATCAATCATAAAAAAAATTATAACTTTTAAAATTGAGCTACTCCATTTTCCCCTTAAGTTGGGACACTTAATATTTTCTTATGTTTTTCTAAAATTGTCAAATTTCCGTTCATGGCAAAACGTGCATCATTTTCAACCACTCGTTATAATTTTTACTCATTTCACTCAATTCTCTCCACAAATTTCAACTTGCAAAACATTAATACCTAAACATATAGTGTCAAATGCAGTGAAATACGATTCAAAAGATTTTCAATATTTCAAGAATTTCATTGCAATAAATGAAAACATATACTCATCTGTTTCACTGGAATTGACATGGTAGCCTTAGGTGCTTGGATGTAGTTGAATAAAAATGTGTGGATGAAATAGAATTTAGAAAGGGAAATGTAGAATGAGTGGATAAAATTGAAGGAATCTTGCCATAAAAAGAAAGTGTGCCAAATTCACAAAAACAACCAAAAAAGGAAAGTGTGTCACTTCCAATGAAACGGAGGGAGTATGTGAAACAATAAGATGGGTCTTCAATACAAATCAACTGCCCTATAAGATTTTGTACCGACGGTTGGGTCTTCATAACCCAACATACTCATCCTACCTAAACTAACACATCCGCTTAATTAGACTAACTTTTACAGTAAAAAGTTAAAGGGAAAGTCGGCTTTTCATAAGTTTATGTACAGTACACAGTGGCTTTTACATTAAATATTGTAAAAAAATTTTTTTATAAAATTTAAATATTGTATTCGAAAAGTTAAAAACAAGTAATAATATGTATTTGAATGTGAAAATAAAAAAATATTTCTAAATTTAGTATGTAATTTAACAAGACGGAGTTGAATTAGAATTATAAAAATGTAAAAGGTTTTAGTTGCAATATTTAAAATTTATTATGTAACGTGTAATAGTTATAAGTTTACGACTCGATTAATGCAACTCAAATTTTTTTTATCTTATTTATTAAAATTTACCGTGTAAACCTTGATTTTTTCATAATTTATAGAAAGACGGCTTCCAAGAGTATTAACTAATTATAGATTAAAATAAGTTAGTGTCTAGTGGTCATGGGAGGTGCACAATAATCAATAATGTACATGTATGGCTATATTCATATGGAGTAGTTAGTTTTGCATAATTTCCATCAGAACTTTGTCGATCACATCACACCCACTCTATATTCATCATTTTCACGTCATTTCCATTACAATTCCTAAATTTATTTATGATATAACAAAAGTATTTATACGTAATTTAATTTATTTTGAGGAAATTTATACTTGATTGAAAAACCTCGTACAGAGTGTAAGATGAGACCCGATCGAGTAATTGATGTTCAAGCTGGGGGAGCATGTACAAATACGTTCCAACATTTCAAATTTAAATTGAAGGGCGAGCTATATTTATAGTATTACTTAAAGCAAACGAACCAAAACAGAAAGTGTTAAATTACTTTTAAGGAAGTAGATTCCAACCTCTTCCTTGCTTTATTAAGAACAATCAGTCGACCATATAGTACTACTAATAGCTGGCTTTTAAGATTATAATAATAATTACAGAAGATTAAATTATTAATTCAGAAGCTGTTCCATCTCAGTAGCTAAGAGACGGCTGGCAAGAATGACGGGGACCGAATTATTCAAAATTGTGATTATATCAACACCATAAAAAAAGTTGCCTTTTTGGTATAACTAATTGAGTCCGTCTCTTGAAAGACGGTTTTTCCATGAGTCATGGAAAGACCAAAGTTTAAAGTGTAAATTAGAGGAAATTAAGATAAAATTTCCGGGTTGCATGAATCGGATTATAAATTTTATAATTACTACATGTTGTATGATAAAATTTTAATATTGCAACTAAAACATTTTACCTTTTATTATTGTAATTAAATTCCGTCTTTCCATAAGGCCAGGGAAAGACGGTCTTTTCTAAGACTTTGCCTAACTAATTTATGTTTTTATTGCAAGAAAAATAATAATTACATTTATTGAATTAGAAAACAGTTGAAAGTATTTTAAAATATGCACACCTGAAAAAAAATATTACATTTATTTTATTTGGGAGAATATGACACAAATCACAAATTCTTGTTTTAAACCGACTATCTGTTAAACAAAATTATTTTATAATTGATGTAAATAATGGGGTCATTTGATGTTTAGTTTAATTTATTGCAACGAGTTTCTTATAACTTCAAGAAAAACTTTAAATATATATCGCAATGTATAAATAATTATAATTAGACCGTAAAAGTTATTGAAATGAAAATTTTCATTTGGTTAACTTGGTATAACATGAGACTTTCTCGACAAAAATATCTAAATAGAAATTTAAAATGAAAAGTTCTTAAGAACTAGCGGAGTACCATCGTGGGTTGCGCGATATTATTAATTAAAATATTAGGATTAAGTATTTTGTATATGTTGTGTTTTACATTTGAATTGAAAATAAAGAATACAATATTGAATATTCAATTTTAAAGTTTAGTAAACTAAGAAAAATTATATGAGATGGTTAGAAATCGTTAAATATTGAATACAATAATATTGGATTATTTTTATAATATTTCATTCAAATTATTTAAAAAGTAATTATTTGTGTGTTGAGATTCATTTTAAAAGGCTGTCATAATTATATGTATCTCATTACAACAAATAAAAGTAAATATCAAATGACCTTATTAATCACGCTAATTATAAAATATTCTCATTTAACATTTAGTCGGTCTAAAACAAGACTTTGTCATGCATAAATTAGTTATTAAATAATATATATATATATACATATTTCTATCCAAAGTACTCTATCAATGTTTTTAAAAAATCCAAAAATTTTGTTATTTCAAATTATGTGTTCCTTTAAAAAAAAGTCCGTCTCTTGAAAGACGGTTTTTCCATAAATCATGGAAAGACTAAGGTTTAAATTGTAAATTAGAAGAAATGAAGATAAAAATTTTGGGTTGTATGAACCGGGTTATAAAATTTATAACTACTACACGTTGTATAATAAAAAGGCCGTCTTTTCCAAGACTTTGCCTAAAATGAAACGTAAATTTTCATCAAGACACAATTCATTACTTGTACTCCCTTTCTTCGTCCATTTCAAATTTTGACACAATTATTAAAAGATATCAATTTTGTGGTGCAAATGAATTGGAAAAAATAAATGTATAATAAGTGGTTTAAATTAACTTAAAACATGCTATAGGTTATAGTGGAAAATGACAAAATAAAAAATACACATAAAAGAAAATTGTGTCAAAATAAAATGAACGGACCTTCGGAATAAATGAAATGACCTTTAAAATTTTGGATCCGTTGCGTATAATTTTACATTTTCATAAGTTATAAAATATAGTAATATTTTTAATTTTTGAATTACAAATAACAAATAACATATTACAAATTACAATTTTTAGTGCAAAACATTATACGTTTACTGTTTATATTATTAAAGTATACAGTTAAAGTTACCGGATTGACTTTAAAGTATAATGTCTATCCCTCCGGTCTTTTTATATTGTTTCCTTTAACTACATGATTACTTTTAAAACTTACACTAAGTTTTGTCCTAGACCAACTAATCGTTGTACGAGATTATTTTATAATTTGTATGATTAATAGGGTGATTTGATATTTATTTTTAATTGCTGCAGTGAGATACCCATAATTACAAAAAAAAAAAAAAACTCAACATATACTCTCTTCGTTCCACTATCATTGGCCACTCAACTTTTTCATGGTGTTTAATGATCATTTTTTACCGTCAATATCTTTAGTTAAATATACCAATTTCGTATTAAAAATGATATTTAGAAGATAGATGTTAACATTAATCTAACAATATCTCAAATGATATTTTTATTATATATTAACCTAAATTAATTGTCAAATTTTACTAAATTTGAATTTGAAAAAGTAGAGTGGCAAAAACTAGTGGGACGAAGAGAGTAAATTATATAATCTGATCTTAAAAATTATTTTAAATAATTATAATTGATCTAACCATTAGTTACTTCAACATGAAACCTTCTCTATATCAATTTTTAAAATTCTCTTTCAAAGGCCTCTCGGTAAGGATAATGAATACGAGGAAAACTCATAAAATAAAAACAAGGAAAAGTGTAAAAATAACCCTATAAAATTGAGAAAGTGCAGGGATGACCTTGTAAAATCCGAAAGTGCAAAAATAACCCTATATTTCAGTCAAAATGTGCAGTTTTACCCATTTGACCGATTTTCCGCATTGACCGATGTAAATCTTGCGTAAACTAATACTGAAAAGATAAATATCTCTGGACACAAAACTACACTTGTAATGACAATTCTACCCCCTAAACTTCTTCTTCTCCACACCTGCCTCCACCAGCGCCGCCGCCTCCCATTTTTCCCCATCAGCCTGCTCCCGATTTTTCCCATCACCCCTAAAACTCTCTCCTTTTGCGGCCTCACCATCGTTCTCACCAACCTTCTCCATTTGCCGCCTCACCACCGTTCCTCACCAACCCTCTCTGTTCGCCGCCTCACCACCATTACTCACTATCCGCAGCCTCAAACATTGTTCCTCACCAGCTCTGCCACCACCACCCCATCCCATCGACCACACCACCAAGCCCAACGAATCCTCACCAGCATGCACCACCACAAAACCCTAACCTTACCAAATCTCTCCCTGCTACCAGATAATCCCTCCTCCCAGAAACTCATCCTTCATGTTTCCCTCATCTCTTCTCCCTCTCTTCTCATCTTCCCCAATCTCTCCGCTGCTAATTTTTCCCAATCCATGTCCGTCGCTGCTAATTTTCTTGCTCCGGCGTAGCGCTCGAAATCTCAGGGTGCGGTGGTGCGAGATAGTCATCCACGGCGGGTAGAGTTACGTTAGAGCGCTCGAAATCTCATAGCGCCGTGACGGGGAGAGTGGACGGCTCTCGAAATCTCAGACATAGATGGTTACGCTGGGCTAGATTTATGGTGGGGGAGGAGTGGGCGAGCAGTTTAGGGGAGAGGGTCGCGGCGGAGAGGGCTCGGTTGAAGAGGGTGGAGAGGAGAAGAAAGAATAGGGCCGCGACGGATGGGAAACAGAGGAAAGAGGTGAGTAGGCTGAGTGAAGAAGAAAAGAGGGAGGCTGGTATTGTCTTTTCATGTTATTTTATTTTTTGAATTTTTAATTCGAGAGTATTATGGTCATTTCATTAATTTCTGGGCAAATTGGTATTTGACAATTTGGTCAACGATTTCCAGGGTTACGTTTGCACTTTTAAATTTTATAAGATCATTTCTGCATTTTTACCCATAACATAGGGTTAAAAACACATCTCTCTCTAAAAACATTTTTTGTCGTAAGTCAAACCCAAGGCCTCAAAAACAAAAGAGGAAAGCCACCTGCTGCTCCCAATTTTGTTCAATAAATATTTCTTGAAAAAAGGTAATCGTACAAAAAGTTTACTCACATTTCAATTCATAATATTTGCATCCCCAAAAGATTTCACTTTTTCTTTCTTCCACTTTTTGTTCAGACTGAAGGAGTAATAAAGGGTGAAGAAAACACCAAAATTGCGATGAGTGCGCCGGTGGGTCTCATTACGTTGTGGGAATCAGAAGAAGAGTGATTTGATTTGGTCCCTTTTAAGCTTTTTGTGCAGATGAATTGAATTGATTATAATAGGAAGTCTAAAACTACAAAACAAGTAATAAATGCTTTACTTAGAACTTGGGAGATACGATTTGTAGATCTTAGAAGATGCAACTTCTGCGATACGGTGATTAGCCAGATCAAAGATATGAATCCTGAGGTGATTTTTTTAGTGCAAAAAGAGATGCACTAATCGTGGTGATCTTGTTCATGTAATCTCAAATGGATAAAGTGTGATGATCTTCTTTCGTCGAATTTATATTGAATTCAACTGATTAAGTATAATAAATTAATAATGTACAAGTATAAATGCTATTGTGTGATACATTGTTAGATTCGCTATAACATGTATTTTCAAAATATCAAATTTTCACAAAGTTTTATTTATCTTTAATGAAAGATATTAATGATCAAACATTTTTCAAATCAACTGCTAAAAGTTAAAAAGGTGAATCATGAAATGGGACGGAGGGAGTATAATCCAATATCTTTTTAATCTTGATTTTTATTATGAAATGAAAACTTTAGGGTTTTTTTTAAAGCTATATGTGATCACTAGTGATAGAATGTAAAACCCACAAATAATTGTGGCTGTGTGTATTCATATATATACTGAGTACAAAGGGTATACAAG
>JAULKM010000006.1:12785444-12798371 GCA_032355605.1 Rubia tinctorum | reverse complement strand
AGGTATGAGTAAATCAGCACCATTATCAAGATTGTTCTGAGACCAAGGACCCTCCACAAAATCTTTATCCTTCAATGCCACCTCATATGTTTTGATATGGCGAGCTTCCTTGTTATCCTGCTCAATTACACCACCAAAACATCAAAAAAGTAGAGATTCCATCATATCAGATTAAACTGTTGCCATGGCACGTGTCCAATAAGGACAAAAAACACAAACACCACAAGAGGCAGACAAAAAGACACAAGGGGATAGAGAAGAAAGCAAAACAGAAATGAATATTAAATTCAAATGTCCATCAAAGAAGTTTAAGAAGTATTTTAATTAGTTTGACAAAAGCCAACATGAACACAATAATGACAATGCATCATCAATTTACCATCTGATTAAGAAATCCACAATAAAAAGAAGCAACCAACCCCATATAACTATTACTATTCCTTTGTCACACACTAAGGGGTTGGCTATAAAGTGTGTTTTTACTAAATAAATATTCCAATTCTAAATAATCTTTCCCATTTTGTAGGTGATGGAAGACTTCAACTTTCTACTCATTGTACTATGGCATCTGAAGGTTCCACGTGCACATGTCCCAAGTCAGGAGCTTTCAGTCCAGGAGTTGAAACAAGAAATGTCATGTTAAGTTGACACAGCCAGAGTATAAGTTTGCAATAATTTATGGTGCGAAACGCAATATAGACAAAATTGGAGACTGGTAGAAAGAGAGAGCACAAATCATCTACATCCTGCATAAACTTGAAAGCTAAATAAACAACTTTCAGGAGCATTTAACAAAATATTGCATATATCTGCGGTAGGCACAGTGTAAAAACCTGGTAAAGAACAACGATTGTTGGCTTCGCGCAGCCGTAGAGAAACTTGATATCCAGAACTTGGAGCTCCTCAAGCCTGAAAAGATATGCAACCACAATCAAAAACTCCTAATTCAGCATTACTAAACCAAATCATCAACCAGCAGCCATGCTAACAACAAATGCTAAAATGCTGCATTATAAAATCCAACTCATAAATAATTGCATAAAACATCAAGTATTCTATGAAATATATGAATAATATGCATAAGCATTGAATAGCATGTATCATATGTCCATTTGCAACCCGGTTTATCTGACAAAAAAACAACACTTCAGCAAATGGTGTTGTAGCAGTGGTAGCTATCTAGAAAACAATGATTCTTCCTAATGTAAACCCCAGCAGTTACTTTCAAAAACCCACAAATGTTCCATGAAAAGATACATCATTTTTTGGCTTCCACGAGCATATAGACAAAACGCATATCATTGGTGCAGAGGGTGGTAGAAGTTGGTGTATGTTTATAAGCTAGTAAGTTTTGAGTCCTGTAAACAGCATCTCATTGAATGATAATGTAAGATATCTTATAGGCTTTAGTGGTCCGGCCCTCACAGATCCTGCACATAAGGGAGCTTCACTGCACCAACTCCACTTTTCCACCAAAAAATCTCCAATTGTATGTAGACATATTTAAAATTATCCAAGTAAACAAAACAGTAGAAGCACAACTAGCAAAAAGACAAGCTTGCTGTGCTGCATAAATCAAATTTCAGAAATACTAATCTGCAAAACCAACTTCAGGAAATTAAACCAACTATTTGTAAAGTTTCAAGCATATATGAATATAGGTTGTTGACCTCAAGAAGGATATTATCTGCAACCCCCAAAACTGAGTCTCCGTAGAGATAAAACGTCTTTACAATTAGGAAATTCCAGGGCTTAATTAGAACAATTACAGTAAAAAAAATTGAAAACAAAAACCCTCATCTCAATCCTAAAGTAAAATAACCAGAACTTAATGTCGAGCCGTTCAAGAATTATTTAATACAGTTCTGCATGTCACTCAAGCTTGGAACATATTAACATTCTACTGCACATGAGAACGCACTAAGCTTGAAATATTCTAGCTTGAGTACTTAAAATACGAAGCATGAGGCACAGAGCCTCAAAACCAGGAATGCTAGAATCATCCATCTTCACAAACTCTCAACTGGGTTAATGATGCTACCTCAACGAATCCAGATGTATTTAATTCAGTTCAGCCACTATTGTTCTCATTAACAGCAAAAATGAAAGAAAGCCAACTTGCTGCTTTTGAACAGTAACGCTAGACATGCTTATTTATTTACTATCTAAATACGAAATAATCATTTCTAATTTTTCCATCATTTAGGCTACGTCAAAGTGTTGTAAACTACAGCTAAAATCCAGGTAGTGAGAATCTGTCACCCTCAACAAAACTAATATCACTAGGGGATTATTAATCTAAGTTTATCAACAACCTCATAGCCTGTACAAGAATTGGATCCAACCAAAATTACCAAATCTCATATAATAATTTAAAAACATTTTTTTGGCTACTACCAGACTACACACATGAAGTTGCGAAACCATTCGCTTCCATCACGCAGACATCTTTGAAAATGAAATGTTATATTTTGCCTTTTCCAAAATTGCTAGCTGAGAGAATGTACCTTATATTAAATGCTTCTTTGAGCTGGCCTTTGTTATCAAATGGAATAACCTGGTTAAAACATTGAAAATGCATGTAAAGGGAGATATTGAAATAACAAACAGTGGTAGACATGCCTACAAACACACATAAAAAGGAGAAATTCCAAAAACCATGAGTATATACCCAATACCTTAAATAATCCATCATATAGATGGAGACCAATCAATCTACAATCCGGATCAATTATGCCAATCTGCGAAAGCCAAGAGTAGAGTGCAACGACAAATCAGATCTGGAAAAACTAAACCTTCACCAAATAAATAATCCTTTCGACTACTTTTTGAACACGTCCATATTGATCCAATTCAAGCCATTTCTAAAATAACATATAGATATATGATATTATACCTGACCATTGTCGGTAGGCCTGCCAATTCGATCAGATACATCGCCCATTGCTCTATCATGAAGAATAACAAAAAAAATCAATGTGAACTTATTCTTCCTTGTGATAACAGTAAAAACTAGTTTGCAAGGTATCACTCTAAAGCCATTTTAATATTAACTGCAGAGAATTGTATTCCAAAAAGGACAGCATTCTACATTTTTCTTCAAATTAAATTATCAATAGCTTCACTTTCTAAATTCAATAGATAGAACCGAAAGTTAGCTATCTGACCTAGTAACAACTTCTCCTGTCTCGGAATCCCATTGAAGTACACAAAACTTGTATCTCTCAGTGGCGATGAAGAGAAGATCTTGTGCTTCACCCTGTCAACAAAAAATTCAGTAAAACTACACCGCTATAACTGCTCCTGAAATTTCATTCAGCAAAGCCCAAATCTTACATGAGTGCGGAAGAGCTCGAGTGTCGCGATTCTCCCATATATTGGCACATCTATAATAGGCTGTGCATGTAAACAGACAAGAAACTTCACTTTTTGAACTAGTTTGCTGAATCTAAACCAAGCTATAAAATTGAATCTATGTTGGGACCTTCTAATTTCATCGCGTCTATCATGTAAAAAGATCAAATTGTCTCCTAAGCTATTGACGAAATGATGAGTAGAATATAGAACATTGCAAACTAGCACTGCATAAATGGAGCAATAGAACAACTCAAAGATCTCTATTTTCCACCTTCCAAGTCCAACATAATTGCAATTAATCATGAATTGATGTAAAACAAAAGAAAATACACAAAAATAGCAGGTACTATTTCTCTGCAGTACATAGAACTGTTCACGACAAACTGCATTACTTGTATGTCTCTAGGGTATTTTTGACTTTTCATTCATCTCATTAATCACTTTCCAAACAACGCTTACATTCACAAATTGACCAAAACAAGGACTATACAGACTGATTCAATACTCCCACTCACCAGTTCTGGTAAGCACTGGTAGCAACAAAAACTTCAGGAAAACAAATCCTTAAATAAATTTATCAACAGAGTAAAAAATAATAGCTGGAGACCTCTCTAGGGTATGGTAAGTGCACTCATGGGTGAAGCACTTAATAACAATGAAGGTAGATAGCTTATACTTGAGCTTCTTCTGTTCTCTGAAGGTGCTTCTTAACACCAAAGAGCCACATCTCTTGAAAAAGCAGTCATATTACTATGCAACAGCAGGGTAAAAGGATGCCCAGAATCCAACTATGAGCCTCCTAGACACGGATATATGCTACAGCCTATTGCTTTTATAAAACAGCATTTGAAAATAGCCATCAAGGTAATTACTTAAGAGTTGCAGCTCTACAATATATGGATGAGATAAGTTTTGTTATGTTTGTAGATGCAAGGAATAAACCTGATGCATCGCAGAAACTCAGATGGATAAAAAATGTACTCCCTCCATCCCATTTTAAGGTTTGTTTTTCCTTTTAGGGAAAAATGGAAATGAAGAACAAGTGGACCAAGTAGACTTCATTATTCATTTCATTGTCTTAATCTGTGTGCCACTGTGCCCAAAACTTAAGTAACCCTTAAAGACAAGGGGCAGAAGGAGCATGATAGACAGCTAGAATTGGCAGTTGCCCACATATTTGCTAGCGTACCTAGCCCCTAAAGCTGATACATCAATCACTCACATTCAGTAAACAAGAATCACCTGACTCCAAATAGTAATATACCAGGATAATCATATCCATTGTGTAAGACATGTCAATCAACAAATAAAATGACCGAGAAATTATTGATGGAGCACAAAATGACTTTAACTCACATTCAGAAAACAATTCATTAAAACACCAGCAAACACATAAATAAATTCAGGTTTCATTACAGAAAGAGGAAAAAAAACTTCTTATCGAAGAAATTTAACCATGGCACCTGTAAACCTTGAGGAGTGAGTAAGTGGATCTCAATTCTAGTGCATTTCCTGAAAGCACAGAATAATTGAGTGAATCATCTCAGCAAAAATGAGAAATGAGAAACACAGCTTCCATTCTAATCCATGCAGCTGACAACCAGATAACTTAGCATACAAATTCTGAACACAGAAACTACAAAAGGCATTTAAAATCATCCTGGTAAAATGAGTAACCATGGGGAAATATATATATATATATATGTGTGTGTGTGTGTGTATATATATGTATGTATATAAATGTATGTATATATATGTATATATATATATATGTACGTATGTATGTACGTATATATGTACGTATATATGTGTATATATATGTACGTATATATGTGTATATATATGTACGTATGTATATATATGTATGTATATAAATGTATGTATATATATGTATGTGTATAGGGATCCCATATATATGACCAATTCAAAATAAGTTATGCATCTCTAGAGGTCTCTACCATTCAAGAAACCATGAAAGTTGTAAAATGAGATATCTTGAGATAATCGTGCCAAAATCTCAAGAGCAAATTTAAACTTGAGGCACTTCCTGGACTTGTTACTGTCAGTGCATAGAAGATAGAACTTGAGACATATTGTTGATAGTTGTGTTGAAACAGGATATGTGTTAAGGTGGGATTTCAAAAGTGCTTATCTATGTATAGAGTTACCAAAGAGCATTTGTAGAGTAGCTGAACTCCACGACAATAAGTAACCCAGATAGACCACTTGAGCACACATCAAAAGAACAAGTGCTTTCAAGGCAAATTAAAGCAGCTTAACTTCCATAGCTAACCAGAAAAGAGTCATAGCGATTGACAAACTGAGGTATACAAAACAACGCCTTTGCTATAAAAATTCAAATTTACTGTATATTTATTAATTTGTAAATGAATCGCATTTACAATCACCAACAGATGCCGGGAAAATCAACAACGAGGTCAAAGCATGGAAATGCTTACGCTATGATAAGATTGAGCTCTTGAGGGCCGGTGAAGTTGCCTACGCAGGAATGGGTAACGTTAGTCGGCTTGTGAGCCGTTACCACGTAGTTCCAGATACTCATACCCTCTTCCCCTTTCTTCTTCGATGAATCTGAAACCCTAATTTCTATCTTTCTTTATTTTCCCTTCGGTTTCAGTCTCGCAAAACAGTGTCAAGTACAGAGCGGGTGATTCAATTAAAATAACGCTGCGTTACTGCGTACGAGTACACTTCCTTTTTTTCCTTTTTGTTTTGAATCCATCTCTTTAAAAATGGTATTTCCATAAATCATGAAAAAATCATGGTTTAATGTGCAAATTAGAAAAAATGAAGATAAAATTTTTGAGTTGTATGAATCGGGTTATAAACTTTATAACTACTACACGTTGTATAATAAAATTTTAATGTTGCAACCAAGACTTCTTACATTTTATTATTCTAATTAAACCTTGTTTTTCCATATACCTATGGAAAGACGATCTTTCCCAAAACTTTACTTTTTGTCTTTACGTAGATCTAAAATCACACAAAGTCTTACTTTAAAAAGCTAATCGAAATTATTATTAGGCAAAGTTTTAGGAAAGACCGTCTTTCCATAACCTTATGGAAAGACAGGGTTTAATTAGAATAATAAAAGGTAAAAGGTCTTAGTTGCAATATTAAAAATTTATTATGCAACATTTAGTAGTTATAAAGTTTATAACTCAATTCATGCAACCCGAAAATTTAATCTTCATTTTTTCTAGTTTACACTTTAAACCTTGATCTTTTCATGACTTATGGAAAAACCGTCTTTTAAGCGACGGACTCTTATTATTATTTATTTTTAAATATAATTAATAAAAATGAGCAAAATACATTTATATTCCTATTTTTTAAAAGTATTTGCCCTGTCCAACTGAGCTTATTTGGTGTTGAATTTATCTCGAACATCATATAATAGAAATTGTTTGCTTTTAGATGGTGCTGTCAACCGGAGATATTGAAGTCATGTTGACTAACATAAATTCAAGTTATCTAAAAATAACATACTAATATTATAATGAGATGGTCTTTAGTGAGTCAGCATAAATTTTAGGCATGGACCATGCCAAACCACCTTGCTATAAAAATTGGGGCTCGGGCGTAATATCTTTTTTCGACGCAATATTTGAAAAGGGTGAGAAAATGGAGGGGCTGATGTGCAAATTTGGAAAGAAAATATCATAAACACAAAAAATAGCTTTCTCCTTCTCTCTCTAATCTCTAATCCCATATTCCAAAATTCGCTCAATCTAAAGCGCATCAAGCCGCGACGAAATCTGGACAATTTCACCTCCAATCTCGACGATTTCAGCTCTGAACTCTACGAATTCAAAACATAAGCATGTACGAAGCTTCAAACAACAAAAACGCTGAAGATTCGACCTAGTAAACAAATTTATTCTAAAATCCGCTTTAATTTGTTCATGAATGCGATATAAAAGATGATATAATTGATCGAATTGAAGGGAAAAACAAGTTGCTTGAACCTCATCAGAAAAATCATGAACTTACTCTGACATCAAATCAAAATCAGGAACTTTAAACAGGAACTTACTCTGAGAAAATGAGATTTTGCAAATCACAGGCAATGTCGATGAAGAATTAAGGCTTATTGTTTCATATAACATGTATATATACACAGAATAAGGTCTAGTACATACTGATGTAACTAAGAATCCTTGCTCAGTATATGAATGATGTTCCCTGTTTTTTAGTTAATGTTCACTGATCGAATAGTATGAGTTCTCTATCTTTCCTACTGATGTTCATGTTTATCCTGATGATGTGACAAATTATAGCATGAGAATAATGTTTTTTTACTACTGTTGTTTACTGTACATGATCATGAGGTTGTTTTTATTTTAGTTATTCATAAAATGGTATGAGGTTCCTATTTTATGTACTGGGGTTTACATATAGATGTTGAGGTTCATTGTATCTCCTGTTTAATGTTTAAAAAACAGGGCTTGGTGAAGTGTGAAGTTTATAGCATGAGAATTATATATTTTTTAACCTCTTGTTTATTGTACTGTACATGATCACGAGATTGCTGTTTTTTTTTTGTTGAGTTATTCATAATATATTATGAGGTTCCTATTTTATCTAATGAGGTTTACATATAGGTCTTGAAGTTAATTGTTGCTCCTATTTGATGTTTATAAAACATGACCTGATAATGAAATACAAGGGGTGCAAGAACATGCGAAGACTTAGAAGACTTATACTGCCACCACTCAAAAGCAAGAGATTTCAGCATACAAAAATCAATAACACGCAAAACAAATGACAATAAACTGAAGGGAAGTTACTGCACTTGTTCTTGTGAATGCAAAACAAACAACAATTCCATAACTCATATAGTTGAGAATAACAATAGAAAGAGGAAGGAATTGTTTCTAACAACAACAGGATGCAGAGCTAAGATGTTCATCAAACTGACTGAGGATGGCATGTACACAGTCCATCAGCATGTTGTAACTCACAATCATGAACTCACCCGTCCTCAGTGGCAACATCTGCACAGAAGTGAAAGAAAAATAGGTCTTGAAAAGAGAAAATCAATCAAAGCGATGGAACAAGCTAAACTGAGTGCATTTGCACAAAACCAGTAACTCAAGACCAAAACCAGCTCTATACACAAAGCTAATAGCAACTCAACAAGCAAAAGTGAAATGTTCCTGCAAACACTTTGATGAAGTCTAGGTCATCTGTAGCCACAGCCTACGTGTATTGTACTTGTTCAACAAAACAAGAATCTCGAACGAGTACATAAGCTTGAGATGGACTAAGATGGGAAAAATGGAAATATGGAACAACGAGACAAAGAGCACATGCACAAGACATGTAATAAAAACTATCAATATTTATAATATTCTAAATGAGGTTAATATTTACAGTAAAGATGTTTCTGTATCAATTATGTTGTTTACTGATTCCTAGATGACCTCTTCTAAATTAAATAGTAGCATGAGCAGTATCTGAGTTGTTTTGGTACTTTTGTTGATGTTCCTATGATACTGAATTAGGTTTCCAAAATTTTCAATAATGTTCCCATTTTAAATGCTGACGTTCTTCCAAATGCCTTGACCATCCACTTATCAATGGTGTTTCCTTGATTGCTAGGCACCAGAACTGAGAGATAAAATACAATGGCGTCTACAGATGACAAGGAAATTCTACAATTTGGTGTTAAAGAGTGAGGAAAATATTGAAGCAAGAAGAATACTAGAAGAAACCTTTGATACACACTCAACCACCATCAACGCCCTAACCTCACACGTTGTTGAAGACACTGCGGTTTCAGAAATTAGCACGACAACACAAACATAATGCATACTCGCACCAACTGTCCTTAATCTAGAATACACAAAGACAAAGGGAAGAATCAAAAGAGTAAAATCAACAATTGAAAGGAAGAAGCCAAGTCCCAATAAAATATTGCATTGAAGTACTGTGATTGTCCATTCAGTTGAAATTATGAGAACATCATTTTATTATGGAATAACCTCATTTCCTGTTGAGGAATATCAATAGCTTCTAACAAACCACTTTAAATAATTTTGCTGATATTTCAATAATACAAGTTGAGGTTACAATTTTTTAAATTGATGTTTGCATTTTCTTGGTATTTTATATAGTACTTGTATTGAAGTTCATTTCTGAAACAACTTCATTTCCAAAATAATAATTAAAATGTGTACAAAGTCCACAGTGGAATATCGGTATGTAGTAAATGAAGCTCAATGCAGTACAAATGAAACTTAATATACAAACTGAAACTTCTTCATTAATAAAATATTCGGATTACAACATAAACTTTAAATACATAAAACTAATCAAATGAAATAACAATCCACAATGACTCGTATTTGTATGTGGAATGACCAGAAAGATTAGAATCTAAAACCTCTATTGTACCATTTTTAAACTTATAAGTAGGCGCATACCTCTCTTCACCACCCCGGAAATTTTTTTGCATTAATTCACCAGTAAAGTAGACACAGTTCGGCTTCAGTGTACCTTCGGGAGCAGAAGATGAATCCACCAAAGTCGCAATGTTACCTAAAAATAATGCATCTATTCCCAACCCATGGATCACCATAAACTGCTTATTCTCAACGTCTATTTCAAATATATCAAAAGCTATAATAACAAAATAATTGCAGACCCTAACCAAAACAAACCTTCCATCAGATGATTCAGCTAAATAATACTCAGCATGGTAAAAGTCGTAACAGTAACCGGGAATATCACCAACCAATACATGAACCTCATCAAACTCCTTCCCAAAGGGATCACAATGCCAAACAGTTGTAACACCACCTTCATTGTTAGAAACTGTGTAAAATCTACCATTGTAGTAATAACATCGATAAATTTCACACCAGTGCTAATTTTAGTCCATGTATGATCAACTTATCTATAAATTCCTAAACTTCCATCCAGACAAACAACCATAAGATGAAATGTTGAATCAGAACCCGGAGTAACTGATAATGCACTTTCCTAGTGTAGTTACCTTTATCGAAAAGATTATCATAACAGTGAGGGAGCTGTTTACTGGCATTTGAGTACGGGTTGAGCAAAAAAAACTTCACCTGACTCTAACACAAGTAACCACCTGAAACATACCTCAATGCACTTTCTGCCTTCAAGTTAAGGAAGATGAAGCCTCATCAAAAACAATTCTCTTCATCAAGCAAAATAAGTAACGTTCAGCACCATCAGGGACCATTGGACCCATCAGCATATGGAGCGAACGCCCATTGAATGAATTCCTCTCGACAGCTCTGCGCTAAAATTGGCATACTCCTCTCATTGAAAGAAAATCGGAGAAGAGAAGAAGGTGCAACGAAATTTCAAAAATTATTTCAATGGATAACTCATAACCATCAGAAGCCATTTTCAGACAGTGAAGTAGGTAAAGAAAGTTGAATGCAAAAGTTTAGTGAAAAAGGTAGTATGCAAAAGTTAATATTTCAACTAATATAGAAAGAGAGAAATTTGAAGAGGTTAACTATTGGGAAGAGGGAAAAACTTCTTAGGGAAATGGAAAGGTTTAATATTTATGGAAACTGTAAAAATGCATTAAAAGCTATAAATTTTGAAAAGTAAAAAAGTAAAAAAGCCGAAAAGAAATAATCAAACATTGGAATAGGAGACGTCAATAACATTTAAAAGAAACTCATTACCGTTAATAGAAACGTCAATTAATCATAAAAATGATTAAAAAAGATTCACCAACAAAATATATATCTCATATTTTCTAGTATCACTAACACACCTCTTTCACTAATACATAATATGCATTATCCCGTGATTTCCATTGCCACATTCTCCACTTCTCCACTACTTTCACAACTTCCATAAAACAAGGGAAGTGGTTTTCCATTGACTTTATATTATTAATGAAAACCTCATAAAAAATGAATGTCGTAACAAAGTACATGAAACTCATCCATTGTTAACTACTTGTCTTATACCAAAGATATTAATATATATAAAAAAGAATTTGAAGAAGTTTCTTATTGGAAGGGAGAAACATAACTGGTTAGGTAAAATGATTACAACAACTGAAAAAGTGCATTAAAACAACAAACTTGAACAATAAAAAATGAGCATTAAAATCAGCCATCATCAAGAAAATGAAGCTCATTATCTAACAAAGAAACTACAACTATAAAAAAATATCTGGTAAAAAACCAAACTAAATCCATCAATTATATAAAAACAACCCGGAAATCAAATACATACTTCAAGTAATCATTCTTCAAATTCACCAACCAAAAGAAAATTCAACACATAAAAATATAAAATCTTCCGTTCATCAACTAAACATTACAAATTCTGAACAAAAAGATACTACAACTACAGAATCCCATCATCATTTTGGCTATTATTGATGAACCTAAAAAGATCAAATGATGGAATATCAGTAGCCCTAGCATCCACATTAGCCTTTGCCTTTTTGTCAAACACATCCTTGATCATTGCATCCATCTGAGAACGTGCAGACAACGAGAAATACTCATCTGGAATCATTTCAAATTCAGGACATGGAAAAGTGTAACATTCTTCATTGCCCTTAAGACAGCATATTTCATTGACTTGTTGGCTGCCTGCTTCCTTGAATTTTTGGTTGCCTATTTCAGTACCTTTTCGCTGATCTTATAAAAAGATCCAGCGAGTTGCTCACTTGCAATTGAAACAAGCCTCTTGAATTTCTTTATGGAAACTTCCAAAGGCTACCAAAACAAAGATGAAAAAAAGAATCATTGATCATAAACATCATATCATCTTAGAACACAATAAAAAGACCAATAATATAACAAAAACCCACAACCATCATAAAAAAAGTATGAACATTGAATCTCAACATCAAAACTAATAAACCTCATAAAAAAGTGGACCTCAACAATAAATAAACTACGAATTCAAACAATGCAGCTTCTTTGAATTCATTGTCACAACACCAAAAAAATCATAAACTCAGTACCATCAAGAATTCAAACTAAACCTCAATAAAATCATAAACTAAGGGAAAAACAACACAATCAAGAAGCGTGAAAGTGAGAAACCTCACCATACAAAAACTTAACCTCATCATATAAAATAAATAAATCAACACAAAAAAACTGGTAAAAAACACTGGAGTCAACAATAAATTAGAAAACTTACACTTTTTGCAGTGCGCTCAATTTCCTCATCATTCTCCACACCAACATGCAACTCCAACACAATAGAGCAACGTTAGCTTCTCTTCGAAGATGATGCTCCAACAATAGAAGAAGGATTCTTTATGATCGAAACACCACCAACCAACACTTCATTCTTACTCAATGGAAACTGGCGACTACTTCTCAAGAAACCAGCATAACCTCCACGTTGATATAAATGACAGTGTTTCTTCACATTTTCAGCAACCCAATGTTGGTGCAATGGATAGTCAATCGGATCACTAAATCCCGGAACTGGATAGTGATAAAAGAAGCAAGAAGTGGGATGATCAAACATGCATTCACATAATTGAATTTCTGTGAATGTTGAAACCTATAAATACTCCCA
>JAULKM010000006.1:12743959-12772832 GCA_032355605.1 Rubia tinctorum | reverse complement strand
GGCAGTCCACGCCAAAAAGAAAACCAAAAACTCTGAAGCCGCATTTCTAAAATGCGGCTTCTGCATGACTGACAATATAAAAAAAAATAGCAAGAGGATGCATTTTGAAAATGCGTCCTCCCCATTTACATCCAACAACGTACACTGTAGCACCAAACTAGGGATTTTCTCGCTTTTATCCTATTAGATATAATAGGACATCCAAGATAAATGAAAGGGAAATTACCTTTAACCATCCCTAGTTTGGAGCTGATCAGTTTGTGGTGTCCTTTTGTGGCATGCTTACTCATAAAATAATTGTTCTTTGAATAGTTTATTTTCTGTCCATTTGAATTTTAAAAAAACCTCTAGAAATGCTTTTGGTCCGATAACTGTATCTTTATTAGCTTGCAGGAACACAATTGTGGCATCCGCATAGCTGGGGTGAGACATATTTAAAGCACTTGTGGGTAACTGATAGTATTTCAACTTTCCATTGTGAAAAATAAACTGTAGACTTCGTGTAAAGGCCTTTGAGAAAATATTGAATAATAACAGGGAGATATTGTTTCATTCCTCTATTGGATTTGAAAAATCCATAAAGTTATCCATTTATGATGGTAGAGAAATAGGCAGATGGCAGGTTGGATGTAATGACCTTCGTGAAATCTGGCCTGAAACCAAATGAATTCATATTTTGGTCAAGAACTCCCAGTTAACCCTATCAAAAACTTTGGCAAGGTCCAACTTTAACATACAGTTAAGATTTTTTTGCTTTTTGTGTAGAAATTTTGCCATTTCTTAGAGATAGATGACATTGTCAGTTATCTCCCCGCCTTTTAGAAATGCAGTTTAATTGGTTGAGATATTTTGGGCATGAAAGGGGTTATTCTATTTACCATAAGCTTTGTTAAAGTCTTATTTAAAAAGTTGAATAGACTGACTGGTCTATAGTCTTCAAAGGATAACAGAATATCCTTTTAAGGAATCATGCATATCCATGTGCTAGATATGTATGCAGGTATTTCCTTTCCAGTTAGGAATTACTGAGTGGCTTCAAGTAGTTCCTACCCTAGGGCGTCCCAGTTTTCCATAAAAAATTTGTTGTATAACCATCAGGTCTCTGGGAACTATTTTGGTCCCCTAATAAGAGATTCATTATCTTCATGTGAAATGAGTTGTGGAATCTAGGATAGGAAGTGAGGTTGGATAACAGAAGCTGATTGATCTAAAATATCACTTAGTAGCTTTGAAAAGAAAGAAAATGCTTCATTGTCTATGTCAAACATATTGTCTAACCAGATGCCATTTTCAGATTTGATCTTAGTAATGGTTTGTATAATTCATTTCTCCTTAACAAAATGGTGGAAGAACTTAGTGCTATCACCAGCTCCCTTTAACTAGTTGACATATGTATTTTGTTTCCATACAAATTTTCTTCTTAAAGCTTTAAGTAGCATGGCCTTCTTATGTTTTAGGTTAATCATGCCTAGAATTGAATTAGATTCTTCATAAGCAAGTTCATGCAGTCTGACATTTTCCTATGCTTTCCTAATATTCTCATGTATGTCTCCAAACTGGGATTTATTCCATTGTTTTAGGACATTTTACAAAAATATTTTTAGCTTTAGAAAAACTCTAATCATTTTTTCCCAATAGGTGGCATATTCAAGTTAGAGTGGATTATAGTTTTTTAATTTTTCATAGTCAACCATACATTAAGGAACCTAAAGGGATGTTAGAACTTATGGTAAGGATTAAGGGGCAGTGGTCAGAGGTCAGTTTGTTCAGAATGTGAATAGAACTATTTGGGAATAACTGAAGTCAATCAGTTTTAGCTAGTGCCCTATCCAGTCCTGCCAATGTAGGTTTAGTTCTACCATTTGACCACGTGTATGTATTTCCAATAGTAAAGATGTGATGCATTTGGTTAAGATTCATAAAATCTGAGAAATATTTGATGATTTTCAGGTTAGGAGTTTTAGGCCTTTTATATTCATTTATTTTTGCCATTGCATTCAAATCACCTATCATAACAATTCTCTCCTTAGAAAACATTTCCAGTTCCTTCCATAGTGATTTTATTTCTTTTACAAATGTAGAAGCATGCACACAAAAAACTAGCATATCAATCTAAAAAACTATGTTTTTAATTTTTAACAACTAAAAACTGGGTTTTACCAGCTATTATGTCAATTTCAAAATCCAATTTCCAAAGAAGCCAAACCTAGTTTAATATTATAATTCTCACCTTGTTTTGATTTTTTTGGGTTCTATGATACAAACCATTTTAAGATCATGAATTGAGATCATTTTTTTAAGTATGTCAAATGATGTATTTGAACCTCTAAGGTTCCAGACCATATTTTTAATGGATTTGGTTGTGTTAATCATTTAAGGCAGAATCCTTAATTTTTTTAATGTTGATCTTAAGTTCTCTTGATTAAGCTTGTAAAATAGTTATTTTCCTTGTTTTGGAAAGTTTTATTTTGGTGTCAAAAACTGTGTTGAAACTTACCTGACCCATTTAAAGCATATTCAAACTTTTACCTGTTTGCTCCCCAGTTTCTGCCTCAGATTCTCCTAGCAGTGAGAATTTGTTTCAGGTGTTTGGGACTGATTCTGTGTGACGGTAACAGCCGGATTAGTGATAAAAGTAGTGTGCAAATGTGATTTGTGAACACCTTTTATATCATCTTTTACATAGATTTGTGGGATCTTATGCATATCTAATATGTTGAAAGGTTATGAGAGTGTCCATGTTTTCTTCTTTTCTTTGAGTGTTGATATGTTTACAATCTCTTGGATATTAACATCTTGGGTAGTGGTGTGTTCTGTAGGTGCTTCTTGTGCAGGAGGTTCAGGTGAAGGTTGTCTTAGTGACTGGGTTCGTGGTCCAGTGATTGGTTCTAGGGAATTTTCATTGAGCTTTTAAGTTGCATCTTTTATTTATTTTTGTCATATAAAAAAGCCTCATGAGTTATTTTTATGCTGGGGATTCAAATATAAACTATCCTTAGTTGAGACTTTAGGCTTATACATAGTCTTAGAGGCTAGGGTAGGGTTTAGGATCCTGTATTTAGGGGGGTATCATGACCCAGTTTCTTGCAATGACTACAATATACAGGAAGATCCTCATAATTTTTATTGTAATTATCATTATTGGTGAGGGATCATAACATAATGGGGGGCCGACAGTGTGGACTGGACATCGACCTCTATGCGGATCTTTATAGCCGACAGTCTTGTTAGTTTTTCTGTCGTGTTATCCATTTTGATAAAATCCCTACTGATTACCGATTGTCTTAGTAGATTGAAGGTTTTATTAATAGAGTGAAGCTCCTTTGATAGCAATCCAAACAGGTACTATGGATGATTCTTTGTTGGGCTTGAATTATGGAGACCACTTCAGTGCCCTCATGGTGCTCCCATTGAGTTACCAGACTGCTTTAATCCTGCATCGGTGGAAGTCTTCCTTGATCTGAAATATGATTAGTATGTTCTTGTAATCCAAAGCTCCAATTTGGTATTTCCCAGCAAATCCGATAGTTTTGAAATCAGCTTCCAGTTTTTCCATTGTTGGTTGACTATTTGAGGAGTGTCCTATGATGGTGTTTTGGTAATGTTGGGAGAGGATTTGAATATGATCTGGAGTGTAGAATACAAGGATCTCACTCTTAAATTGTGTTGTGGGGTGGACATTAGGTGCTGATGGTAGAATTGAGGCCATCAGAGGGTTTTTGTTTTGAAGGAATTAGGCAAAAAAATTGGTTGAGTTGGGGGTTGTTTGTCATGGTTGGGGCCTCCATGACGGCGATGTTATTTGGGCTTTCTAGTTCGAGAGGCCAGTGGTGGATGATCGAGGAAGGTGAATGGGGTGAGTATTTTTACTGTTTTGTGTCAAAAAAGTAGAGGGAGTGAGGGAGAGGGGAGTTCTTAGTGAAATAAAGTTCATGAAAATGAAAAAAAGAAGTATTATACATGATTGATAGTATTATTTAAAATATATGACCTCTGTTCCTAAATTGTTTTTACAATGGAAAGCGTCTCATGTTAAACCGCCTACTATTAGACCAATCACGGGAAACCTCTTTTCCATAATTTTAAAGTCCAATTATAATTATTTACTCTCTTTATCCCAGCCATTTGTGCAGAGAGGGAAAGGGCTGGGATTTTTTAATGAGAGAAAAAGTCTATAATACCCTTCCCCCTGCCAACACCGACTCTACCTTTTGAACCACCTTCTGAACCACCTTTTTCTTTGCCAAAAACTCCACCGCCTCTGCCTTCTCAACCACCGTCTCCTTTACCACAAAATTTTTCATGAAACTGGAAAGACCAATTCTCATACCGAACCCGCCTGAATCTCCCAAACTCACCAAAAATTTGCCAAAATTTCTACCGTCTTCAACCCAACTCACACCACCAGAACCACCACAAAACGCACCTGAAACTCCCAAAACTTTCCCAAAAATCGGTCAAAGTTTCTTCCGTCTTCAATTTTCTCAAAACTTTTACCTCAAGACAAATTTGTCCATCTTCTTCTCGTTGTTGTGGTGGTGTAGAAAGCACCATCTCTATTAAACAACAACAACAACAAAAAGAACAGGGTTTCGTTCTGCTTGAGATCGACCTTCGGGTCCGATCCAAGGGCACCGATGGAGTTTCCTTCCGATGAGCCATCGAAAAATCTAGTGAAATTAGTGGACAGGTTGGTATAGAGGTCAATGAACAACATGGTGAAATTAGTGGAGATATTGGTTTCAACGACGGGAAAAGGATGATTGAAGAGAAGGATTTTCACAAGTGTAGGAAGGTGGAGGAATGAGGAGAAGGTGGAGATGATAGTGATGAAGAAAATATTCAGGGAATGGTATGGATTTTAATTAGAAATGAATTAGCGTTTTGGAATGGGATGACCCGAATGTAAATATTTCACGCTTAAAGATAATTATGTGTTTAAATAGATTAAATATTTCTGAAAATGGAAAGTGTGCAGATTTGCTTGGGACAGATTAAAAAAGAAAGTGTGTAGAAATGGCTGGAACGCAGGGAGTTCATTTTTAGATACATTTATTGGGTTTTTGAAATTATAAGAATCACGTTTCAATGAATGAAGATAAACATCAAATCATCTCATTAGGTATATTAATTATAAAATGATCTCGTATAACCGCAGTTAGGACGTCGAAAAAAACATTTGTTTTCATGTTGACTTTTTAAAAATTAAAAAGCTATCACTTTTAACTACTCTCTATGTCCCTCCCTAACTTCCATGGAATTTTTCATTCAGTCAAAGTTGTAATTTTGACCATATATTTGAATATGTATATATATATACTAGCAATGATACTATCGTATGAGATATTATTAGACTTGTCATAACATGTAGTTTCTAAATATCAATTTTTTATGCATTGTTATTATCTGTAGGTGCATATATTTAGGATCAACCATGTTTATTGGAGACATGTCCGCATCGCACTGCACACAACGCCTGAGTCATTCATGCACAATGCCCTCACGCTTAATGGCCTGCTAGATTGTTGCCCTTAGTGTTGAGCCATGGCCCAAGAAGAATCATCCCTGGATACTTGTGACATATAGTTTTCTCTTTTGAATGTAAATCACTTAACTAGCTAGTTTAGCTTTTTTTCTCTAGAGGCTCGAGACTTTGTGTATTTTTTCTTTGACCTATTTTCATTCTTAATTTGGTTGACTCAATCTGAATAATGGTAGTGATCAGGTACGAGTGTATGCAAGCTCTTCAGTTCCTTGGTTCCTGGAAGAAGTCCTCCAATTGATTCTAGAGAAGAAGCTCTGATGCCTAAATTAGTATAACTTTCTTGATATGTTTTTTCTCTGTTTCTTCAATCGTACTCAAATATCCCGAGTTACATATTATTATGGTCTCTACGAGACAAGGTATCATGGTCCCGACTATCTCAGTCTTCTTTGTTTCATCCCTGGATCATGTCTTCGTCATATTTGTGGTTTGTCCGATCATTGGAAAGCTACCTTTAATATTTGTGGCTTTGTCTTAACAATGGCTCCTTTTTTGAAAAATTTTTAAGGCATGCTTGCCCACCGATAACTTAATTTCATACAATAACGGACTGTAAAATTTTACTTTTTTGAAACTGCATGTTACAGAGAATCCAAAGATACCATACATGAGGTGCGTTATTGTATGCAATTAAAGTTATTGATGGTCAAATACGCATTGAAATTTTTTGCATTCAAACGGAGCTAATGTTAGAAAATCAGAGGGAGTATGATCGTGGTTGAGATGCTTTAAATGCCATAGTCATCTCATTGTTCTTACGGGCTTAGTTGGTTGGGGCGATGTGTTTATGGGCCATATATGTGTAAGCCACTCTAGGCCAAAGTTATTACTAGTAGATGAAGTGTTACCAGAATTCGTTAGCTTGATGTATGATGTGTGTCAAATGCTATCCTAATAGCCAAACCTTGATTCAATACACCGATCTTGCAACAAACTTTTCGGGGGTGCAGAGGAAGAGACTCCAATAGTAAAGTAAGATCAAAATTGTTTAATATGGGTATATATATAATTAAATGAATAAAACCAAAGGATGCCTCAGTATATAGAGGGATGATCCCTCAGAGATCTTCTAATCTCGTTTGGATAAATATTTACTTTCCTTATATAAATACTTATTTTTATCATGATAGAGTTACCAAATATTCAGTATGCCATAAATGTACCTGGAACAGAGGTGTAATCAGAAGGTGTAATCGAATTTGGAGATTTTCTGTTTGGCTGTTGGGCTTTGGCCAATCAAACAACTTGATACGACCTTGGGTCAAATGTAGAATAGTAACATGGCCTTTGGTCTAAGGAGTGGGGCTTCGGTATCGACCCTTAACAAAAGCCCCAGAAGAGTTGAAAATACGAGTTCCGACAAGGACCGCCGGTTCTCTATTTTGTAACTATCCAAAAATCAGTGCATCATGGATGAACTTTAGTATTCCTTTTTCAGATAACTGTCAAGCATTTGAATCATTTTGTTACATTAAGTGTTGGTGGAGGCTCCACGTGCCACAACCTCAAAATAGGTGAATGAGCATTATGAAAATGGCAGAAACGATCTCCATTTTTAGGCGGTAATTATTACCCACGAACTGAACATTCCCTCAAGCAAATAACTATTTTTCTATGTAATAATTGGTATTCATTTTTTACCAGCAACTTCCTTAACTATTTTTCTCCGCTCTAACTTTTCCTTAGTCGTAGGTTTATGATGAGACGTCAAATGCATGTTTTCTTAGAGCATTTAACATCTATTTTCTAATGCTTTTGTTGGTGAATGGTTAGGTTTATATATGTTTTGCATTATAGGGAGTTAGAACCATCTTTTTTGGTTTTCCTATGTAACTTCTCTATTTTGTGAGCCGATTGTGAACCTAATGGGATTTACCCTTGTGAGCATCTAGATCTCTTGTGAGCTTAAAATGTAAATTACTCATGAGTGAAAGTCATTCTCAAGGATGGTACGTAGTAGACATAAGAGCAATCGAAAAGATGGTCAAAGAATGAAGGCCATATGATCTTGGAATGGTAAAAAATGAAAGATCGCGGAAGAAGGAAGCAAAAAGTCCGATGGAAAGAAAGAAGCAACGAACCTTGCACTATGGCATGGTTTGTATAAGCATCTTGTGCCCAAAGAAGCTCTAGGAAAATGGTCATGCAGATCAGCACGACCCGTGCCATCAGAGCAAGGAAATGAAAGACTCCAGAACACGGAGCGTGCCATTTAGCATGGTTCGTACGAGAAGAATGGCTCGGGACTAAGCTTCAGAATATCACGGGTTATACATATCAGCACGACTTGTGCAATCAGAGGCACCAAGGCACCCTTATAGAGTATAGACTGTGCAAAGCAGCACAAGTCATGCATGCCTGGCAGCTAGGGTTTAAGACTTGGGGTTTTTGGGCCTTTTTTCCTCTTCACTATAAAAGGCCTAATTTCTTCTAAGAAATGGAAAGGGCGGCGACATTTTTAATAGATCTAGATTTTCACTCTATCTCTCTTCATTCATATCTAATTCCCATAGAATTTAATCCATTGAATGCTTGAAGATATTTGTAAGCATGATTTGACTTTAGATTTTTGAGACTTTAAAATTCATGTCTATTTATAACTTATCGTGCTTAATTTTTGCTTTAAGTTCTTGTCATAATCTATGTATTGAATGCGATTAGAATGTACATCTAGTTTAATTCGTGCATGATTTAGTGCTAGATTTTGAATTTAGCTTGGGAGTGTTGGATTATCAAACTTGTTTGTAGCTTTGTGAGTCTGTCAAGGTGGTGATAGGGTGATAATGGTAATGGTAATTATATTAGTTGTGCCCGATTCTTAGGAGTATATGATTAAATTCCTAAAATCGGCCAGGATGGCCAAAATAGGTCGAGTGTTGTTAAAATCCTAAACAAGGGTATCACGATTAATAGGATGAGCATTCACGGTGGAGTTCCCGATGATCCATGTTACTACCGGATTTAACATGCTATCGACGCAAGGCATTGACCTTTTAGTGCAGGCTTATTAACCCCGTTAGTGAGGGTTAGAGGTGAGAGAGGATAGCGCACCTCTACCTATATGTGAAAAAGGTGAGATGTTAGGACAGGTGTGACAAACCGAGGGAGTTCCCGGGGAATAACATCTCCACATCGTATGATATAGCACTAAATAAAATTATAGTTCTTTAATGTGGATAAAAGTCTAGGATTAGATAGTTTATGTAAATCATGTGATGCAAATACCCCAAAAACTAGCTTATCATTATCTTAATCTCGTTTTAGTTATATACTCGTAGCTAGTAGTTTAATCCCAACACACGCCCCTCTTATGTATGTTATTAAGTAACACACACTTGGGGTGATGCCCATGAGTGAACTTAGTGACGCTATCTTTTAAAACTCTTTATCCACGTGGACGACATTTGGACTTGCCACTGTCTACCTTATAGTACATAGGAGTAAGAACGGGAGCAACACTATAAATCTTATCTTTGGTCAGGATCCGAGTTTTGTAATGAAGCTCGGGTTCTCACTAAATTTTGGCGCTACTACCGGAGATAGAGGGCGTGTTTGATTGATTGCTAGCTCAATTCGTTAGTTGAGCAACTTTTCATTTATTTTGTGTCTTTGTAGTTTTTGTGTTGCTCTCTCGTTTGTTTTCTTCAAGTATTCTCACTTGTTTGCTTATGTTTATTTAAGGACAAATACTATTTAGTTCCTTGTTTATGGTACATACCCATACCACGAATTTAGGATCTCAGCATTGCTTACCTCAAACCACAGGTAGACGTAGAAGAAGAAGGAAAGCAACAAAGAAAGCTCCTCAAAGACTTGTTGATACTGAGACAGTGAATCCAATGACCGAGGATAACGAAATCCTCAAGTTAATTTCACTTGACCTCGAACTCGAACAAACGTTAAAGGTTGTTCAATGTCGGCTCGACTCGTTTAGAGCCCTACTGAAAATAGCGGGTCTGTTGTAATCGATATCCAAGTAGCCCAATTTGGTGCAGCAGTAACCCCACTACACGACTCTACACTTCCATTTCCACCCGTAATTTTCTCATCTCCAAGAGAGAGTTTATAAAACTGCCACAGGAGTACCGATAAGTTTAATCATGGGTGGGTGGAAGGCTATGAAGATCAAGCTACATAAGTTAACTGTTCGAAAAAGGAAATCTAATGAAGAAAAGCCCGAGAAGAGACTGGTACAACCATGGGTTGATGTTGTTAAGCTCTTAACCTTCTCCAATCTTATTTGCAAGAAATTTCGGAACAAGACGGGGTTGTATTTGGCAAGGTGCACAAAACAAGAATTAGACAAAATCCAAAAAGGTTCGGATACTGAGCTCTGCAAGAAGAAGATTCTAATGGGGGCAAAGTGTAGGGCGCTAACCAAATCTGGTATGCTTCATTATGATGAAAATGGTATTCTTTTACTAGACTAGACGGAACCTTGCCTTGCAAAGTCCTTGCTCAACTTATTTTCCAAATGCAGTATCCATTTGATTATTCAGTTCACTGTATGTACACAAGTTCAATATATGCTGCACAGATTCCTAGTAAACTAGGCACTTAGGTTAGAAAAAATTGAACAAATACTCTCCAAATTAGCAGATCGGTGGTAGTGCAAATTTAACATCTATTCCAGCATATTGATATTGGAATTGAAAGTCATCTACTAGCATCATCATTTTAAAATTGAAATTTGCATTTCCAGTACCGCATTCTAAGCATAACACTTCTCGTGGCAGCTTCCTCAAAGCTTCAAAGGTTTTAATCCAAGGGATGCACGAAGTCTATTTGCTTCTGCAATCTCTGGATCTGGGTGGTCAGTTCCATCATCCTTCTTCTCCTTCCTCTCTTTCTTCTTCTTTGCTTCATCTCTAATGTTACTAATATCAGGAACCTCACGCCTTCTGGGACTCGCACTATCATGTGCTCGTCTTCTGTGACGTTCATCATCACGATACTTGCGCTCTCTACTTCTACTTTGGCTCCTAGAATGACTTCTTCGACGACCACGGTCACTTTCTCTCCTATAACGGTCCCTGTCCCGCCCATAATCCTTATCTTCTCTTAGCTTATGGCGGTCCCTATCCCTTTCCCTATCACGTCCTCTGCCCCGATCCTTTTCATAGTCTCTATTCCTGTCATAGTCTCGGTCTCTATCATAATCTCTCTCCCTGTCATAGTCCCGATCCCTGAAAACAGAATGATCCACAATTAGACAGAGAATGTAACTCAGTATTCCTACCAAAAAAAAGGTCAGCTTCAGTGCTTCAAAACAGATTACAGAAAAAGTCATATTCCCGATCCCGGAAAGCAGATTGTTCCACATTTAGACAGTCACAGAATGTATTCCTAACAACAAAAAGGTTACACTTCCATGCTTCAAAGCACGTTACAGAAAAATAAACAGCATATGATGCTGAGAAGCCAGACCTGATCATAATTTCAGCAACAGGATGTTGTACATGTGTTTTCCATTAATTGAAGGATAAAGAAATAAGAAATTTAGCCAAACCCAAAAAAGCAGTGGAATGCTTGCACTACAAACTAAACCAAAAAGTGGCAGACAGATCAAAAGTCTAATAAAAATGAATCATTATACACCCTAGCAGACATGTATGATCCGTCATACTTCTCACTGCACACTGAGTGCAGAGAAACCTGGCAGGATCTTGAAATTTTACTTTAGGGCGCTGTATCAAGCTTCTGACGGGGATGCATAAGTTACAGAAGTGGCAGCACTTAATATTTACTCCCTCCGTCCCAAAGAATTTGGCACAATTTCTATTTTCGTCCGTCCCACAGAAATTGGCACAATTAAATTCTTACCTAAAGTGGCAAAAAATGAGTTATACATTTACTAAAGGTTGATTAAATCTACTAGTCAACTCTTCCATTACCAAAATACCCTTCCTTTATTTCTCATCAACACTTTCACCCCATCTTGCATAAAATACTTATCCACAAGCAATTGTGTCATTTTCTCTGGGACGGAAGGAGCATTTAAAAGCATACGATGACTCACACAGTGCATGTGTGCTCGTGTTATAAGAGGTCCATACTTCGTAATACAGCTTCCACAATAATGTATGAAAAACATAACTGCATGAGACTTTTTAAAGTCCCAGTATCTCACCATCGACCAACACAGCAATGCAGGAAAAGACTAATCCTAAACCTCCGGTACTCAAACAACTAACAGTAAGCTTCATCAATCTCATGGGAAGAGATAAATGCCAAGTTTTTAGTTTTGCTTTTACACAGACCAGTCTAGACATTTTAACTTCTGAAGGGAGATAACTTACGTTGAGCTAAAAAATAGAGACTGACTATATTTGTTGCCACGTGGGCGTGGCTGTAATTAATGAAATGAAACCATGAACCTACAACTAACATAAACCAAAAGCTCTGCACAAAGAAGCAACGTATAAATGAAAAAGAGCAACCTATAGAATGAAAGAATACCTATATCGATGGCTATCACGTTTTCTCTCTCGATCTTCCCTGGTTGGACTGCGACCGTGATAGTAATCCTGCAATCAAGACCTCAGAGTTAATAATACAAGTCAGTTACACTTACGGGGCCATCATACTTGCTTATAGGTAAAAATTCCTATTGTATCACAAAAATATAACATTTACAAAAATGGACCTTTTCATGATCCCTAACGTCTGGGGCAATATCAGGCACTTCATCTTCATCCTTTTCCTCATCCTCCTCAAAGTCATCCTCTAGAACACTTCTTCTAGGTTCCAGTGAGCCCAAAGACTCAAGAGTCCATCTGATAGAAATAAAGTGAAAAATCTCAGGAAAAAAAAGATAGAAATAAACCTACAGTCAAATGCATTTCAATTAAGAAAAAACAAAATGAATCTTTAAGAACACAAACCTTTTCTTAACATGTGGTAATACAATATCACAGGAGTAGTCTTTAGTCAGAATTTCGTCAACGAACACATCCACATGGGTCAGAATAAACTCTGGTAAGAGTAAAAACAGTCAAGAGAAAATCAAAACCCAAATTAGTTTAAAATGAGAAACAACGCTGACAATAAAGGTGGGGAAATCATACTTCCGTCATTAGATCTCATCCTGAGCTTCCTATAATCATTATACAAGGGCTCCAAATAGCGATAAACGTCGATGTCAGTACCCGTCAATCTCAGATAAAAAGCTCCCAGGGCCCGGACGTATTTGTAGTCTTCGTTTTTTATGAATTCGACGACGATTTCTTTGTCAGGTTGGATTTGGAGCATTTTGGTGACGAGACAAATGAATGGGGTGGGTTTGCGGTTGCCGCCAAAGGTGCCGCCGATGTGGTCGAGCTCCATGGCTTTGTCGACTAGGGTTTCGGCGGTCAGACCGAAGCATTGCTCCTTCCAATAGGTGTTCTGATAAATCTTGGTGCGGACAATCTTCTCGATCAGATTCTGTGGATTAGTTCCCCTTATGCTCTTCGCCGACGGGTCCGTACGGTTCGCCATGCCGCTGCCAAAGCAAACCCCAGAATTTCAAGATTTGGGTTTAGGAAAGTGTGGATTATGTAGCCAAGAAAAATGACGCTTGCGTCCCTGCCGAAATCCCGCTCTATTTGTATTTTATTTGAGTAAATACCAGTATAACTTTCAAATAAATTTTAGTGCAAAAATAAACCTAACTCATTGATGAAAGTGTCAATATAACCCTAAGATAAAATTTTGGCCATTGACCGATGTTGACTACACATAAAATGACTAAAATGCCCTTCGACCTAAAATCTAAAAGTGTTAGTACAGTTTTACCCTTGTGCCACCACTAACCTCCACCCGCCACCATCGATTTCCGCCCACCAACAAGCTCTCGTTAATCTCCCACCTTAAATTCTGCCATGCTAGACCCCACTTTCACCACTACTCCATCGGCGTCGTATCCTGGAACAATCTACATAAAAATGGACTCAATAAACTGATTCCCGATTCTATAATTCCGATAATTCCAATATATTAGTTTTCTGGGGATATGAACTTACTGTGAGCTCAGAAAATCAGTGTCGCGACGCAAGCTGGTAGTGTTTGACATTCGGGGAGGTGGTGGCCACTTTGAGCGGACACCTGGTCGTCTTTGATGTCGCGAACGTCAACCTCAAATTCGAACTTGGGGACCTCCTCCGCCTTGCCGTACCGGTTGCCCAACCCGGTTCGCCTCCACCCCCCGCCACGACCACTCCCTCCCACCACCGCCCGCCCGCCACCCACACCTCCAGCCTCACTACACATAGCAACGACGCTGCTGATATCGATCCTAACCCTAGCACCGTTGATGTCGTTGCAACCTCAGTTGCATAGAGCCCAACCAGCTCACCGATGCCACATTGATCATTCCCAATCTTAGTCCACCGGCGGCAGAAGTGGAAGAAAAGAAGAGACGAAGAAAAGGTGTCGCGACTATGTTGCGACGACCCCGCCGTATCGAGCCCAGCTAGCTCTCCAACGCCACACCGATCATTCCCAATCTTAGCCCACCGGCGGAGGAAGCAGAAGAAATGGTGTGAAAGTGGTAGAAAATATGAGAAGAAAGAAGAAGAACTAATGGGGGTTGGGGGTTAAAATTGTAATTTCATTTTTTATTATTTTATTTTAAAATATCATAGGGGTAAAATAATATTTTCAATCAATTCCGGCCTTAAAATGTCGGAATGGGTAAAACTACGCTTACATCAACTATTTAGGGTTATATTTGCACTTTCAATTATCAAAATGTTATATTGACACTTATGTCAACTAGGTAGGGTTATAAAAGTACTTATTCTTGTATTTTTTGGAACCTAAATGAAGACACGAAGAGTATAGGTTTAGCATTCCACCACAACCCGCAAGTTCTAGGTCCGTCAGGTTGGATATGAGTTTAATTTTTTTGGACTTATTGGATTCAGGTCTAGATTAGGGTCTAAAAGTTTAAAAGTGAGTTTATATTCGGATCCAAAATATTAACACTTAGACCCGATCTAGACACGACCTGTAGACACATATAATCCTAACAAGTGTATAATTTTACCATAATTCTTAAATCACTTTCATATTCTCTCTGTATTTTTATTTTTAATCCAATAAAAACTATGGATTGTTTTTTTTTCTTGAAGAATTACTCTAGTGCATATTGAATTTGAATTGTTTGTATTTAAGATAAGAGAAAATCTCCTATTAGACAGACTAACCGTAAGGCAAGTAGGGATGGTAGTGGGGCAGGTTTTAGTGGAGGTCCGCCCTCGCATCCGCCCCAATGGAACGAGTATGTAGGTAGTTCTGATGAGGGTGAGGCAAGTATGGGTATGAAAATTATACCCGTCATGGGTTGTGGGTTAGGTTTGGATATTAGTTCATACCCACCTCACCCCCTCCCCAATATACCTGATATGTACACACTAATTTATTATATAATAAACGATGATTTATTCATAATGTGTAAGTTTACTTATAATATTTTCATGCAAATATCAATAAACTTTTAATATGAAAAGTATTATTTTAAAGTAAAAATTTAGGCATTTTTTGGAGATATAAATGGGGTGAGTACATGAATTTGAAGTGGGTATAGAAATAAAAGTATTTATGGAGATCCAAGTGGGTGATGGGATAGGAGAATTTTAGATAATACCCGATGGGGCAAGGTGGATTTTTAATGTTGTACCCGCCATGAATGATGGGGTGGGTATGAATATGAAAAGTTTAGTTGGACATGAGTATGGATGGACCATAATCCATACCCGCCTCGCCCCATTGTTATCCCTAAATACAAAGGACTTGGAAAACTCCCTTTCTATAGATTATGGTGTTAAAATAGAAATATTTTATTTTCGGTGCCATTTTTTGATAAGTCCCTGAAATTACAGGGGCCTGTTTGCAAATTACAAAATCAAATATCAATATTCCTAAATCAAAACCCTTGTAGAATTCAACCGTCTGTTTACCTGCTTCCATCGCTCGAATTCGTCATCACCGGTGCTGAAGCTCGCCACTGTATCATCGCTATGTCATCGTTGATGCCGAGCCGAGTAGGGTTGAATAACTTTCTCCAAATTTCTCAACCGTAATATTTCCCCCTCCGTAACACCCTTGGCAGAATTCAGCACCGTCATTTACCATCCAACATCGCCGCAGCGGCGAAGCACCATCTGGAGGAGGAGTCGACGATATTGTTTTGGTTAATTTGTACGGTATTATTTTTGCCTGTGGCCCAAGGTTTGAATTCGCTGCTAAAATATGCATCAATGATGCCTCATGGGATGAACTCCGAACTTACATGATAATTAGTCGGAGAATTATTAATACACCACCTGACTCGTCCACACAAATCTTACATCTGTGGAACGGGTACCAACGTTAACGTTGCCAGAGAATTCCTCATTCTTGATTCTCTAGTTTGTGCAAGATTATCAACATAAGGTCTGTCACCGTAAGCGTTGGTGAATATTCCGATGGAGTTGATGACTCTAAAGTGAGCTCGTTGAGCCGAGTTGTGGGTGGCACTATCGGCGGAGGAAAAATTCTTGGTGATTCAGTGGTTTGTCCAAGATTCTGTGTCAAGGGTGCCTCCCCGTCGCAGGCACTGAATATACCGCCAAAGTTGTTGTCATTGTTGTCCGCTCTTTGGGCCTACCCCCGTCTCTTGCGTCGTTGCTGGAGGTGTGTGATTTAGTGGACGAGGTACGTATATTTTACATTTTTATTAGGGATTTGTTATTTTTGATTGTAATAATTTCGATTAGGAAGATATTGGGATAGTAAATACTTGTAGTGTAGTGCACATGAACTAATGGAACATAGGTGAATTAATGGAACTAATGATTTAATGAATTAATGAACTAGTACTTGTGAATTTTGTATGTAACCAGTACTTGTGAATTCTGTATGTACGAATGTGTTCCTCTTTCCATTTTGACCTGGGTGTTGAAGCTTACATGAATCCTATAATTGTTGGTGGCACAGTTGATCTGAATGGAGCAATTGATAAAGTGGTTGATTTAAATGTTGGGATAGAAGAGTATGTAGTTAGATATGAAGTATTACTGGATGGTGAGAGGGAAACTGGTGAAGATGTGCATGGTTAGGATGGTAAAGACATTCATATGGTCAGTGTCGAAGATGCCAACAAATAAGGTATGCTTAATGTAGATTTGAACATGGATGGTTATGAAGATGACTTATCGAGGGATGATAATGAGTTAGTTGTTGAAGAGGAAAGGGGAAGGTGGCGATCTAGTGTTCCGAATTACAGGTAACCGTAGTGAAAGTGATCCTACAAGTAGATGTATTGATGTTTTGGCTAAACCAACAGTGGGGATAATATTCAGTACATGTTAAGAGTCTGTAGCGTGCATTCATCATTATGCGCACTCGAAGGGATTTCAGGCTTGTATTAGAAATTCTGATTTTTATCCCTGTAGTGCATCTGGGGGAGGATAATAGAGAGTTCCTATGTTAACCACTATCAAATTCGTATAATATATAAAAAAAACTGGGATTTTTTTATCAAGATCAGCATACCCCAACCGGTCTACCCAACCTTGTAAGATAAATTGTATGTATCGGGTGAATGTGAGGCATAATTGCAGCAACGATGAGACGTGGAGAATCGCATACCTCAAAGATGTTCGTAATCACGTATGTGAGCTGGAAAATTCCCACCGCTTGTCACGATATCGAATTATCAGTATTTTTGATCATGAGGCTCCTTTTAGAGCTCCATATCTCCGGGTCTTAATACCACACATCTTCAACATATTTGCTAATAAATACAAGGGGTATAGGGAGGTCCCGTTTACTGAGGTTGATATGTACAACTTTATATATATTCAGTCAAGGGAGCTTATGAAACACGGTGATTTTGCTGCAATGGAAGTACATTTTAAGAAAATGCAGGATAAGTGTCCAGGTTTCCTTTACTAGTATGAGATTGACGCTGAGAGGATGTTTAAGAATGTTTTCTGGGCAGATTTAAGATGTGGGGAGGAATATAAAAAGTTCAGTGATATAGTGTCTTTCGACACCACATTTGTGGAATTTTTTTATATGATGTCATTTGCGCCTTTCATTGTTGTCAATAATCATGGGCAATCTATGTTGTTTGGTTACGGCCTGCTGAGTAAGGAGGACACGGAAAGTTTCGTGTGGTTATTCAACACATGGAGAAAGGGTATGGGCAACGACCAATCATGCATTTTGATGGACCAAGACAAAGCCATTGGTACTACTTTACACTATGACTTATATTTTTGAAGAAATAGTATATTCATTGTGATTGTCTCACATCTAAATTTATGTTATTGGTCATTTTTTGTGTGCTTAGGAAAGACCATTGAAATAACATTTCCACGTGCGAAACACAGGTGGTGCTTAAGGCATGTTATACGCAATGCTGCCAGGAATTTGGGAGTATGCCAGAATGGAAAGCATTGATTCGTGAAATGTTAGGATCCTTACATGATTCGTTTACTATGGAAGAGTTTGAGGAAAGCTGGAGGAAATGACGGAGAAGTTCAATGTTCTGTCCAATTCGTGGGTGGTAGAAATGTATGAAATGAGGGTTAAATGGGTGTCAGTCTATTTCAGAGGAGAATTTAGATGGGTATGTTATCGATGCAACCGAGAGAGGAGATGAATACTTTCCTCAAGGGGTTTGTGAATATTAACACTAACCTGGCCAAGTTTGTGGAGAGGTACGGTCAGGCGGTGTGCAACAGGATCAAAAAAGATGAAGACGATACCTTGAATGGCGTGAACCTACATTCACTTGAGACTAGCAGCTATCCATTTGAAGTTTTCTTTGAGAAATCATTTTACTAGGTAAAAATTCATGGATTTCCACGAGGAGTTGACATAGATGGCTAAGAACAGTGCGTCGAAAGTTAGGGATGCAGGCGAAGTTATCGAGTACGACGTTGTGAAGGAATTTCATCCTGGATGGACGAAGAAGATAAACTTTACAATTATGCTTGATAGGAATTTGATGTACTATATGTGAAAGAATTTTGAGTTTCGGGGAATATTATACGCACATTCTCTTCGTGTCTTTTGGGAAGAGGAAGTGAAGGATGTAGCTGAGAAGTTTATCTTTCGAAGGTGGCGCAAAGATATCCCTCGGAAGTACTTGAAGGAGAAATAATCCATGTCGACTCTCTTTAGGAAAACTCCAGTTGGGTGCGCTAGATATGAGGCAATGCACAATATTTGTGATGAAATTTGTTCTATGCTAATGAACGATGAAGTGTTGTACCAAGAAGGAATGATGGAACTTCGCAAATTGAAGTCTGACTTGGAGGCAAGGGAGGAGAATTATGATGGCCTAAGGAAGGATTTTTCAAACCCAATCCCGTTCCTCAAAATGAAGAACCATGACCTCAAATTTAGGATTAGCCTAGTCCAGATTTGTTGAAGATTTCGATAGATAGGCGTATACGTGGCAGGGGTTAATTGAAAAGAAATGTGTCTATGTTATATCGTAATTGTGAAGGTCATTGCGGAGGTGGACAGAGAAGCAAGGGTGGGGGAAGATTTATTCTCGATTTGGTTCATATTATGAGCAACTTAGCACCACGGGTATGTTTTTCTCTCTGTATTATTGTTTTTTTCGAAGTTATTCAACAAGCATGATACTTTCAATTACCTTGGCTTCTAAATATCTTATAATATCATGTACTCCATTCATTTTTTGTCACTGGGAGGCTGGTGAAGGTAGTAGGCGGGCGAGTGATGATAGAGTTAGTGGTCATCCAGATTCAACAACAATAATTCCTTCATTCATCTATCTGCAACAGCCAAATTTATGGACATTATTGGGTTTAGGGTGTGATTGCAAGGGAATATGTTTTTGAACGGATTTTTGAATGTTTAATAGTAGAAAGCATCGGCTATGTTTTGTTCTAGATTTCTGCAGTAAAACTTTTAATTTTATGTGTTTTGGGTATATAATTAATTACAACTTGTAACTTAACCTGTTTTGGGTACATAATTATTTGTTAGACCCAATGGGCTGCAAATGATTGGGCTGGTTTAGCAAAATTGGGATTATTATTTTCACATATCCAATTTATTAATAACCAATTGTGGCATCTGGTTTTCATCCTTACCATCATATGAATGATGGAGTACATTTAATGAAGTGAATTAATCCCACCATCATTTCTTGTACAATGCATATTGGATGATAGTTAATTACGTGATTAGTTGGTTGTGAAAAGAATGTTACCATATGACTAATGAGGTAGTTACTCTAACTTATGGTGATGATTGTAATTTACATTATCCAATACAAGGATGTCATACAAACATATTGAATACATAGGGTAATAAACAATTAGCAATATGTATTTACAGAATCCTATGAGCAACAACTTGATAATGTGCCATTGCATCCGAAAACCAAACTGGTAGCTGGTGAATCTTAATTATCACTCATGTACATGAATTAGACATGAGTTGAACTTATGAAGAGACGTCAAATGCATGTATTTCCTAAGGAATTAAACATCTCTCTTGCTAAATTTTGTGTGGTAGATTGCTAGATTTAGGTAAATTTACATTACAAGGGGTTTAGATGAACGTTTATGATTTTTATATCTAAATCCCTCATTTTGTCGCTTACTTTAGATCTAAAGGATTTTATGTCCCTACGAGTGATTACATCTGTTTTTGTGAGCTTTTACTTGTAGATTGCTCGTAGGTACTTCAGACTGTTTAGAAGGTCATTCGCAAGAATGGAAGTAGACCGTAGAAGGCAATTCACGTTGATGGTAGTAGACTAAAGGCCATGAGCCAAACAAGTGATAGTAGATGGATGCGCCGAAGAAATAGAGTTAAGTCCGGAAGAAATGAAAACTAGAACGACCTTTGTGGATTTGCACGGCCCGTGCCATGCCAAGCAAAGCTGGCTAATTTTGGAAACAGGGAGATACCAGCTTGTGCTTTTCCCCAAAAAATAGGTTTTGCTTTCAAAATAAGCTATTTTTTCACTTTACCAAACACTAAAGAGTGATTTTCTTATAAGCACAACAGCTTAAAAGCTCTGCTAAACAGAGCCTTAGTCTGGGTGTGGGCCTCGTGCTTTTGCACGGCCAACACACTCAGAGAAGAAAGAACCAACACTCCATTTTGCGACCCACAAGCTTTTACGCGACCGCACACTCAGAAGATAAAGATGAAGGCTCCAACCCGTGGCCTACATAATTTTGCACGAGCAGCACACATCATATGGCCATGACGCCCTCTACAGTTCATAGGTCGCACACCCAGTATGCTTGAGGAGGACCTCCAGTCTGAGGCCCGCGTAATTTTACGCTGGTCGTGCGGCGCAGACTGTGCACTATTGCATGACCAGTGCTGACGTGGCTGGTAGGGTTTTCCAGTTTTTTGGGCTTTTCTAAGGCTCAATTCCACATACTATATAAGCAAAAATTAGTATACTGGAGTTAAATTATGGTCATTAATTCTAGGTATAAGAGTAGGTAGGAAGATTAAGGCTATCTCCTATCTTCATTTATTTTTCCTAGTTTTTCCTATGGCATTCAATCCAATGATTGCTTTGGATTCAATGTCTTAGAGAAATTTTTGTATTCATGACTTGATGTTGACTTTGTGATATTCTTATATTTTCCCATCTTTATGTCCTATGAATATTTTTGCTTGATTTATGCTTTACATTTTTGTAAGATTTTATGCTATGTCATGTTTTATGATGTACCCATGTATTCATGTGTAGTATAATATTGTGCTAGGTTAAAATCCTATGCTGGGAGTGTTAGGTTTGGGCTATTGTAGGTTCGAGAGTACCAGAGAGATGAGTGTATTCATGCTACTTTAAGAGTACTGTCCCGATCGTTAGACCCTAATTCTAATTGGCTAGTTGTGTAAGTACCTGCATGTTTGGGGCCTTAGACTAATCGTTAATGAGGGGAAACCCTTGGCTTACCCCAATAGATGAGCATGATAGTTTGTAATGACTAGGGTTGGCGTGTAGCAACTAGGGTCGTGTCAACCATAGTGTCATCATGAGATGCCAATTCCTTTGCCTCTCTAGGCCCAGGGATCAGTGTCCATAGTGGAGTGTACGAGACGTATTGTTCTCACTCTCGTATCTAACGGTTGAAACCTACGCAAGGCCAAGTTTCTTTAAGTAGGGGCTCGTTAGCATTAAGAGTAAGATTGTATCCAATAGGTAGATCGATGCAATTTTCCTAATTACGGGGACGGTGTGGTGACTTTTAAGTGGAGTCGAACCTTTGTGTGACGGACATTAGGAATTCCTAGCCACCTCCACACTATGTGACATAGGCATGTGATAGGTTTATATGTCTTACATATGATAGAATCTAGGATCAAAGTCATAAATTGGTTATGTTAAGTAAATATCCCTAAGACTAGTTAATTATAGTTAGTTCTCTCTGTTTGCATACTCATTAGTTGTTAGACAAAGCCCCTCAATCATATGTTTAAAGCACTAGCTATTCCCGACACACAATTAGAGTGACACCCTATAATGGGTTATTTTTAGTTAACTTTCAAATTTTAGTATCTCAGTGGACGACCCCGAACTTGCCACTAGTTACTCTATAGTGGTTGGTAGTGAGCACATAAGCAAATTACAAATTCTATATTTGGATGGATCACGTGTGAATTAAACGACCATGTGGGGTTCAAGTCAACTTCCTATAAAATAGTGTATAAGAATTGAAAGCATGTTAACGTCTAAAAAATTTCGGTGAACAAATATGACCGTCTAAATATGTGGGGAATGAGCACAAGTGTAAATAATAGGAGGACTGTAACATTGACAAACCTTGATGAATAATGCACGTCATCTAGTTTATAAATCTCGACGATGTGCAGAGAAATGTTCGTGAATCCTAAACAGAGTACAAGATTTAAATCCAAAGCAATCATTGGATTTAATGTAATATGGAAAGAACTATAAAAATAAATGAAGAGAGGAGAGAGTCTCACTTTTCTTACCTACTACAATAATAGAACTAAAATTCCTACTTATTATTTTTAAACTCGGGGAGATTAAGGCTAGCTTATATAGTAGGCGAGTTTTGTCCTTAGAAGGACCGAAAAGGGGAGAAAACTCTAGCAGCCCTGCATGCCACGTTGTCACGGCTCGTGTAGTATCGCACACAGACCATGTAAAAGGAAATGAGGGCGTAGACTTGAGGGTCGTTCTACGCCTTCCTGATGGAACAAGTCGTGAAAAAGAACACGGTATGTCGTCTGGAGCTCCCTTACCTGGCATATGATGGCACGAGATGTGCCAAAGTGCATGGCTCGTCATCTGGATGGTTGCTCCCCAGCTTCTAATGGCACAGTCTGTGCCAAAGTTCACGGTCCGTCATTTGGAGAGTGGTTCATTTGTCTTTTGATGTCATGGGTTGTGCCAAAGTACATGGCTTATCTTGTGGCCTTGTGAATTTCCTCATTCCCGAGCAGGGAGCACACTTCCTTGGCCTTGGTTCCATCTACACGAACTATGGCATGACTAAACGGCTCGTGTCATTCCTTGACTTTTTTAGAACTTGCTCATTTCTTTGTCGCAACTATCTACTGTTACATTTTGACTCGTGGCCTTCGGTCTACCACCATCCTTGCAAATGGCCTTCTAAAATGTACTACCATTCTTGCGAATGGCCTTCTAAAAAAGTTTGAAGTGCTTACAAGCGATCTAAAAATTAAGCTCACAAAAGAGGATTTAGATGCTCGTAAGGACAAAAATTCATTAGACCTAAAGTAGGCTACAAAATGAAGAATTTAAATATGAAAACTACAAATGGTCATCTAAACCCTTTACAATGTAAATCTACTTAAATCTAGCAATATACCACGAAAAATAATAATAAAAGAGATTTAAATGCTTCGGAAAATACATGCATTTGACGTCCCATCAGTTGCTAATTGTCATCAGTTAACTATGTCCGTTCATCACATTTAGTCTTGCTAATATATACAACTACTCTCGAGTTTATTGTTTTTTTCTCTTTTGACATTAAATTTGGCCTCTTCCAGATACCATGAAGGATTGGAATGAAAAAAAGGATCCCCATAGATGGCTTCCAGACCGACATAGTATCCAAAAACAGCGCTGCAATCCTTGTCATCTTTATGGATTTTGCCTGACATGGTCTTGAGTAAGTCCCTGGGATCCTATCTAATGTCTAAGTTAGTGTATGATCAATATAGTAATATTGTTTGGGAAAATTGTACTCCCCTGTCCTCCCATGTTCTGGTGTTCAGATTCTCTATTTGTAGTTGGTGATCACAGTAATTTTTGCTGATCGTGGTCCATATTGTTCCTTAGTCGTGGTTTTGTGGGTGATATTCATCTTCCCTCTTAGGTTCTCTATTATGGCTTGGTAGCTAAGAGGTATTGTTTTGATCTTGGACTCCGCACTGCTGAGGAAGACGTGTCGAGACTCTTTCTTCGCTGGGCAAGGTGTCCGCTTATTGGACTCACTAGGCTTAAGATACTATCTTTGTTTTGGATTTTGTGTGGTTAAGGGAGGTGTATACGACTGACCCTAAGGAAAATCATGTGAATGTAATAGTGAAGTTTAAACCTGACAAATCTCGTTTTAATTACTTATTTGGACTATTCCTCGCTATAATTCCAAACTTAAACAACGCAAAATTCTAGAAATAATGTGAAATGCTAAGAATATTATATTATTAGTCTTTAGTATATTAGTTAAAGGTACGTATTTAGGAAATGGGTAAGAAAATAAAGGAAAATTCTATCCAAATATGATAAGTCACGTAATGTCAAAATTACAAAAAAACAATATATTGTCAATTGTCTACCCACCCCAAATATAAATAGATAAATAATATAATAAAAAACATAAATAATAAAATTAAACTGAGGATAATATAGGATAACATTTAAAAGAAAAAAAGTATAATATATACGAGAGATAAGGAGCGGGCAACCAAACCCCACCCAAGGGACACACAATTGATACATCTGCCAATGCTATAATTTAAACATCAAAGGCAAATCAAACTTACTCCCTCTGATTATTTAAGTTTGCCACTTCACTTTTTGACACAATTTTTTAAAAGATACCAATTGTGTAGAGCAAAATAATTGGGAAGAAGAAAAAGTAAATTGATTGGTGGAAATTTTCTTAAACCATTCTATATTTAGAATGTGCCAAAATAAAATGAGTATTTTTAAATGGAAAGTGTGTCAATGATAGTTGAACAGAGGGAGTAATTGTGATGGAGATATCAAGAAGGCAAAGCAGCTTGTAGCTTAAGCCACGTTTCAACAAAAAAACCCTTAAAGCATTCACAATGGTTGCTCCTTAACCCCAATTTTATTAATAAGGAATACTCGTCATTTAAGGAGAACCACTGTGAGATTTTATGAATCACTCCTTAATAAGAGTTGCTCCTTAATAAACAAGTTAATACCTCTTTATTTGTGAAATGTCAGCCAACCAACGATTGCCACTTAACATAACTTGTTTTGTATTATTAATTAATTATAATTTAAAATGGAAAACAAGTGTTTAAAGTGCCTATTTAATTGTCGATAGTATGCACAGTTCGTGAATTGACTTTTTCTCGTGTTCCAATCTAGCTTCCTTGTTTGCGAACCGCGCAAGATTGTACGATTCGCGCACCAAGGCAACCTTCATCCCCTTTGCCCATTTCCCCCTTTTACTTCAAACACTTAACTCCCTCGCACAAAGGCAAAAACATGCAAAACTAACGTGGCACTATTCCAAAAATTGAAAAATCATCAAATACAAATTTTAAGACATTCAAATACATTGTTCCCATCATCATTAAAATAGAATTAAGAAACGTATATTTATCATCACCAGCATGACTTATTTTAGGAAAGAGATTTTCCTAACACAAAACTTCCCCCTGGTATTGGAATCACCATCTGTGATTACCTTATTGTGCATCAGCCTCCAACATTGCCTTTGTTTGAATCTCACCTTCGGTGCCAAGAAGAAAACTTGGCCGCCTTGATTCTTGTTGGGGGGGGGGGTTGGTTTGGGCATAGTTTTGATTGATAGAGGTTGAAAGGTGGTTTAGGCCCTTTCAATTCCTCCAGTCCCTGCAAGTACTACAAGAATCTGCATATGCAATAACATTCCAGGCAAAAGTACTAGGAACTTGCTTAGCATTCTTACTAACATCTTTTTCATTTTCAATCAAATTGATCATGTGACAAGACTCATTGTCATTAGGAGGTTCCTCTAAAATATCAGTTACATTAAAACCATGAAACTATTTGTTTTCTTTTGGAGTTTCCTTAAGATCTCATATCCCACTTTCTCAACTTCAAACTCTAAAGTCAAAGTACCACTATGCACATTAATTTTCGTCCTGTCTGTATTCAAAAGAGATATCTCTAGTAAAATAGGGGGCACATCCTCAGCATGCGACATATCAAGAATGTAAAAAACAGTGGGAAACACTAATTTATATACTTTAACCAAACACATCCCACACTACATCCTTAGGAAAATCTTGGGAGTGGTCGGCTAGATGTAGTATCACTCTAGTTTCATGCAAAGTCCTAAGTTTAAAAAAAATTAAGATGGGATGGGGAATCACATTGATAAAAACCCATAAACATATCATTGCCGGTCTTTTTTAAAATCAATTTCTTCTCCTCGAGCTTTTCTTCAGGCTCAAGCACATTCTTTCCACTTCTCAATGTGATTGTGCTGACATTTTTTCTTGGATTCACTTTCAATCATAATGAAATTTTATTAGAATCTCTAGCTTCCAATCGATTCACCGAGGATACAAGTTGGCTTACTTAGACCTCCAAGTTCTTTATACTAGCAAAGGATCAAGTTCGCAAGTCTTCAAGATCACTTTTAGTGCAAGCGTCAAACAATTCATTGCTCTTTGTCACATTTGACAAAGTTTGTGTAATCCATCACGGTCCGACTTGGTAAATCCTCCTTGAGAATTAGAAGAAAGACCTTCATCTCTTAATTAGGCTTGCTGAGGTCCCTGGTTATAACCTTGACAACCTTGATAGTTAGGATCATGAACATATCTCCATCGAAAGATCAAATGGTCCCTCCAACAGGGTTTGTAGGTATTGGAGTATGGGTCATACTTCTTCTCATACCCTTGTCCTCGTTTGACTTATTAACCTTGGTTTTAACCTCCTTGGCCACCAGTTGCCTTGGAATCCTTGACCTTGACCTCCATGGAAACCCATAGCTTTCACTTCCTAATGGTAGTCCTCTTGAAGTTGTGGGCATGCATCGGTATGGTGGTTCGAGGAACAATTTCCTCAAGCCTTAAGTTGATGCATCCTTCTGTTCATGAACTCTTTCATCAATGGGGCCAATACTTGGATTTACTCTTCTATCTTGGGAAAATTAGGAATAGAAGTTTCTCGTACTCCTTTCCTCGACCTTGTACCTGATTGTCTAGTCTCATTTGCCATGTCTTCAAATGATGCCATTGTGTTATTTGAGCTCTTATTGGCAATTGATCTATTGCATGTAGCATTGACCATTCTCATATCCATATCAAAGTATGAGACGTCAAATGCATGTATTTCATAAGGAATTTAACGTTTTTTTGTTACCTTTTGTGTGGTAGATTGCTAGATTTAAGCAAGTTTACATTACAAAGAGTTTAGATGACTGTTTGTGGTTTTCATATCTAAATCTCTCATTTTATAGCTTACTATAGATCTAATGGATTTTATGTCCCTACGAGCATCTAGATTTGTTTTTGTGAGCTTTTACTAGTAGATTACTTGTAGGAACTTCAGACTATTTTTTAAGGTCATTCGCAAGAATTGTAGTAGATTGTAGAAGGTCATTTGCAATTATGGTAGTAAACTGAGGGCCATGAGTCAAACACATGGTAGTAGATGGATGCGCCAAAGAAAATAAGTCAAGTCCGAAAGAAATGAAAACTGTCATGACCTGTATAGATTTCCAGGGCACGTGCCATGCTAAGTACCGAGAAGACTAAGTCCAGGTGCGGGACATATGCTTTTGCACGACCCGTAAGCTCAGAGAAGGAAGAACCAACACTCCAGTCCGCGACCCATGAGCTTTTGCGCGGCCACGCACACAGAAGCCGAAGACGAAGACTCCACCCTACGACCTGTGTGCTTTTGCACGAGTCACGCACTCAGATGGCCATGATGTACTCTCCAGTTCGCGGGCACGTGCTAAGTATGGTTGATAAGCACTAATGAGACGTCAATGCATGCATTTTCCAAAGCATTTAACATCTCTTTTGTCATTTTTTTGTTGGAAGATTGCTAGATTTAGGTAGGTTTACATCATAAGGGGTTTAGATAACCGTTTTCGGTTTTTGTATCTAAATCCTTCATTTTGTAATCTATTTTGAGTCTAATGGATTTTTAATCCTTACGAGCATCTAGATTTCTTTTTGTGAGCTTAAATGGTAGATTGCTCGTAAGTGTTTCGGAGTGTTTTAGTGAAGGCCATTTGCAAGGATGGTAGAAGAATGAAGGCCACGAGTCAAAACGTGGTAGAAGATAAAAAGGACGAGAAAAGGAAGACAAAGAAATAGAGTTCTGAGAATTATACAAGAAGAACCAGCCTCTAAGGATGGTACCATTGGATTCGTCTTCTCGAATACCATAAAAATGACTACAAGAACTCTCAAAACGGAGTAGCGGAAGACCAAAAACGGAGCAACGGAAGACCGGCCGGCCGACCGGCCGGAAGCTGAAAACCGCGCGCGCGGATGATGGAAACCGCGCGTCAGAAACGGAAACCGTGCGCGCGCCGGGTACGAAACGGCGCCCAGAATCGCGCCCGCCAGCACCAGAACCGCGCCCAGCGCCCAGAACCGAGCCACTAGGCCACTTGCCCACTAGCCCACTTGCTGGAACCACTTGCTGGCCAGCCGAAAGTGACTCAACCAAGACACGTTTTCTTCAACTTGTGATCACCACTTGCCCACTCTTTGTCCCCTCTTTTGCCCTATAAATACCCACTACTTCTCCCCTTCATGAGAAAAGCATTCCATAGCCGAACACTTCACCATTTAGACTAGTTTTTCCTCCTTTCTTCATGTTTTCTTTGTTTTTGTTAATTACCTAGATTTTGTACTTGGTTTTGCATGCAACACAGAACCTGGTTTGGTTTCATTTGATTTCGTTAGTTTTTATTATATTAATTATGTTTTGTGTCGATATTATATATTTGTTTAGTTTAATTATTATGAGTAGCTAATCTATATATCGGCATGGAATAACAAGCATTAATTTATGAATCGTGAGGCCTAATTGTTTTATAATTGATTCTTATGTGTTCTTGATTGTTCTTGAATTAATTTATT
>JAULKM010000006.1:12702365-12732537 GCA_032355605.1 Rubia tinctorum | reverse complement strand
GAAATGTAAACCAATTGCGCCCAAGACTAGTTCTCATATTAATTACATCTTTCGTGCTAGTGTGTTCGTAGTTATATTGTTTTCTCAAATTGTTGGTTAATTTAGTTGATTAAAGTAATCGTAGTGTTTTTCTAAAATAAAAACCCCAAGTTTGTTATCACACACGTAGAGTAAATTCTTCGGGTGTTTTTTCGCTACTTTTAACACTCGATAAAATCCCCTTTTCCTCGTGGACAACCCCGACTTGCTACTTTCTACTTTCTAGTAGTATAGCCACAATTAGGGCCTATAAATACTATCTTTCAGAGGCAGGACGATGGCCTCCCAAATTTTGGCGTCGCTGCCAGGGAAAATCGTATTTTATTTAAAGTGTTAGCGTAGATCTTTATTTGTTTTTTCCTTTTTTTGTTGACATTTGTTTGCTTCTCGCTGATGTAGCTTCATTTTTTGGGAGCTTCGTGAATGCTTCGTGCAGGCGACGTTAAATAAACTTGGTTTTGATCATCCGGATACTTTTAATGCAATTTCATTGATGTAGCTTTATTTTTTTGGGAGCTACGGGAATAGGTCATGTCGACGACCTTAAATATACTAAGATTCTCGGGAGGCAACCCGAGTTTTAAATTGTTTTACTAGATTTTTTTATTTTGAAAAAATTCCCTCACCCTTGTCCTAAAACTCTTACCAAAAACCATAAAATACCACCACAATCCAACACCAAAAACCACCACTGAAACCACCATCTAGGAGTACTACTAGTTGTTGCTTTTTGTTGGTGTTGATCGAGACTTGTATAGTTGTGGATTTGTAATGGATGGGTCGAGGTTGCATATCGGATGGAGTTTGAGAACATGGAGGAGATAACAGTCATTGAAGAGTGATCATTGCTACCACCGGGAAGGACCTTTAAGCTCTTAGTTGTGAGTTTTTGTTTTTTCTTTCTCCTTTATTTCTTTATCGTGTCCTTTTATCACATTGAGGACAATGTGTGTTTCAAGTGTGGGGGAGATAAACATGTCTCATTGTATTGTAGTGTAGTGTGCATATGCTCTATCTATCCTCTTCCTTCTTCTCCGACTACCTGCATACTCCGTTAGATAGTGTAAAGTTCCTAAGTTTGTTGCATGGGCATGTATCATAAACTAGGAGCAAAACAATACCCAACTAGAAGAAACACTAGCACAAGTATTAGAAGTACACATATCAAAATCACAAAGGCTCAACAGGAAAAACCAACAAAAAAAAAACAAAAACAACACTAACTACTCAACCAACAAGCTATGAAAGTTAACAATTAAAACTAGCATCCCCGAAAGCGGCACCAAAATTTGACCCGCACCCTTCCAACGTAGTTAAATTCGAGAGAAGGACTATTAAGGATCAAAGATAGAATTTATAGTGTTGCTCCCATTCCAACTACTATACTACCTATGAGTAAATAGTGGTATGACCGAGGTCGTCCAAAGAGATGCTAGGAATCTAAAAGTTAACTACACATAGCCGTGATTGGGTCATCACTCCAATCATGTGTCAGGAATAACTAATTTTGCAAAAACATGTTTTAAAGGGGTTTTATCTAGCAACTACAAGCATGCAAAATCACAGGAGAATAAACTATATAAACTAGCACTTTGAAAGTATTTGTGTAACATGATCGACGTTGTTTTGATTCTCCATTATATCACATTCAAGATATAAACCTATTCTAGTGTTTATGTCACGTGGTGGGGTCGATGGTCAACACTTCCCCATACCTATCACGTAGGTTGTGCACGTAATCTTCCATCAGCACCACCTCCGTAATTATAGGAGTGCAACAATGTCCCTGCCTACTGTGTACATCTGAATCTCCCCTGTGTGATTACGCCATGGGCACTCTACCAAGAATGCCTCTCCCTAGGACTATAGAGGTAAAGGGGATGAATCACCTTATTGATGGCTCTAGGGTTTCTTACCCAAATTTGTTACTAACACTATCTCTATGTGTAACCCTTCAGGCTATTTTTTTTGCTAAGACTAGTGTTTGGTTGATCGTAACATTGACTCGGTGACCCACATGCACACACCCAAATGGCCTCAGACTATATTGTTACCCTAAGCATACCTAGTTTTCCTTCCTCGAGGGATATTAGTAAGTGCGCCTACATGAAAGTAGACAATGGTGCATTCCAATCCTAGTGTGACAATCATGCAATTAATAAGAACATGAAGAAGAAACCAACATAACAATCATAAACACATAGAAATAGGTAGATCTAAGGAATCTCACAAAACAAACACCACATCATGAATACAAATACAAACCCCAAGTTAATTAACTACTCCATAAGCATTGAACCCAAATATTTAATTGGATTCAATGCCTTTGGGCAAAAAAAAAACATAGAGAAGAAGAGAAGATTTTAGAGAGAAGAAAGAGCTTTTTTATCTCTCTACCCTACTCTTAAGAGTTTAAAATGAGCTTAAACTTAAAACATAGTACACATATGTTGATATACATATATAGTAGTAGGGAATTGGGCCTTGAAAAAAGGTCCAAAATAGGTTAAAAAAACCTAACAATCGCAAACAGCACGGGTGTGCAATCAGGAATGGGGTTGTGCCAGCTGGGTGGCCTCATGCTGACATAGGTCGGCGGCCCTGGCTTAGGCTGTGTAGCCTCGTGCTGACATGGGCCGACCAATCTAACAGCCGTGTAGCCTCGTACTGGCATGGGCCATGTCGGCGGCACAGACCATTGGCTGGTGTTCCGTTTTAAACTCCTAAATTAAGCACCCGTGTCGTTTGGCACGAGTCATCGACTGGAAGCACTTCTTGATTAGTTGAAAGGTGAGGGTCGTGTCATTCTTTGCACCCCGTGGGATGGTCTTTGCATTTTTGGAGTTGAAATGACATGGACCATGTGAAAGGTCACGATCCCTGTCCATACTTAGCCTCATAAACGATTGGGGTGAAACAGGCCGGCTGGTGCCAAACAATCCATGCCAAGTGGGTGTGATATGATCCGTGCTAGGTGTTTCTGGCACGGGTCGTGCTAGAAGGGTTAATCCATACTGGAGGGGTAGCCTCATGCCGGCTGGTGTCAATTGGTGTTGGCCGGTCGGCCAATCGACTAGTTTGTGCTGGTTGATACCACCTTCCATTTTTGACATTGTTGAACTCTGAATTTGCCTTTTTCCAGCTCAATTCCATCTACTACCATGTTTTTGGTCTATGGCCCTCTGTCTACTGCCATACTTGCCAATGACCTTCAAATATCTTCTACCATCCTTGAGAATGACTTTCTACAAAGTAATGTCGAAGTCCTCACGAACAACCTACTAATATGCTCACAAAAGAAGATCTAGGTACTCGTGAGGACAACGTGTCCATTAAATCCAATTAAGTCTACAAAATTTGGGATTTAGATAAAAGAAAACCAACAAAATCTAAACTCTTTGAAATGTAAACCTAACACAAACTAGCAATCAACCAAACAAAACATGATATTTAAACATTGTCAAATAGATTGGTTAACTTGTGTAATAAGGTGCACATCATTGGTCTTCGGTCTCTTCAGGATGGAGATAGGTCTTTAACCAGCAAGTTGTCTTTATTCTTTAAAATTCTCTCACAATTATGTGGCATAATGTGTGAAAGAATACTATGCGACCTTGATTTTATCTTTCTCACGGTTGCTATTAAGATCAAATAGGTTCTCGATCTGTCTCTCCCTATCAAAGTATTTTTCATGATTGTGTCGACCATCAAATCTAGGAATACCATACTTCAAACCTTTGATGTCACGTGCAGATTCAACTTGTCTTGAAGAATGAGGTGGCGTAGGATTTTTTAACTCATATACCTTCCTAGAAAAATCTTTGAACCTCGCTCATTGAGTCATTTATAACATTCATGGCATTCTTTATAGGTCTATTATTGTAGGGATTGCCAACAAAAGGCGAGGCGAACGAATCGCCAGCCATCTCTGCTAAGAAGAAATAACTGATTAGTAATAAATGTTCCCCCCTTCCCTTTGTTTGTTAAGGCCACTCACCAAGTGTATAGGCTCACAAAGTAAAGGCTAGAACAAATGCAATTTAGTTGTAGTACAAAGCAACTATAAAACAGGAGTATATTGCCGTATATTTTGAATATATCAAAATAATACTCTTAAAAACTACTCTAAGGGTAGAGATCCAAATTCTTAAGAGAATAGGAATCAAGACACATGTTCAATGTCTTGAATTAGATCTATATTGAGTAAGATGTGATCAAAAGAATAACGTTTCAAATAAGCAACAAAAAGTGTTTAAAAAATTAAGTAACAAAACCTAATAAAATTAGGAATTACTACCCAAAGCCCAATTTGATTACAATTAGGGTTTCTTTATATTTTGTTGCCCAATTTTTGAATTTCCAAATCCCAACCCAAGTAGGTTTTTGAATTCTCTCCCAAGTGGTATTCCAATCCAAGTACCAATCGAATTCTTCTTCTTTTTCCAACTTGAAACCAATTAGGATTGAAGTATATAATTCTTATCCAAATACAAGTAGATCTCAAATTAAATTCACCTTCTTGTCCCGATACAAGTCAAATTCAATTATGATTCAGTTTCTTGTTTTGATACAATTCAAATCCTTTTCTCAACATAAGTATACTTCAATCACAACTTCTATTTTCATCCTACAACTGTTGAATTAACCCCCGAGAATCTCAATTTACTAAACCCCAAATCAGAGTATAATTTTCAAAAATTGTGTTGTCTGTCTTCAAAACGTTTTGAATAAAAAACTGAGAAAACAACCTCTCTATTCAAATGAACTTTGAGATATTCAAGATTGTAAGGATCAAGTATATGACGTTGTACTAGAAAAGAAAACTAAGACTCTTTTTTTGTTCTTTCTCTATACGGTGTAATCAAGAACTCAAGAACAAATTCAAGATTACGGAATCAAAGAATGAATAAACAAAACAAATAAGATTATGAGCATGTAGTAATTTTTAGAAGAGTGGATAAAGATATCACAAGCACATAAACTGAGTAAGCTACTAACATCTACGAAACTGGCCAAGAAGTGAAGATGGTTAATACTTGTTAACTCTTAGACCCTTCGACGTCCTCCTGACGCTAAGATGAAGGTGAAGGCAGATAGTAATACCAAAGTATTCTTCTAACTCTTAGACCCTCCATTGTCCTTCAACTCATGATTCGATCCCCCTGATAAGAAAGATCAAATAAAGAAAAATGGATTAGTATATGATACGAGTGAATTTATGAATTGATAAAATTTGAAATAAAAAAACTTCAAAACTTGAAACTTCTGTATGTAGTTGGCCACATGAGCTTTGCTCTGTTACCAACTGATCTGATTCTCCTTGCGAAGAATCTGGATTGCTGAATTTTAGAAGCACCCGATACCAAAGGATATGTAGCACTGCCTTCAGTCAAACACAAAATAAACAAACGTCTAATATAACACACAACTTTTATTTCTATAACCGACACAAAGGAATAATTCGCTTGACCTAAGCCCCAGTTGCACAAACTGATCACTAATTAACTGCAAGTTTAGTTCACATGTTTGAAGGGATTTAGCTCAAAAGCAAAGAGTAATAACTCAAATTATGAATATATGATGTCTAAAAGTGTGTATAAAATTCTTCTATCATCTCCTTTTTAAAGGATGAAAATCGGAAATGGTAAAGAATACAAGACTTTGTAGAAACTTAGTTCATACATGATTTGTCTTCTTCTAACTAATCTAGCTACATGTAGATGTCCTAATCTAATCCTAACAACTAAAAAATCTCAGATTAAAACACAAGAACTTGGCTGAATATACAAAGTCTTGGGCCAAAACAAACTCTTGGACAAATTAGCTAACCAATTGACTAACCAACCAGCCAACTAACTAACTAACCTTATCAAAGACTTGTTGATTACATCTAAAAATATACATCTAATACGGCCAATATTGCCAAAAATTATAAATTATAAAAATCAAAATAAAATCCTAGCTTCTTTCTGCATAAATTTGTTTTCATCTTCATGGCTTCTTGGTATTTTTGAGTAGGGATGGTAATATCATTTTGGTATTTAATATTATCCACTTGGCTTTATGTCAAGATTACACAACCTTACTAAAAACCCAATGGGAAAAAAATTTTTGTGTATTCTTGACCAAAGTCTTCCAACAATTATAAATTTGTAATTTCTTGGAAATAATGGTCAAATGCTTCTTAGCCAATTGGCTTTGGCAATGTCTCACACATTGCAAGTAGTAGTCATTCCACATATCCATATTTTCTCCAAACACTAAATGCCAATGTCTTTTGATATTCATATCACAAGGGTTCCTTGCTGGGCATTAGTATAATAATTATCATCAGGTAATAAAACTATATTGAGATAAATATCACTCAAATCTTTTAGCATATCAGTGGTATCCGTCATCTGATAAGATGCACAAGTGTCGAGGATCCAGCGAGACAACCACTCACCCATAGTAGAAATAGAGGGATCAGTAAATTGAGTTTTCAATGAATTAAACATTTGAACAACTAAATTCCATTGTTCAAGAGAACTATTTGATCTAAGAACTCCTTTGTCATGGCATGTAAGTGATGACGAACCACTAAGGGTGGAAGGAGAGGCTTGAACAGTGTTAGTAATACCATTAACACTATAGCCACGTCCTCGTGCTGCAGACAACCACGTCCTCATGTTATAGAAGGACCACATTGTCGGATATTCCCAGATTTATCGTTGGTGCCAATTTCACTTGTCTTGCACCTCTCCCATTGGGGTACCATTCTAGGTAACCAATAATCTTGAAGTATGAACAAAGATCATGGGCCGTGCGTTTGCAATTGGAACAAAATAGTGAGTGCCGATCAACAATATTTCCATTTGAAGAAGACTTAGGAGGTTGTGAGGAGCCAAAGCAAGCATCAAAAGCAATTGAGTTGATTGACCTTTCACGGATACGAACAACCATGTAACAAATCTCTTCTTGGATTGCCAAAGAGTAAACTCTTGGAAGAAGAGGGAGAAGATCAAGGGCCATGAGATTTAAACGCAAAGTTCCAAAGAACTCGTCTAAACCAAGAAAAAATTGATGAATATATTCCACATCACAATCTTTAATTAGTTTTACATTGAAATCACATGTATAATAGCCAGAATAACATGCCCGATCAGGAGCATGAATACCAAGTTCATCTCAACATTTTAAGAATCCTATAGTAAGCGAGACGGATTATCCGCCTTGATGACCGTTAGTAAGTTGTGAATGTAACTGAAGCACTCTTGGTCTTTTTCCAATAAAAAACATTGACATAAATTCTCCCAAAGTCCCGCAACAGATTCAAAGTATGTAAGCAATGATATTATAGAAGAATCGGTGGTCCGTATAATGCAACCAATGAGCATAGAGTTGATGCTATGCCAATTCTCCAAGCCGGTGGAAGAAGCAGTGGTCTTTTCAATGGTCCTATCGATGAAGCCAAACTTCTATTTAGCACAAAAAAATGTTATGCATCGTGACGACCCATTTTTCATAGTTTTTTGCCCTTGAGAATAATGGGGGGAAATTTTAGACTTGGATGATCGGAAGAATGAAGATAGCAGAGTGAAGATACATCAGTATGGGTAGGTATGGATTTTGGTGTTGTTGAAGATGACATGATGATTGACCAAGCAGCCGTGCAAAATGAAGCAGCGACGACGAATGATAAACTATGGTAGGTTTGGCTATGGTTTAGGATCTGATACTAAGAACAATTTTAGAAGAAGTGGAGTTGTAGTGAAAAGGCTTGTTGTATTCATTGATAGATACAAGGTTATATAGGGTTTACAAGACTTGGAGAATAAGCTAAAAGATACGACAGAATATTACAACTAAGCAAATATTTGGACAAATATATCGTAATATACTCATATTTTGCTTACAAGTTTCTAAATATTTTTAAATTTTTATACCCACAAAGATTACTTAAAATTGAACCCTATATTATTCCCCCCTTAAAAAATGTCGGACTAGTATGACCCGAAGTTTTATTTCTAAAACCTCATGGGTGACATATTGAGAATTCACATACTCCTCTAGTCCTCTCTTCCCGGGCTCTTACAAAGTGGCACAATAATATTTAAAAATTGAAATGAGTGGTGAAGGTTGAATCGAGAGTATAAAAGGAAAATTGGTGGGTGAAAATAATTTAGAATTTCTCAAAAGGGGAAATGATCCTAAATAAAAAGATCATCCCAAAAAAGAAAGTGAGTCATTCATTATAAGACGATCGGAGGGAGTAGTAGATCATATACTCCCTCCATCCATTGGCAAACTTGCAGAGAGAGAAAAATGTGCTCAAAATTTCAGATGGGCTCGGTGTTAGGCCACACTAGCTAACGAGGGAATATAACAAAAATTAACACACAACCAGAAATTAGGTCTGGAGGATAAATCTTTACCTCCAAATTTATTTATTCCCTCAAAGTTAATTGCAAATCTCATGTTTAAACCAATGGAACATGTCATTCACATAGATGAAAAATGATTCTACCTTAGTCAGCCATCAGTAAGATATTTGCTAGCACTCGGTGAACCCGAGCCTTACAAAATATGCCAACGGGTCACATATTCCTAAGCTAATGTTCATTTGTGTTGTTAGTCGCCCTATTTTTAGGGAAGATGGTCAAGTTATTTTTAATGGAAAATAGGGATTTTCTCATTCGTACAAGGTCGGGTGGCTATAAACAATAGTAAGAACAGATCTGCAGGGACAATAAAAAAGGTTCTTGTACCAAAATTTACAAGTGATGTGACAAGGGCGAAAATTCTCAAAGAAGTGCTGTCAGCAATCAAGGCTAAGTTGCCACCTCATATGAGCAAGATTATTCACATCTAACAAGACAATGCTACCCCACATATAAAGAACAATGACCCTGATTTTAGGGTTGTGGCAAACTCAAATGGTTTTAATATCAATCTAATAAGTCAACCTGCCAATTCCCCCGATTTACATATTTTAAATTGTGGTTTCTTTAATTCCAATTAGACTCTACATCAAGAAAATCCCTAAAGAAATGTTCCAGAATTAGTGGAAGTTGTACAACGTTTGAAAGGGAAGATGCCATGGCTTTGAACAAAGTTTTCATCACACACCAGCAAGTAATGGTAGAGATCATGAAGGTATAAGGGACAAAAAACTACAATCTGCCACACATGAACAAAGACCGGTTGATAAGGGAAGGCAGAGCATAGAGCACATATTGACGAACAAGTCGTGAGGAGAGCATAGAGCACATATTGAGTGAACAAGCAACACATGTGAGCATTGTTCCACTAATGCGCAACCCTAGGGTATGTAATATGAGTGAGTATGAACTTATTTTTTGGGGGTTGGTTTAGTGGCAAATTTTGTAATCCAGGAACATCTCTCTTTTGGTGTGTTTCAGATGTTCCGAGCCAACCCAGTAGAAATGTATGTTTCCATATTCAACGAATGAATGTTCATTTCAGCAACCAAACACAACAACCAATTACAGATGATGCATAAACCAGCATAAACCATCACAAGGCAACATAAAGTGACATAAACCAAGAAACATATGAAGGGAAGATGCCCAAACCAACAAAACCAAACAAACACCATTATAAAAGATGCATAAACCGAGGCAACACATGAAGGAAAGATCCTCAAACAAGCATGAAATAGAATAAAGCATTACAGACCAACATGAATAAGTCCCAACGCATCAGTAAAGGAAAGATGCACAACATCACATTTTTCATATTCACAAACTGGGAAGAGGGGTTATTCCTAGATTATTTTTGTTATAGCAAGTATAAACCCCAGGATTCAATTCGGCCATTGTAACGGATAAACTCATCCATATAAATGAGTAAGAACTATATTCTTATAAAACATTGAAAATAAGACTCAGATATGAACCAAATACAAGTCGTAGCAGTTAGGGTTTTTGAATAGTAACTTAACTTTGTTTGCCGGAGGAACAAGAGGTCATTTTGGCCTTCTTTTTTAGTCGTTCTCTACTTCCTATTTCCCGATAACTGGAACCAACAAGTACAACATCGCGTTCGTATTCTTCGAAGTGTCATCAGAGTGACTTGAGGTCTCAAAGGCTCCGTCCACCGACGACGTGGTCGCGGCTAGCAGCCGGCGTGGAACCGCTTCACCCTAGTGTCAGGCTGGGAATCAACCAGCCCATGAAATTTTAGGTCATGACCACCCACCTTCAAGGGTGATATTTGAACTGGGTCACTAACCTCAATGTGTAAAGCAATAACCACAATACCAAAGACTCTTATTAAGCATAAGAACAGTTAAATAACCACTGGACCAAACAAATTTTCATTACAATAAGTTAGTCAAACAAATATTATACCTCGACGAGTCCTAAAAAAAATTAAAAAACACAAAATTAAAACCTCACATCTCAGACATCGAAACTCAGCTCCGCCGCCGCCGCCGCTGCCGTGGCCGTCCATCGCCATCGTCACCTCAGCATCACATGAGATTCACCCGTGTCATCTTCTTCCTTGTGGCGTGTGCATCTCATGCGCCTTTCTCTTCATTGCATTTTTCTCTCTTGTCTCCGTCGTCGTCGCAGCGCTCCTCCCAGGCGCCTCCGCCGTCGACTCCACCGTCGACATCGCCGATTGAACCGCCGTCGTCGCCTATCGAAGCATTGTCATCGCTGATCAAAGTATCATCGTCGCCAATCGAAGTGTCATCGTCGTCAATCTAAGCGCCGCTGTTATTGATTGAAGCACCGTCTTCGTCGAATCTGGAGGCATCCCCAGCGTTGATTTCCATAGCTCAAATCAGGCGTCTCATTTCACCTCGTCGCAACACCGTGATCAGAAGGAAACATCGATCTCGATATCTCAGATCTAGTGAAGTTTCGATCTCGATAACTGCCGAACGAAAGGCGGAATCACGGTGGAAGAGCAGTGGCATTATGTGGTGGAATAGTGGCGTTAGGTGGTGGATAGGCGGCGGTTGGCAGCGGTTACAATTTTTGATCAAAAAGAATATTGAAAAATAGATATTTTTGTGGTATTTATACCATTTTGATAATTGCATAGTAGGTCCCTAAATTTATCAGCATATTTTTTAAAAAACCACATCCAAAATAAAAGTTCTTATAATTGCACAATAAACCCTGACCTAAATTTTAACCTGACTAAAACAAGACTTTGTGATATCTATATACATCACAAAAGAAAATTCAAAAAAACACATAATTTGAAAGAACAAAATGTTCGGAATTTTTTATACAATGGTAGAATACTTTTGATAGAAATATGTATACATATTAGTTATTTATTATCTCTGCAAAGTGTTGTTTTAGACCCGCTAATTGTTAAATAATGATATTTTATAATTAGTGAGATTAATAAAGTCATTTTATATTTACTTTTATTTATTGCAATGTGATACACATAATTATGATAACATTTTAAAAATGAATATCAACGTATAAATAATTAATTTTTTTAAAAAATTGAATGAAATATTATAAAAATATTGTACTCCCTCCGTTTCATTATATTTGGCACACTTTACATTTTCGTATGTTATTCTAAAATTGTCACATTTCCTTTTATGGCAAAAAGTGCATCATTCTCAACCAGTCATTAAACTTTTTACTCTCCTCACTCAATTCCCTCCACACATTTTCACTTGTAAAAAAAAACCTAAACCTATGGTGCCAAACATAGTGAAACGGAGGAAGTATCCAATATTTAATAATTTCTAACTAAATTAATTATTTCACTTCATAACTTAGATGACTAAATTTTAAAACTTTAAACAAACCCTGTTTTCAATTTACATTTAAGAAGCAAAATGTACATAAAACTTAATCATAATATTTTAATTAATAGTATCGCTCAAAGCGTGATGGTACTCCGCTAGTAAACAAATAATATATACATATTTCTATCAAAAGTACTCTATCATTGTATAAAAAATTTGAAACATTTTGTTACTTCATATTATGTGTTTATTTGGATTTTCCTTACTGATATATAGATATAGTATGTGATATTTATGGTTTTAAATACTATATTTTTAGAAGTTGCATATTTTAACAAGTTATGATTGATTATGCATAGCAAAAAATTAAAATCAGTAACAAAGTATAATTTTAGTATGTTATTTTTAGACAACTTGAGTTTAGCCTAGTCAAAATGACTTCAATATCTACTATCTACAGTTGACAACACAAAAAAACAATTTCTATTATATAGTGGTTGAAAAAAAGAGTAAGGGCATGTGCATTGGTGGTCTCTTAATTTTAAGAGACCACTCTAGAGATCGAAAATCTCCACAGTGGGGGACTTTAGAGTGGTCTCTTAACAAGAGACTACTCAAGAGCCTCTTTCTAAGAGCCCACTGAAGAGGCTGAAATATCAGATGGGAACTGACTCTTTCAGACCAACTACCCGCATGTGCCTGCCCTTCTTTCCTTTTAATTTCATATGGGGACACGTGTCGCCCATTGGTTGGGCCACGTATCCCTCATTTGTTTTTTAAAAAACAAAGGAATTTTAAAAAAATGTAAAATTAATTTTAAAATATGTAAAATACTTTAAAAATCTGTAATTTTATTTTAAATATGGGAAAAAATTATAATAATTTTTGAAAAAATGAAATAAAATTATTATTTTTACAACGAAAAACGATTTATAAAAGAATCAAAAAATTAATTATATAATAATTTTTTAAAGGAAAACTTTTTGATAAGCAGTCTTTCCATAGTGCTATGGAAAGAAAGAGTTTAATTATAATAATAAAAGGGGAAAGATCTTTGTTTCAATATTAAATTTTATTATGCAACGTGTAGTAGTAATAAATTTTATAACCCGGTTCATGCAACCCGAAAATTTTATCTTCGTTTCTTCTATTTTACACTTTAAACCTTGGTCTTTCCATGACTTATGGAAAGTCCGTCTTTCAAAAGACTGACTCTTTTTTTAAAAACGAAATTCAATTTTAAATATTATAATGTATTATTAAATTTTCCATTCAACTTATTTTGGGTGGACAAATTTATTTAGATTAAATGTTAATAGTAAAATTAATGATTAAGATAGAGAAAATCAAGTGGGGTCCATGATAGTACATAGTTGCCGAAAAAAAACTCTTAAGTGGTGGTCTCTTAAAGTGAGTGAAAGAGAGAATTTGGAAAAATAATATATTTAATTGGTGAGAGATCAGTAGCAGTGTCTAACATTGCACTTGGCCTAAAGGAGGAAGAAAACGTGGAACAAGTATGACCCGGAGTTTTATTTGCAAACCTCACGGGTGACGTATTGAGAATACACGTGTGAGAGGAATTAGTGTAATGATTGAGATTCTGATGATGATGATATTGTGTCCACACCCTTGAGATTCCACCACTGTCACTTGTGCCTTTTTGTGTTGTGTGTGCGGCAGCCAAAGTTTACTTTCCCGAGAGAGGAAGAGAAGCAGTCGTCCGCTCTCTCAAGGTGGGTCGTTTTTCCCCCCTACTAATTGAAGTTTGTGTGGTTGCTAATTGCTATTGTGAGGTTTAGATTGAGGAAGTTTACCGCAGCTGAGATCTGGGTTCTGTTGAGATTTACGTTCCAAGTCAACGGTCATGATCATATTTCTTAAAAATAAAAATGATTCTTCTACTGCAGCGTTTGAGCTGTGAAGCAATGTGTCGACTGTTGGGTGAGCTGAGGAAGAAGATGGGGTTCAAGCCATTGCAATGGTATTGTAAGCCCGTCCAGAACGGGGCATGGTCCAAAGTGGTGGACAATGCATTTGGTGCCTACACTCCATGTGCCTCTGATACCCTGGTCACATGCATCTCTCATCTGGTCGTGCTCGCCTTCTGCTTGTACCGAATATGGCTCACCAACAAAGATCCCAAGGCCCTGAGGTTCCGCCTCAAAAACAACTATTTCAATTATCTCCTCGCACTGCTGGCTCTCTACTGCACTGTTGAACCTTTGTTCAGACTGGTCATGGGCATTTCAGCTTTTGATATCGATGGACAAACTAGACTCGCACCTTATGAGGTCAATTTCGAATTTCTATGCGGATGTAGTCTCTTTGTCATCGTCGTCAACCTCATCTGTCTTGTCCTACTATATGCAGATTGTTTCACTACTCGTCCAGGCTCTCACGTGGTGCGCCATCCTGGTAATGACTGCTCTCGAAACTAAGATTTATGTTCGTGAGTTTCGATGGTTTGTCAGATTCGGAGTCATTTATGCTATAATTGGTGATTCTGTAATGCTCAATCTTGTACTCAATGTCCGCCAACTTTATGACCGGTTAGTTTCTTTAATATTGAATGTTTCTCTTTCTCCTACTGGGTTATAATTCATCTTCTGTTGTAACAAATGCTACTAATTTCTTCTATATTCAAAACATTTCAATTTCAATGCTTGTACATTCTAAATTCTAGTTCAAGTGATGCCTATCCATGCATCTTGTGGTAATTATCCATTTTTAGGGAAAAATGCCCTAACTGTTGATGGCGTGCCTCTATGTAGTATAATATCTGAGTTAAGTATGCTTTTTGTTTGACTGATTCTGCTGCAAGTTTGAACGTGTGTCCTATTGATTCCGTTCCCATTTTGACTTTTAACTATGCTTTTGGTGGAAGTTTGGAGTACGAAGTCAGTAGTCTTGTATGTGGGGTGCAGGGAAATTATTGATATCCATCTGTTACGAAAATTTATTCTCTCTTTCAAAGGTATTTGGTTGACGTAGGTGTGAGTTAGTACAGAAAGGCCAGTATATAATCAATTTATAATATAGCTTCACTCTGAGCTTGCTTGCTGACCTCCCTCTAAAGATGCTTTGGAGACGTAAAGATCAGCTTTTGATCTCGTGGAGAGGGTGAACTTTAAATTAAATAATCTAATTTCCTTGATGGAGTATATCCTTAAGACGAGCACACCATTAGCTGCTGGTAAACCTGTAACCCATGGTCATATTTTATGTGCACACCTCCCTACTTGTATGTTCTGTAAAAACTCCTCCGACAGAAGTTGGTGCAAGTCAGATATCTCTGTAAGAGTCTGAATCAAAGGTAGCACAAGGAAAGGAAGACATAATAGAAACAGTCGACAGCAAACATGCTTTTACTTCAGAAGAAAAACATAGCACTTCAAGAAAAATGAGTGGTCTAAATAGCTAAATTTCAATTGGTCTAATTTACGGATGTTTCTTTTAACTGGACAAAAGTGATAAAACTGCATCAAATAAATACGAACAATCGGGGCTCGCAATGCTTGCAAGGATATCCCTGAGTATCAAATTGTAGCTTGAAGAATAGATTTGATGTGATAAAATGAATTAATTAAGTTTGTTCAGAATTGCAGCCGTTCATATTAATGCATCTGAATTCCTGGCCTGTTGCATTGATTAAGAAAGTCCTTGATCCTTTAATAGTGTACAAATACCCGACTTTAAGCTACACACTACAAGAGCTACCATTCGCATGAAATGCTACATGTAATCCGTCAATAAACTGCAATTGCAGGAACTGAGATCTGCACCACTACCTGTCCTCGAGCTTGCATCTAGAACTTTATCAGTATTAAGATTTGTACAGCCTTTTGGGGCTTTCTTCCTAGCACAAGGTTCTTCATCTGCGAATGAGTGAGAATAATTGCCAACTGGACACTGTATTGGCTGTATGGAATTAGTACATTCTTTCCTTGCAAGAATACTATGATCTTTTTTTGTCCTGGTATTTCCAAGTCTCTGTCCTTCCTCTGTATTATGGAAAGTCGCACTTTAGCTTTTATGTATGTAGGTTTTTAAAATAGTGGAACCCGTTCACAATGCCTAAGCATGTGTAAGACAAGTATTACCTTTACTTATATATTGTTGAGACCCCTGGTAATTGGGAATGATGAATGGCTGTAAGAGGTATCGAAGTTGAAGACGTATGTTTCACTGAAAGAAAAATACCAACTTTGCCTCCCTGTCCTTCATTAGTGTCAAGGAGAATTTCAATGCACCTTCCGGTCGCTTACCTGATAGACATATGATTCCATTACTATTCTCAGTTTTTGGACCATGGTCAAAAGTAAATGAAAACTGATAAACCTAATGGAACTGTTACTCGAAACCCACTAAATACTGTATGAGAAGACTCTACCATCTTGTCTTTTTTGGATAGAAGACAAGCTTTTAAAATTGAGTTCCTTTCCTTTTACTTCTCTTCAATTCGGACTTGTTTTTGAAGACTTTTATAGAAAAATACTTTTTGTAGCTATACTTGTTACCTTTTCCTTCCCGTACTTTTAGTACATTTTTTGTGTTGAAAATGATTGTTTTCCTTTTGCATTATTTGTTTAAGATTAAATATTTATCCAGATGATGTATTCAATAAAGCAATAACTAATATCAAAAGAGAAGTTCGAAAAGCCTTTCAGGCAGGCTTGCTTTTATTCTTTGTTGTGTTTCTTTTCTAATTCCTCTGAAAAGGTGACCTTGTTTAATAAAATAATCTTATTGTCAAATTCTTTTTTTCTCAAAGAGGGTGATGCTTTGAGGACATGCAACTTCTTATTGGTTTTAGGTTACAACACACAGAGCAAGCTATTAATAACTCATTCTTCAACTTACATCCTTTCTTTTAAATAAAAAATTCACAAATCCATTGTGGTTGTGGGAACATGATAATATTAGCAAGTGCATTGAAGATATAAAAATACAACTAAGGCTCTTTTCATGGGTCAAAGGGAGCATTAATGTTTACTACTTTGATGACATCTACGATCTTGAGATATTACAGTGAAGAGGATGAATCAATTGGCTAAATGATTGTTAGAAAATACAAAAAAAAAAAGAATCCAAAATATTATTAAAGAGTCAAAGTTCAAATAAAGACTGTTTTTTACTGCACATTAAAATATATACTCCCTTCATCCTAGAGTGTGGCTCATACTTTGACTTTTGGAGTCGAAGTTCGACCATAACATTCAATTGATATATTAATGATAACGTGAGATCTTGTTAGATATGTTGTAATGTATACTCTCTGGATATCAACATCCCATCGTTTTTTGTTATACATGTTTAATGATATTGATGGTCAAACTGTGCCAACTTTGACTCAATAAGTCAAAGTGTGAAGAACACTCTGGGACAGAGGAGCATTGTGTTTACACCACTTTGCTGTTATGACTTAGGATTGTCACATTCTGTTAACATTCCACTCTATTTAAAAGTTCAAGGATCATAGTGGTTTTATTCATGCTTCAGGGTGTGAAGTGACTATAACATTAACCACGTTGTGAAATGTTGAGTTTTCATCTAATGAAAGTTAGGATTCTGTATAGTCTAGCAGATGCAAAATGTTGGCCATCTCTCGTGTGGATTAATTGTTTTATTTCTGGCTAGATGTTTTATTTGCTTGTGCAAACTTTACAGCTTTGTATCTTTTGAAAAGCCTGTACCTAACTTTTATGGTTAATTGATGCATCTATTCTACTATGCAGATCTGTTCTTTATGTATATATCAGTGAGGTTATTGCCCAGGTTTGTCACGCTTCTTACCTTTATACTTTTGCTTTTTCTTATTTCCTTAAATTTTAGTAGGTGAACAAAATTTGTCACAAATTTTGTGCCAATAGGTGAAATTTACATGTTTCATTTAATGATTGTTAATAGTTGTGATGAGGATGCGTGTCACCGTGTCTCAACATAGATCCATACATCTTGCAATTTTGTTTGAGCTATTATGAAACCTTCATCAGCTAACATGTTGTGTCATTTTTTATTCATTGTAAAAGTGTATTTATGTTGGATATTAGTGATTATGTTGGAAAGACTGTCAGAATTACTGTATTTTTTAATTACATCCACCAGGTAGGAACACTGATGAACATCGTATTGCTATTTGGCGCATGTCATAATTTAAGCTGCCTATGTCAAATTCTTGTAGCTTGTCTACGTCAGATGAACAGCATTTCCCGCGTTATGAATATTTATTGATCAAGCATAACTCAATCATTTTGATCAGGCATAGTCCCAAGAACTGCTTTCCCCTTTTCATAACTCAATCATTTTGTTTATGCTCTCTAATCATTATAAAATGAATATTAAGATGCGATAAATTGCCTTTTGATGGGCTGATCTGTTGAGTTCACATCCCATACACACTCTTTTTCTTTTCTTTTCTGAAAGGGATATATGGTTTCATTTAACCAACTGCGAGTGTATCCACTGCCAAACTTCTCACTTTCTTTAAGTTGATAATCAAATGTGCTTCTTTACCGTACACTTGTTGGTTGCAACTTGGATTTTATCAAGTGGAACGGCTATGGCTTAGTGTAGATCCTCGCCTCAGTTTTGTGCTTGCTGTATATGGAATGTTACTGAATAATGCTTTCATGGCTTTGCAGGTGTTATTTGGAGTGCTATTACTTTTTTACGTTCCAAACTTGGAACCTTACCCAGGATATGTCCCTATGCAAACTGATGCTGCAGATGACTCTTCTTATGAAGAGCTTCCTGGTGGAGAGCAGATATGTCCAGAGAGACAAGCCAACATATTTTCCAGTACGTAATCTAGAAACCATATTTACATTCAAGTGCTGGTTATATTTCACATACAGCCTTAAATTTTAAATTTCACTTGATATCTGTAGGATAGTGAGAAGCCTCCATGTTTTATAGCATGGAAGACTATCTTCTTTTAGTTTTACACTTTCTGCTCAAATGCAAATATTTCATTGGCTTTATCATGTCTTCTGCTAATGTACAATGGCTAGATGTGTATTTTCCAGTGTGGAAGAAGTAACTGTGATGTATGCTGATTTAGTACCTAGAGGCTGTGTGATATATTGGCTAGATGTGTTTTTTCCAGCGTGGAAGAAGTAACACTCTAATGTATACTGATACCTAGCGGTTGTGTGAGCATGAGAACACCTTGCAGATATCAATATTTTTATGAACTATATGATTGATGGAGTGAGTGAAAGTTTGGAAGGTAGCTACCGTAGATTTTACAGTTCTTTTTTGGAGTTTTGATGCATTATCACCTGAGTACTTGTTAGCTGTTACTTCCACTCCATTGGGACTGGTTCAATCCCTGGCTCGAGTGGCTGAGTCTGCTCTGTTACATAATCATGTAGAGTCATCATAGACTGAAGATTACTCCGATAGCTCATACTACCTCTGTCCCAGCCAAAATAGCCTTGTTTGACTTTTGGAGTCAAAAGCATCAATGTTAAACTACTAGTACTTTTATTTATAAGGGTAAAAATTCTGAAATAATTATTATTTGAAAATATATGTTATGATGAATTCATCAACATATCACATGATAATAGTCTTACACACATATATATTAATAGAATTTAATGGTCGAAGTTGGTTCAATTTGACTCCAAAAGTCAAACTCAGCAATTTTGGTTGGGACGGAGGTAGTATATGTCTCGATAATCTATACATATGAAATGATTTAGTATTGCACTAACTAATGGTCATTGTTCTTTGACATAGGGATCAGTTTTGCATGGGTGCATCCCCTTATGCAACTTGGCTATAAGAGACCTCTTACAGAAAAAGATGTTTGGAGACTGGATTCGTGGGACAAGACTGAAACACTCAATAATACGTTTGTGGCTTTCCCTAGTTTTCTACGCAGCTTCATGTTTTTGTGTTAGAATGAGTTATTTCAGTTGACAAGATTTTGTCTGTGTCGGACTGTTAGGTTCCAAAAATGCTGGTTTGAAGAATCTCGAAGGACTAAACCATGGCTTTTGAGAGCTCTACATCGTGCCCTTGGTGGAAGGTATAGAGTTGTACACTTATGCTGTTTTTTGTTTAGACTAAATTGTTTTTTTTGTCCCCAACATAGATCCTTTACCATCTTTTGGTCCGCGAAAGCAAAACCACGTTTTTTAAGTACCCCACAAATTTAAAGTGAAATTTTAGGTAAGGTGGTTTTGAGGTAAACCGACATTATTTCCGATATGGTTGGGGGTATTTTTGTAATTTCACTTATTAAAAAATAAAAATAAAAACATTTTTTTATCGGCGCTCTTGATCGGCATCCACCACACGATTCTTCTTCTTCCGCTCCTGATCCACTGCGTGACTCTGCAACCGGCGATTCTTCTTCTTCCGCTCCTGATTGGCATCCACCGTGCTCGGCGAGATCGATGAGAGGCAGAGCTTCTGCGGTGGAGGACGTCGGATCAACGGCTGCGCATCCACAGCTAGTCCATGGCGGAGCGAGGCGACGACGACTGTACTTGGGTTTGCGAGGCTCTCGTGACGGCGATGCGAGGCGGCGGTGAGGCAAGGCGACGACGCTGCTTCGCTTTTCCGTCAGGTGCGTCAGATCCACTCGCGTCTTTGAAGAAGATGATACGCGCTTGTAAACACCCGCCAGCGGTGGCGACGGATGAGGACAGCGGCGGAAAGCAGCGGAGCAGACGTCTCCAATTGATCCAACAACAGTGCGGCGATGGCCCCTTTGAATCGGGTGACCCCTTTGCCATCGCCTTCTCGACCCTTAAACCCTTCGAATCGGATGGCTCAATCTGGGCATACGAAACCCCCCTCCTCCTCGCCTCCACCCATCCCAGCCCACCCCCACTCGCGATCAGGTAAACTGGTGAGCAGAACGACGAGCAGAATCGGTGATCGGAAATCCAAGGGTTGGGGAAATTTTTATTTTAGATTTTTTTGTAAGTGAAATTAAAATTATGAAAATACCCCTAACCATATCGGAAACAATGTCGGTTTACCTGAAAACCACCCGGAATCTGGTTTTTGGGACTGAAAATTTCACTTTGAATTTGTGGGATATTAAAAAAATGTGGTTTTGCTCTCGAGGACCAAAAAATGGCAAAAGATGCTATGTTGGGGACAAAAAAACACTTTAGTCTTTTTGTTTATATCATGTGGATTTTTTTCCAATATTACTCTTACTCAAATCCTGGTGCAATAGTAACTCTGTATATGCAACTTTTAGCCTCACATATATTACGCTTTCTTTCTTGCAGATTTTGGTGGGGTGGCTTCTGGAAGGTTGCTAACTTATAGATTTATATTTATGTGATAAAATTTAAATTTCTCACTCCATTGAGTGTGTAGTTAAATTGTTCTACGTCTATCACTAATTACTCACTATAAGGATTCACGCTATTATATTTTAGGCCTAGGTCTGATGCCATTTGTTGTAATCTTATAAGACATGTAGGATTATTTGTTGCTCGTGCTTTAATAGCTTCTACATACATCACCCTTTGCCCAATAAGGATACTTGGATGCTTGTCTTGTTCCCATCATGTCGCTGAGGATGTGTCTTATATATGTCAATGGTTTTTATTATTTCCGTTGTAAGAATTGTTCTGCCATCTTCTCCAGATTGTAGATTATCCTTGCTATAAATCTAAACTTATATTGCTCTCCTTCATGTTTAGTCTAGTAGCTATTGTCTTTTTTTATTCAGTTTTTGTTAGTAAATATAAAATAATAATTATTGATAGGGTAACATTCTTGAAGCCTAAAATTTTGCATTATGCTTTCATAACTGAATGCTGTCTAAATGTCCTTTAAATGACTTGCAGATTGGAAATGATGCTTCTCAGTTTGTAGGGCCTCTGATATTGAATCAACTTTTGAAGGTAAAGTGCAGACATTTCTTTTATATTTTCACCTTAATATAAAACTTCTGTGGAGACATTTCTTTTATATTTTCATCAACTTTTGTCTCGCTCCCGTAGGTCAAGTCCTTTCTTTGTAGTACTATGGCACATGCTGTCCTGTGTGCTCAAGTGCTTAAAGGAACCTTGCCTTTTTTCAGTTTGAGTATACTTAAAAAAAATACATTGTACCATAAATGAGTTATTGAACCTAATTAGCTATAATATAAAGATTTATTGATCTTCCATAATTGTTTTTTAAAATATTTGAATGATTAATTCATCCAAAGAGAATCAAGAGTAGTTTCCTTACTTTCACTCTTTGTGACTTGAAACTACAACCTATTGCAAATAGGGAAGTGTTTTACCATGCTGAACCCTCATTTCTGTAGCCAATATTTTTGTCTTCCTCCCGTAGGTTACCTACCTGAAGCTGATTAAAATGCACCACACATGCATGTATGGACTAGAAGACACTTATTCAGTTAGCAGTTATAATATCAACTGTGTTAGACATATTTTGCTGGAGATATAATGGTTTATATAACTCGTACTTGACCGCGTATACTAATTTCACATTTCACTTGTATCATGTACTTTTTACAGTCCATGCAACAAGGAGGCCCAGCTTGGATTGGCTACATATATGCGTTCTCAATTTTTGTTGGAGTGGTAGGCTTTCAGCGTTTAGAATTTTCAGCTAAGTATCTGGAATGATTGGTTGTTCAGATGCTTAAAAATTCCCAGTATTTTGAGGATACATATAAGTCCTTAACTTTTTCTTGCACCTAGACACCTACCCGAAAAGTTTTGCTTTGGTTCATTTCTTTTTTAGTGCCTGTAACTCTCTCCAGAAATCTTCATTATTGTTGTTTCAGGCAACACATTGTTTGCTTGTTTCTTTTTTCCCCTTTCATCATATGGTATATTGGCATTATTATCGACTGATATGCTTGGTTTTTATGTTTAGATATTTGGAGTATTATGTGAAGCTCAATATTTCCAAAATGTAATGCGCGTCGGTTATCGCCTGAGGTCAACTCTGGTAAGATAAATTCTTTGTGCGATCTCTTTGCCACTTTGGGTGCAGCATTTTTACCCCAATACTTATTGGAAAATAAGTTACATTTGCTTGGGAAGGGTTGATCAATTTGCATGGTTTCATAGTTGTGGATTGTGCTAGGAGGGTTATTAAAATAATGTTATCATCCTCTAAATAGCTTTACCTAATTGCTTATCATTATTAGAGTATAATTTTGACAATCTTCTCACTTTATTTGTAGGTTGCTGCAGTTTTCCGAAAGTCACTAAGACTAACCCATGAGAGTCGGAGAAAATTTGCATCTGGGAAAATAACAAATTTAATGACCACCGATGCTGAAGCGCTCCAGGCATGATGCATTATTATAAATCTTCTTTCATGATATTGTTCAAAATGCATTTGGGGATTTCATGGTAGTTGTCTGATAAACTTGTTAGCTTAAATTTCACGTGCTAACTCAATGCTAGTTAAGCTTCCAGTAATCAGCTATATGGAGAAGTTGGTAGGGTGTGCTAATAAAAATAATTGGCTTAATTTTACTTGATAAGTTTCTTGAGGAAATTATTGATTAAAAATTTCTTTCTTCCGCAGCAAATAGTCCAATCACTTCATACTTTATGGTCTGCTCCTTTCCGTATTGCCATTGCCATGGTTCTTCTTTTCCAGCAACTGGGTGTTGCTTCACTTCTTGGTGCACTTTTGCTAGTTCTGATGTTCCCGATTCAGGTATCTAGCTTCTTGCCTTAGCCGGTTTGTGTTTTTTCATTTAAAATTGATATTGATGGAGGCGTGCCCATTGAGATCTAGTTTTAAAATTGCAATAGCAATCTCACCTTCCCATTTTTGCGTACATAGTAGAGGAGGAAATGCATACATCTTCTTGTAACTCTGTGTTTCTCATTTTTTTTATAACTATGGTTCACAAAATGCTGTAGCTAAAGTTAGTGTTAATTTGTTGTGATTTATCGCATACTTATTTTAAAATGGATACCTGTAAATGGATGTATGACGAAGATGATAAAACCTTGTTGAATTCATATTGAAAAAGATTTACTATGTAAACTCGTCATATTGTTGGACCTGGGGCTTCATTATCATTGAAGGAGTCAGGGTTACATCTCAACCAAATTTCTGTATGTGATTGCATTATATCCTGTATCTGCTCGATGAAATCAGTATCATACTTATCTTCCATTGTGGATTCTTGTTAGGGCATTAAGGCCCTATTATTTTCTGCTGAATTGAACTAAAAAAAATAAGCCAAGTGATCTGAATTCAACTAATCTGAAATAAACTAATTTTTAGCTAAGTGAAGTGAAGTGAAGTGAAGTGCAGTTAAGTTAAAAAGAACACGGCAAAGTCTTGAAATGCGTTTCAGTCAGATCCTAGTAGTTTTCATTACTTGCGAGGATATATGCTTAGCTATTTTCCTGGATTTCACATCCCTGTGTTATTCCAAACAATATGCCCTGTTTTGGAAACAGACATTGGTGATAAGCAAGATGCAGAAATTATCAAAAGAAGGGTTGCAGCGTACAGACAAGAGAATTGGACTTGTCAATGAAGTTTTGGCTGCCATGGATACTGTCAAGTACGTTACTCCATGCAACTTACATAGTTCTACATGTTTGAGCTGTATTGGATAACTAACTGCTCCTATATACTTTTTACTTTAATTTCATTCCAGATGTTATGCATGGGAAGAGAGTTTCCAATCAAAGGTTCAAAATGTTCGAAATGATGAATTGTCTTGGTTTCGGAGAGCACAGTTGCTAGGAGCGGTATGTATTAGCCTTTAATATGTGAAATGGATTTATGCTATGAAGAATATTGTACAGTTTACTCTGAATACCAGTTTGGAAGTACATCTGTTGATCCATAGAGTTGTAGTGGGAGCATTCTACTGCCAAAAATAAGCTATCAAGATGATGCAGAAGCTGTTGCAGAAAATTCATTTCATACTGTAGATTATAGTGATAAAATATTTATAAAACTCATAGACGAATCATAAACCCTAATTTTTCCAATTCTGATCATAATACAGCCAATCCTTGGACTACTCAAACCATACTTGTGAATCTTAACCGCTCTCCATTTCTTTTCTTGATTGACAGATTTAATCTTGCTGAAGTTTGTAGTGAGTTGCCTATCAATGTCATCGTATTTTTTTAAAATTATTTCAACCCATAAATGGCTTAATAGGCAGTAGAAATACAAAGATCAATCTCACTATTGATATATCCATGTAGCATCATCTGTAAATTCTTCCACTGGTCTATATTATCTGATATTCATTAGCAGGCCCCACATTGTGCTTGTAACGACTCAGCATTCTGCAGTAGACGTATCCATTTTACAATCTGCCCAAACACATAGATCAAAGACTATTTATAAAATGAATGTTCTAAAATTCGTTTAGGCTATTTTATGCTTCTTAGGCAGTTTAGATAGATAGAAAAGGTAGATTGTTACTACATTTGTAAGTGCTAAAAGTTCTTGTGAAAGGTGAATATAATGCAAAAATGGTTCCTTAAAAAAATGAATGTCCTCTACAGCTACACAATTCAACTCATTCTGGAGGCTATATTTCAAAATCTGTCATCCGTGCTCGCAACCAACAAAATAGGACCGTTGTTCTTTAGGTTGTTGAAGAATATAATGATCAACAGTTGTTCTTTAAACGCTTCAACCAATGCACACAAGAATAGATAATGTACTTGATATTGTGTGTCATGTTCGACATTTCCTCTGTTGGATTTGTTCGTAAATTTTATTATTTCACTAGGTTTCAGTTTGTTCAAATTTCATTTGTTAATGCTCCGGATTTTCAAGTATTTAGGTGATCTTGATGACTAGGAGTAATAATCTAGGAAAGAGAACTCTATTTATCATGCTGCTCAGAAGTGGCGTCTGGACTGATATTTTAATTGAGTTGTCTTATTATTCCAGATTAATTTGACCGCATCAACTTAATCATGAGTTGTTAATGTCGGACTATGTGAGGGTGAAGAAAGCATGTAGTTGGAAACTTATTGGCTATGACAAAATAATTCTGGGTTATAAATGTTCCACCTGTTGCATTCTCTTTATTTCTAGTTACAATTATCAGAGTTATCTTCCAGATGTGATGCTCTTTTCTTTATGTGTGAGTTGTCTTTATGCAGCTGAACTCTTTTATTCTGAATAGCATTCCAGTGGTGGTGATAGTAACATCATTTGGGATGTTCACTTTATTTGGAGGAGATCTGACACCTGCAAGGGCCTTTACATCCCTCTCTCTGTTTGCTGTGCTGCGTTTTCCGCTGTTCATGCTTCCAAACATAATTACACAGGTTTTGTTTCTCAAATATCTCTTTGACAGCCTTGCACTAAAATCCTCTGTTCACCCTTTCTTTCAAGACACTGAGTAGTTGCTTCTATTGCCCCGTTTTATTTTTTTTCCTATGGAAAGATTAATTTCATTAATAAGCATCAACGGGTACATTTTGTAACCTAATAGATTTCCATAATGCATCAAGAGATTTCATACTAATATATCCTTATTAGTTAAGAAAAAAATAATTAAACCAGCCCCTTACCATACATTCCCTCCTTTCCCAACCTGCTGCCACACACTGCACTGCCTCTACCTCACCTTTCCAATATCATACTGTCAGTATAACTACTCAACCAACTTGACTAGAGAATTTTCTGGCATTCCTTTCTGCTGAAAAATTCTCTTTTTGCGTTTCAACCGAGGCTGATATAAAACAGCCACCATAAGCTTTATCCTCTTAACCTTCTTCCCTCCTGCAGACTGCCACAGATTTCTCCTTAAACCCCTCATTGTTTCTCTCGAAACTATTCCTACCTTTGTACTCACCTGTTGAACATACAAACACTTCAGGAAAAGATGCTGTACATTTTCAGGAAATCTCCCACACAAGGCACATTGTTGTTGAGTAATTGAAATACCAAATGATAACAGTTTATCAACTTCTGTTGACGTTCCATTGTATTATATGAATAAATTTTTTGGATCGTCTGCACTAAACTATGGCGTAACTATCTTATCATGATTTAGTTGAAAATGATACATGTTCCAGAAATGTTATGGAAATTTTGATCTAATCAAATTCTTTTTATTTCCTCTGCAAATCTCCTGCCTCAACTGTGGATGCTTCTCTCTCTCTCTCTCTCTCTCTCTCTCTCTCTCACACACACACACACACACGTGTTATGAAAAGGTGGTTTTTTACTACCACTTGCAGCTTCAATCTATCTGTCGAACCATAAAGCTTATCCCATATAGGGGGACAAAGGTTTTGTTGTTATTGAGGTATCAGTATTATATTACCTTGTACTAACCATTATGTTTCTTTATTCACTATTTATTGATGGTTGAACAGCAAGTGGATATATTTCAGAAGTCTGTTCAGTTTCCTTGTACAATGGTTATTACAGTTTCCCTCTTTTATAGGTTGTGAATGCCAATGTTTCTTTGAAGCGTTTGGAGGAACTTCTTCTGGCAGAAGAGAGAATTCTTTTGCCTAATCCACCTCTTGAACCGGGGGTTCCAGCCATTTCAATTAAGAACGGATACTTCTCCTGGGAATCAAAGGTGTGCTTTTCATTTGGTTATGAGTGTTGGTTTGGATATTTTAGTTCTCAACTTTTACTGTCTATCCTTGAATTGCTATGTTACCTTAGCTTTGAACGTCTTTCACAAGATCGGGTTCAGAGTTTGCGGGGAAGTTCTGTAATAATGTGGCTTATATAATTTCCTTAAAATCTGAGCTGCAGTTCATTATTCTGTGGAAAGCCTGTCAATGTTGGTAGCGTGATATTCAGTTAATCTCAACTGTATCAATTCACTGAGTCATGTTTGCACACGATTCATGCCTTTCTTGTCAAAACAATTGTGCCTAAGTGAATGGAGCTGCTGTAACGTTTAACTTTAACTGTATTTTTCCTAAAAGCTCAAATTATATATATTGTGTTTGAAATGAAAATTTATGAAAGTGAATCAGTATGTTTCAAATTGAGTTCCTCTATGTATAAACACCATATGCTAAAGGTAGACTTAAAAAAAACTTACGCTAGATTATAAAGTAACAAAACCCTGGGCACTTATTAATAATAAAAAACACAACAGTATATCAACCTAATCAAACACAAAAGCAGCACAAACCTTTTTTTGTAAATGTCTTTGAAGAATCTGATTTACTTGTCCAGAGCTAAGCAGAATTTGGGAAAAGTTAAGAAGAAAACAGAGAATAATTGACAGTATCTTGAGCACAACCATTGTTGTTCCCTGCTAGAAATAACCTAGCAAACATATTTTGAGAGCCTATAGATCCTAGAAAATTATGTTTCTTTTAGATACTCAACTCTAAATTTAATATGTAAGTTTGAATGCTAGTACTCCAATTAAACTCTTATTAACACTAGAGACATGAAGTAGAATCTATGCCAGTATGAATGACTGACTAAAATACCCTTGAGACCCAAAACAATTATTAAGATGACCAGTTCTATAGTATCGTAAGTTTAACCTTATTAATGACTTGTATTGCTCCGTTTCTTTCCTGGTAGCCGAGCGACTTATCAAACCAGTCATTTTTTTCTTGCACAATAATAATACCATTCAATTTACATTATATGATAGCAAGTATATGTTAGGACAAGAAGCATGCTTTTGAAAGTTGTACAGTGTCTTGATCCATCTTGTTTAATCCTTGTACTGGATGGGTTTCTCAGTCCCCACAAATTTTATGCCCACTGATATTTTTTCTGGCAACTAATGATGTCTACGAAACATGTGCTGCTGATATCAGGCAGAAACTCCTACATTGTCAAACATCAATTTGGATATACCAATTGGTAGCTTAGTAGCAGTTGTTGGTAGCACTGGAGAGGGGAAGACATCACTTGTGTCTGCAATGCTCGGAGAGCTTCCTCCAGCATCTGATGCCACTGATGTAACTATGAGAGGCACAGTTGCTTACGTGCCGCAGGTTTCATGGATATTCAATGCAACAGTAAGAAACTTTCACCCACCTTGTCTAACCCTCTGGAGTTATCTATGATTTGGTTGAGTTATTTTGAAATCATGCTTCAGACTGTTACAACCATGATTAAAAAGTTGAAATTAATATACTCCCTCCGTTTCTCTTTAAGTGTCTTACCTCATCCTTCTCAACTATTCATGGATGATTTTAAAAGTTCAGAGTCTTATATAAAGTATAACAAAAAATTGTAAAAATTAGATATTCTAAAAAAATATGTTACAATGAATATAACAAGACTTCACACGGCTATTTTCACACACACATATACAGATAATATATAAATTTTTACAATCTAAACATTATCAACTTTATTGATGAATAGTGAAGTAAGACACAAATAAAGGGACGGGGAGTATGTTTGTTCAGATTGGCAATTTTTTAAAAATAGTTCATCAGTTTATATGCTTGGTATTACTTTGTTGAAACTGATTATTTTGTGTTTAAGGTACGTGACAACATACTGTTTGGCTCTGTCTTTGAATCGGCCAAGTATGACAAGGCTATAGACGTGACTTCGCTGAAGCATGACCTTGAAATGCTCTCTGTAAGTGCACTACTCTCTTTCTGTCAGTTTTTTACTTTTTCAAGTTTCCCAAATTCTTAAAAGATTCTTGCTTCTGTGCTTTAGGGTGGTGATTTTACTGAAATAGGTGAAAGAGGGGTTAACATCAGTGGCGGGCAAAAGCAAAGGGTCTCTATGGCTCGGGCTGTGTATTCAGATTCAGATGTTTATGTATTTGATGATCCCTTAAGTGCTTTGGATGCTCATGTGGGTCGACAGGTAACCAAATCAGAATCTATGAAGGATGAAGTATTTGCTGTTTCTAGTCACTACTCTGTTCATTTATATTGAAAGGGAAGGGGAAAAAGTACTGTGCTTCTGTTCCTCCTGGTTTAAAGCCTTTGCCTTGTAGTGCATCAAGATTTCTCATCACCTAGTGGATGGCATGGGATATGCCTGGTGTATAAATTGTCACATGAATATGAAGGGGATAATTTTGGTTGAGCTTATGTATGAAATGTGCAATAATAATCTCCGAATCTCAATTTTCTCATGCTAGTGAAAGAACCCACTCTGAGCTGTTCCATAGCATCTGCATTTACCTGACTTAGATTCCGCTGGGGGTTGTTCCTCTACTTTTTCGGTCTTGTGGATGAATATATAAAGTGGTCTTCTTTAGTCCTTTTAATTTACTCATTAAAGGGCTAACTTTGCTCTATTGAGTGTTGCACACACATACACGCATGTGTGTGTATTTATAAATATGCATACTTATGTAAATGCATGTAAGTTGCTACAGACGTGGATAAATTTTTTCCTCTTACTCTAGGTCTTCGAAAGATGCATCAAAGGTGAACTTAGAGGAAAAACAAGAGTTCTTGTGACAAACCAACTTCATTTTCTTTCACAAGT
>JAULKM010000006.1:12676238-12695913 GCA_032355605.1 Rubia tinctorum | reverse complement strand
GCACAGTTTGCTTTGGCAGTGACCCTCACATCATCACACAATGACCTTATTCAGCTGGAACTTATTGACAATGACAATATACTTAAGCGAACAAAAGATGCTGTGCTAACTTTGCAGGGAATATTGGAGGGTAAGCATGATAAAGAAATTGAAGAAAGCCTGGACCAATACGAGGTTTCCAGAGATAGATGGTGGTCCGCTCTATACAAAATGATGGAAGGTATGGTTTCACATATTTGTTTATTGTTGTAGATTTGTTGCCCACTTGTCTCTGTGTTAATGGATGTGTTGAATTCATTGTTCAGCTTACTGACCACCAAATCCATTTACAGGTCTTGCAGTGATCAGTAGGTTGGGTCGAAACAGGCTGCATGAGTCGGAATATGGTTTTGAGGACAAAACCATTGATTGGGACAATGTTGAAATGTAGTTGCACCAACTGCTCTACTGCAGCTGAGCTATTTTAGTATAAATGTAAAACCAAGGTTATCCTAGACGAGAGTTTGGGTATTCCGAACTCATCTTGTGTCCGGTTTCTCTAATTATAGCTTAAGTTTCATTATGATTGGCAATTCGTCCATTCATTCCTGGGTATACAAGCTGTTGTGTTGGGTAACACGTTCTGTTCATCCACCCTGGAAGAGAAGAGTCCGACTGCACAGGTTTGTTGAAGAGGAGCCAGTCAACGTATTGCAACGGGAAACCATTACAATACATTGCTTGTAGGAATAGTTTTAAACTTTCTCAGTGTGCCAGTTTTGATGTAAAAATGGTTAGAATTTCCATTTCACGGCAGTCTAAATGATTGAAAGACCCGTTCTTGTTCTACGGGCTGTTTTTCTTACAGTCGAGGGCTTTACCAGGGCAAAATGTTTAATACGTTTATTCCTCTCCCAAATTCCCGTTTCTTTGTTTTGAAATCTGTTGCTTGTTTACCGAATTCCCACAAGCTTTGACATGCTCATTTTTTGTCAACTCAAATTTGGTAAATTTTGACCCTAAACTTAAATTAATATATTTATAACCAAAAATATTATGTCTAATATTGTTGAATTTATCTTAACATCTATTTATAAAATATCAACTTTTTATGCAAAATTATCGTATATAGTTAGTGACATTGATTGTCAAACATGTTCATTGAACATCGTGTAAAAGTAAACATGCCAACACTCCCGTGATGGAGGGAGTAACATTTTAAAATCTAACTTTACCATTGTTAATGTCAAAACCTGTCAAGGGCTTGTAGTTGATCATCCTAGGCTAGAGCTGTTGTAAATGCTCTTGTACGGCCTCTCTCTAGGCCTCTTTCCTGTGGTGATTCCGGTCCGGTGAATACCTATAAAATAGCACGGATCATATAGGGCGGGGCGGTGTGTGACTACGCTCGCTCCGATGCTGCTCCGATGCCCAAGTTAGGTCGGAGAAATAGCTGTGAAGAAGATGAAGCTACAGTATATCAGAGGCTATCTTGGAAACCTACCTTGCTGATGGCTTTTGGCATTCTTTTACAGGTTGAGGGAGTGTCTCCCTTAGGTTAAGTCATTGGGCCTCTAGGCCAGAAGTGGAGGCATGGGCTTACAAACCCATAACTTATCAAGTCCTCTAAGCCCGATGTCGTGTTGTTGAATAGCGCAGGGCAATGGGGTAATACATGTCTAAACTTCTTGGATAAATGCCTGAATGCTATGAATACTTGTCGGAATGTGGTCGTTGGCGTACATCCCTGTTCGTCAAGGTGGGACATTGCATCTTGATTTTGTCTCTCATAGTCATCGATCCATTTTGCGGTCCTACTAGTGTCAGCCTAGATTATGCTTTGCGGCTCCGTAAAATTATGTCTGAGTCGTGCATCGCGACCCTGCACTGTGCGTCCGGGCCCTTCACGATCACGACGACCGAACCTTCTCTTTTCGCCCTTATTAATCTTAAACTGAATTATATGTCGCTGTTTGCTGAGTCGATCTGGACTCTGCATCGCAGCTCCGTAATATTTTTCCTGGGCCGTTCGTGGCGACTTCACTGTCGTTGGCCTGGGCTTCGCGTCTGAGCCTTCAAAATCACGACTGAACTCTCTTGTTTCAGATTTATTAATATTCTACAGAATTATATGTCACTGCCTCCTGTGTCAGCCAGGACTCTGCATCGCAACTTCGTAAAATTCTGTCTAGGTTGTATATTGTGACCCTGCTGGCACTGGCATGGGCTCTCGTCCGGGCATTCAAAATCATGACTGAACTCTCTTGTTTCGGCCTTATTAATCTTTGACAGAATTATACATTGCTGCCTGCTATATTAGCCTGGGTTCTGCATCGCGGCTCCGTAAAATTCTGACTGGGTCATTCGTGGTAACCCTACTGGAGTTGGTCTGGGCTTTACGTCCAGACCTTCAAAATCACGACCTAACTCTCTTATTTTGGCCTTATCAATGTTTGATAGAATTGTACGCCGATGCCTGCAGAGTTAACTTAGACTCTGGGTCGTAGTTCCGTAAAATTCTGCTTGGGTCGTACATTGCGACCCTGTTGCATCGGCCTGGGCTCTGCGTCTGAGCCTTCTAAATCATGATTCAACTCTCTCGTTTCGGCCTTATTAATCTTTGACAGAATTATACGTAGCTTCCTACTGCGTTAGCATGGGTTTGGCATCGCAGCTCCGTAAAATTTTGCCTGTGTCGTTCGTGGCAACCTTGTTGGCGTCAACCTAGGCTCAACGTTCGGGCCTTCAAAATCATGATTGAACTCTCTCATTTTGGCCTTATCAATCTTTGACAGAATTATACGTCGCTTCCTGCAGAGTCAACCTGGACTCTGCGTCGTAGATCCGTAAAATTTTGCATAGGCCGTACATTGCTACTCTGCTGCATCAGCCCGGGCTCTGGGTCATAGTCTTCTAAATTATGACCGAACTCTCTAATTTCGGCTTTATTAATCTTTGACAGAAATATACGTCTCCCTTTCTACTGTATCAGCCTGGACTCTGCATCACAACTCCGTAAAATTTTGCTTGGGTCGTATTGAAACCCTGCTGGTAATGGCCTGGGCTCCGCGTCCGGGCCTTATAAATCATGACCAAACTCTCTCGTTTTGGCCTTATTAATGTTGAAAGAATCATATGCTGCTGCCTGTAGCCTTAGCCCAGGGTCTGCATCGGAGCTCCGTAAAATTTTGCTTGGGTCATTCGCGGCATCCCTATTGCCGTCAGCCCAGGCTCAGTGTCCGGACCTTCAAAATCACGATCGAACTCTCTTGTTATGGCCATATCAATCTTCGACAGAATTATATGTAGCTGCCTGCAGAGTCGACCTGGACTCTGCGTTTTAGCTTTGTAAAATTCTTCCTGGGTCGTACATTGCGACTTTGATGCATCAACTTGGGCTCTGTGTCCGGGCATTCTAAATTAAGAACCAACTCTCTCGTTTCAACCTTATTAATCTTTGATAGAATTATACGTCGCTGCTTGCTCTGTTATCCTGGACTCTGCATCGCTGCTCTGTAAAATTTTACTTTGGTAGTACATTGCGACCCTCCCGACACCGGCCCGGGCCCTGCGTCTGGGCCTTCAATATCACGACTGAACTCTCTCGTTTCATCCTTATCAATCTTCAACATAATTATACAATTCTTCCTGGAAAGTCAACTTGGACTCTGCGTCGTAGCTTCGTAAAGATCTGCCTGGGACGAACATTACGACCCTGCTGCATCGGTCCGGCTCTGCGTCGGGCCTTCTAAATCACGGCTGAACTCTCTCGTTTTGGCCATATTAAATATTTGGAAGAATTATACGTTGCTTCCTACTGGATCGACCTGGATTCTTCATCGCAGCTCTGTAAATTTTTTAGGGTCTTGCATCGCGACCTTACTGTCGTCGGCCCGACTCTGCGTCGGGCCTTCTAAATCACGGTTGGACTCTCTCGTTTTGGCCTTATTAATTTTTGACAGAATCATACGTCACTGCCTGCTTAGTCGACCTGGACCCTGCTTCGTAGCTCCGTAAAGTTTTGTCTGAGGTGTGCTTTCTTGCATCCCCCTGCCTGTGTGGGTCTGGTGTGCTTTCTTGCATCTCCCTCCTTGTGTGGGTCAGGAGTGCTTTCTTGCATCTCATTGCTTGCGTGGGTTAGGTGTGCTTTTTTCGCCAACAATGCGATCGTTATGTTTCTCTCTCTCTCTCTCCATCTCTCCCTTTTAATTTTAAAGAGGGTTTGTTTTATGTTATTTTCAAACAACTGTTGCCTAAGTTAATTTATCGAGCATGCTATCATGTATCAATTTAAATAACCTGGCATTCAAATGAATCACTCCATAAATAAATGTATAATCGTACCGCCTTTTCTTGAGGCTGTTATAAAGTGACCCTAACTGAATGGGAAAATGGCTAATTAGCGTCCTGTTTGAACATGCTGAGGGTGATTATTACTCTGCCATTTCAGGCCGCGGGTTGATCAGCGCCTTCTTGAGCATGCATGTGGATGAGCTTTCTTTTCCTGAGTTAACTTATCGACCATGTTGTGATGCATCAATTTAATTTGCAAAAGCATGCAAATATAATTGACACTTGTATGAATTCTTTTTTCGAGCAATCATACGCAATGCCTTTATTTTTGAATTTCATGATGACAATTGAACATGTAATTTATTTTCTTACTAACATAAACATAACATTTATGGTCGTATTATGCAAATGAACAATTGTATGTTTCTGAACTTGGTGGTGGATGATGCAGCCTACCTTATCAGGTGGCTATTTCACTGCGTGCTTGTACTTTGCACTCTAACTGTGTGCTTGCGCTGGAACATCGTGATCCGGCTTATAGTCTACTGGTTTTCGTAAGCCAAAGCTATTTATTTCAGCCTAGTTATCTGGACTGGTTGCACAGGTCCGTCGTGGGGCCGGAGTTGTTCCTTTGGCCTATTTTGACCTGACATGCAACTTGCTGGCTGATTGAGCTAGAGTTGCAATTTTGGCCTGGGTCAGGCTTATTACTCGGTGGCTATGGTTTTTTTGGAGCTTTTTTCCTTTGTATATTTTGACTTGTCCTGCAACTCTCTGGTTTCTTGAGCTGGAGCTGCCATTTAGGCCCGGGTTAGGCTCATTACTTGACGACTATGGTTGTTCTAGAGCATTTTCCTTTGCCTATTTGGACCTGGCCTGCAACTTGCTGGCTTCTTGAGCCAGTTTGGCAAATGTGGACTAGGTCATGCTCATTAGTCGGCGACTATAATTTTTCCGGAGCTTTTTCCTTTGCCTATTTAGACTTGGCCTGCAACTCGCTGGCTGCTTGAGCCGGATCTGCAATTTTGTCCTGGGTCAGGCTCATTACTCGACGGCTATGGTTGTGTCATTGTACCCTAGTGGGTTGATGACCGTGGGTCTGACGATTAAAGTGGAGAAATATCGGCTGGCTCATCGGATTTGCAGGCTTACCGATCGTGCGTCTTGATGGGCTACCCAGAGAAAATGTTCTTGCGCCGGAGAATACTCCATTTTGCACCGGGAAAGATGGCCGCCATTGCATGAACCAGGATGAAGAGGTGATTACAAACACCATTGGAAAAGGAGATGACGTTGCCGTTTCCGTCAGCGGGGGGCACTTTCTGTGTTGCCGCTGGTAGGTGATGAGATTATTGGATTGTTGAATTTAATGCCTATTTGGCAAGATTGCTGAGCGGACTCGGCGGACTTGGTTGGTTGACTGGTCTAATTCATCTGGAACGGGTGGATTGACTATCTTGACTCACTGAGGAACTGAATTGACCGGGTCAGATGAGTTGACCCTGTTGTTGAGCTGACTCGATTAGCTGAGCTTGGTTGAATCTCCATTCCGGCTCAGACATAATCCCACGAGCTTGTTCTGCCTCTTTCAACTCAAAAAATAAATATACCTCCCCCTTCCGACGTCGCTAATAGATAACATTTTTCACGGGAGATCTTCTATTAACTGAGACAGAGCCGTCAAAGATGAAATTTATAATGTTGCTCCCATCTAACTACTATGCTACTTATGGCCTATGGGGCAGATAGTATCAAGACTGGTGTCGTCCAAAAAGATGTTAGGTATCTAAGAGTCAACTAAACACAACAGTGGTCGGGTCGTCAATTTGATCATGCGTAAGGAATAAGCCGTGTTTGTAAAACAGTCTGCTAACAACTACCAACATGGAATTAACATGAGAATAAACTATGTAAACTAACACTTGGGGAGTATTTGCGTAACATGATCAATGTTGTTTCGATCCTCGATTCCATCACATACAATAACTATAAACATATTCTAGTGTGTATGACACGTGATGTGGTTGATAGTCAACACTTCCCCATACCTGTCACGTAGAGTGTTCATGTAATCTTCCATTAGCACCGCCTCCATAATTATGGGAGTGTAACAGTGACCCTGCTTGCTGTGCAGATTTGAATCTTCCCTGTGATATTACATCCCATGCACTACACCACAAATGCTTCTCCCTAGGCCTAAAAAATAAAAGGTCGTGAAGCACCTTATCGATGGCTCTAAGGTTGCAAACCGTTGACCCTGGTTTGCTACTCTAGCTATCTTTATCTGTAACCCTTCATGCTGATTTACCGGCAAAGACACTAGTATGGTCGATCATAATGTTGACTCGGCAATCCACGTGCACACATCCACATTGTTCCGGACTATCGTTACCCCAAGCACATCTAGGTTTCCTTCTCGGGGGATATCAATAATTGCACCAACATGAAAGTATACTATTGTGTGTGCGAGTCTTAGTGTGACAATCATGCAATTAGTAAGAACATGAAGAACCAGCCAACATAATAATCACAAACACATAGAAATAGGTATCTAAGGAATCTCATAGAACAAACATTAATTCATGAATACAAACACAATCCCCAAGTAAATAAACTACTCCCTAAGAATTGAACCCAAGGATTTCATTGGATTCAATGTCGTTGGGCAAAAGAAAAAATAAACAGAAAAAGAAAAATATCCTAGAGAGAAAGAAGAGAACTTTCTCTCTACAGCGTACTCTTGAAAATTAAAAATGGACATAAACTTAAACCCTAGTAGACATAGGTCCATCTGTATAGTGGTAAGGAATTGGTCCTTAAGAATGGCCCCAAAATAAGCCTAAAAACCATAGCAGTCACAATTGATGCGGCTAGTTGAAAAAGATGAGGGTCGTTCGAGGTCATGCCGGCACGAGGGGCGTGGCAAGGCACGACCCGTGCAACCTCGTTCTGGTGTGGGCCGCAAAGACTAACATGGTCCTTGTAGGGTCGTACCAACGTAAGCCATCGACTGGTGTCCCATTTTGAACTTATGATTTGTGCTCCCCGTGTCATTTGCTTTGGCCTGTCAGCTGGAAGAAAATTTTGCTCAACGACATGGGCCGTGTCATTTTTCACACCCCGTGGGCTGGTCTTCACATTTGGAAATTTCAACGGTGTGAACCGTGTAAAATAACGTGGTCTGCTCCCCATACTTAGCCTTTGGAACGAAATTGGGAACATGGGATGCACGACCTGTGTGGACCGAGCCCGTGTTGAGAGGCTCTGGTATGGCCCGTGTTGGCTGGCATGGCCATGCTAGTACCTGATGTGTACCATTATGCATGCATTAGCCGATGCAATTAACACATTTATTATTATCTTTTGTTTGGTTGATTGCTAGTTTTAATTAGGTTTAGACGACGAAGGGTTTATATGACCACTTTTGGTTTTCTTATCCATATCCCACATTTTGTAGACTTAATTGGAACTAATGTACACTTTGTATTCACGGGCTCCTAGATCTTCCTCTTTGATCTTATTATTAGGTTGCATGTGAGTGCTTTTTCTTTTTCTTTTGGTGGAAGGCTATCCGCGAGGGTGGTAGTAGATATTTCAAAGCCATTCGCAAGGATTGTAGAAGATATCAAAGGCCATTCACAAGGATGGTAGTATATTTAAGACCACGAACTCCAAATCGTGGTAGTAGAAGGAATTGGAACAAAGAATGGAAGATTCAAATTTCAAGAAAGCCAAAGAAGAAATGAAGAGATCGTTGTTCAAGGTTGCACGGATTTATGGGAAACGTTCGAGAAGAATCAATACTTGTGAGTGTCACCATTGGATTCGTCTTCTCGAGCTCTATAAAATAAACTACAGGAGCTCATAAATCGGACCAACGGTTCACCCGTAGCGAAGCGTTAAAGTTAGCCAAGGGAACTAGCCACGATAGGCTCGGACATGACAAGCTTGGCGTGGACCAAAAGATAGCATGTACTATACCAACTGGCATGGCCCACATAAGGGGGCCTTGGAACGACTCGTATCACCTGGCACGGGTTGTGCCAAAATATGGCACGAGGGTCCCTCTTTTCACTCCAAAATTGGCTAAGTATGGGGTGGGATGTTCCTTTTTACACACCCCGCGCCGTTTTAAATCACAAATTCCAAGACCAGCCTACAGGGTGCAAAGAATAATACAGCACATGCCAAGACTGGTGGCCCGCGCCAGCACATTCGGAATGACCCGTGCCTGAATCGGCGCCCCACACCGGCACGTCCGGCATAACCTGTGCCAGAACTGGCGCCCCACGGTGGCACGAGCCACTGTTGGCTGCTAGGGTTTTTGGGACTTTTTGGGCCTATTTTTAGGCCCAACTCACTAGTAATACCAGGGTTTAAGTTTATGCTCATTTTTAGATCTTAGTAGGTGCTAGAGAGAGAAAACACCCACTTCTCTCTAGTTTCTTTTCTTTGAAGATTTTTATCTCTCTTTCCCCAAAAGTGTTAAATCCAAGAAATACATGGTTCAATATGTAGGGAGTAGGGATCTAGTTTGGGGACTATATTTGTATTTATGTGTTGATGTTTATTTTGTGTGATTTCTAGATCTACCAATTTCTATGTGTTTTGTGATCATTATGTTGGCTTGTTCTTAATATTCTTATGAATTGCATGATAGTCACACTTTTTTGGCTCACAAACGAGTTTACTTTCATGTTTGTACACTATTGCTACTCCCTGGTTAAGGAAACCTAGATGTGCTTGGGGTGCGATAGTCCGGAACTGGGCGTGTGCACGAAGGTTATCGTTGATAATCGTCCCGATCGACTATGCATCTAGTTAGCTGACCAAAGAGGTCTAAAGGGTTGCAGGTAGAGAGATAGAGTATGTAGCAAACTAGGACTATTTTGTTGATCCTAGAAGCCATCGATAAGATGGCTATTTCCTTTGCCTTTGTAGGCCTAGAGGTAGTTCGTTTGTGGTGTTCTGCCTGGGACTTAATCGCACGGGGGAGAATAAGACCTGCGCAATGTTCAATAGCCCGTTGTTACACTCCTCTAGTTGTGGAGGTGAGGCTGATGGAAGATTTTATACGCGCACATCTATGTGACAGATGAGGACAGTTTTGAGCATTATCCGCACCACGTGACACAAACACTAGAATAGGGTTAAGTTATTGTATTTGATGAAATCGATGATCGAAATAACACTAACCATCTTATGCAAATATTCATCGAATGTTAGTTTACATTGTTAATTCCATTAATTGCATGCTTTTAGTTGATAGTTTAAAATCCCCCTTCCAATGCCTGTTTTTACAACACTATTTATTCTTAACACGTGATCGGATTGACGACCTGACCGCAGTTGTGTTGAGTTGATTATTAGATTTCTAACATCTCTGTGAACGACCCCGATACTTGCCACTATCTACCACTCTTGGTAGTATAGTATTAGGAATGAGAGCAACATATAAATTCTATCTTTGACCCTTAATTATTCAGCCTCCTCTTGTGTTTAATGATTCTCGGGAAAGGGCAGATCAAATTTTGGCGCCGTTGTCAGGAATGTTAGTTTAACGGTCTAGTAGTTAACTTTTATAATATGTTAGTTAAGTAAGCAGTGTTGTCTTTATTTTTGTTTTTTTGTTGGTTTTTGTTGTTGAGCATTCTTACTTGTTTCCGGTTACTTCTAACCTTGTTTGCTAGTGTTTATTTTAGTTGGCCATTGTTTATTCCCGGTTTATGGTACATACCAGTGCCAAGAACTTGGGAGTTTTACATAGTCCAATGAATTTCACAGGTAGTAAGAGAGAAAGGAAGAAGAGATCTTGGCCGAAAGTTCCACAAGAACCACTTTCGGTGGCCGTAGAGAAAGAAGAGATGGCGGAGGACAACCACACTTTGAGAGAGTTGACGGCTCCAAACTTGGAGAATCAACCTCTTTGCATAATGTTCCCACCGTTTCCACCCAATGAGACGTGTGAACTCAAGAGCAGTATGATTCATTGCTTGCCGACTTTTCATGGGATGGCTGGAGAAGATCCGAAAAAGCATATTTTGGAATTCCACCTAGTTTGTACCAACATGAAGCCGACCGGTGTTTTTGAGGAAGACTAAAATCTGAGGGTGTTTCCCTTCTCACTTTGGGATTTTGCCAAAGATTGGTTATACTATCTACCGCCCGGTTGTATCACCGTATGGATGGATATGAAGCACATATTTCTCGAGAAATTCTTCCCAGCTTCAAAGTCTATGGATTGAAGAAACAACTCTCTAATATCTCTCAGTTTGCTAACGAGTCCCTCTACGAGTATTGGGAAATGTTCAAGAGATTGTTGGCTAGTTTTCAGTATCATCCATTCAAGGAGAGAGAGACTTGGTTTACTATTTCTTTAAAGGATTGTGCGATGATGACATGCGTATGGTGAATGCTTCTTGTAATGGTTCGATAGCTAATAAAAGCCCGAGGGCAGCAATGACACTTTTGAGGAGATGGCAAACTAAACAAGACAATTTGGTACAAGGTCTAGGGTGAAGCCTGTGGATGAACCATCTCAATCCCCAAAGTTAGAGGAGCAAGTCCAAGCTCTTGCCTCCATCATGAAAGAGTTCATCAAAAGAGGAGTCCAAAAAGCAAAAGTGCGTGGTGTTTGTAATCTTGATCATCACACAGATGTGTGCCCGTAAGTGGTGGAGAACTTTGAAGAACCTAAGGCATTGGATTTCAACAATGGTTGAAATAGACCACAATTTTCTAGGGGCCAACAATAAGGAGGAGAAAGGTAAGATCTCTATGCAAACAACTTCAACCTGAGGTACCGCAATCACCCCAACTTCTGTTGGCGTGAAGAGAAACAAATAAAAGGGTAAAAAAGAGGCGGACAAGCTCCACCTCAACCCTATCTGAGGGGAGAAGGGTCTTCAAACAAAAATGAGTCACTTTACAAGTCCGACCGAGAGGAAATCCTTGAAGCAATCTCTCAATTGGACAAGAAAGAAGATGTCTTTGTGGAGCGTACAAGGCGAGAGATTTAAGATATCGGGACTAGGGAATTCTTGAGCATCAAGAATATTTAGATTCAAGTCAGGAAACTTTCCACCTCGGTAAGCCGACTTGAAGCCAAAGAGTCCAGAAAACTTCCTTCACAATCAGAGATCAATCCGCATAATGTTGGTGCTTTGAAATTGATAAGTGGGAAGGAGGTGCGTGAGCCTGGGAAGGAAATATCTCAAGAGGATGACTTGATTGTGGACAATAACCAAACCAACTTGGAGGAGCAAGAATTGGTTGTGGAGGAACCCGTCAAGGAGATTCTAACACCCGAGGCGAGGGTTAATCTTCCAATACCTTTCCCTAATGAACTTAGGGGAAGGCCGAAGGTGCCAATCAATGATGATCATATCCGGAAAATCTTAGCAAAGGTGGGGGTTAGTGTCCCAATCTTAGACTTGATTGAACATGTTCCCTCGTGTGCAATTTTTTTGAAAGTCATGTACAAGAAATAGGAATAAACCACTAAAGAAATTAGGTAAAGTGAAAATATGGGGAGTTTCCACTCTTAACCATAGAAAATTGCCAACAAAATGTGATGACCTCATCATGTTTTCAATTCCTATTTCTTTAGGTGGCAAATTGGTGGAAAATGCTATGATTGACCTTGGAACTTATATTAATATCATTCTTTCGTGCATTTATGAGAACCTAGATATAGGTGAACTTAAAGAGACTAGGGTAATCATCCAAATGACTGATCACTCCTAAGTTTGTCCCATTGGACTGGTGAAGGATGTGATGGTATGAGTGGGAAAATTGGTGTTTCCAGCGGATTTCTATGTTCTTGATGTAGCGCACGATGATGTTGAACCCTCAATTTTATTGGGGAGACCTTTTCTCAAAACATCAAGAACTAAGATCGATGTTCATTCAGGAACACTAATTTTAGAGGATGACATGGATAGAGTTAGTTTTGATATATACAAGTCTAAGCATGATTTTCCTAATCCCTCTCTTGTTTGTAAATAAATAACTTTATGAGAGGAACATGCTAATCATGATGAATCTTGTGTGATAAAAAATGTTAAATGCCTTAATGATATTCTTGAAGATGAGGAGGTTTTGCCCAATATTGAAACCTTGCATGCTTTATTTTGTATTAATGAACCTTCCAATGATACACTAGTTGATGAACATGTCTCTTTTGGTGTGATTAAATATTCTATGCCTCCTAAATTGCACACTAACTTGCAACGGAAAAAGAAGCACATAAGGAATTAATCACTCCAAAACCCCTTCTGCTTCCCAAAATCAACAAGAGTGTATCTATGATTGAAAAATATTGGCATGTTTGGCATGTCTCGCCAAAGATTAAGGGTAAGTCTAAGGTAATGTGGGGACCCGTTCATGAGGACGTGGTTGTTGGTGGTGTCAATAACGGTGATTCCTTTGACCCATCAAACTCTTCTTTTTAGATTTTAAAAAATGCATGAAATAATAAGTCGTGAGGATGACAATAAAAATACGGTGCTTTATGTTATATTTTCTATTTAAAAATATATTCTTTTAAATTTTTGGGAGTGTGAATTTTTTGTAGTGTTTTTTTCCAAAAAATACAGTCATCTATTAATTTTGAACAATACTGGTCTTAGTTTTGGTGTTTTTGGGTGCAGGTATGAAAGGAATTTTTTTGGAAGAAATATGCAGGGGTGCCTCGTGCCAGGGCTTGGAGCGGGCCGTGCCATGCCATACAGGCCGTACTAGAGCCCATCGGCACGAAGGTGACATGGAAGCTACGCAAGCACCACCGGGGTGACACATGAGCTCTGGAACAAGGCCAGTGCATCCTGACATGAACCACCCAGCCTCGTGCCACCTCAGTCACATCATGAAACCCCCCACTTGGCAAGCCACATGTCGGCACAGATCCCCCTTTGGTTCTGTTCTACCTATCTCCACCCTATCTTACCTAGCCTCCCCATCTATTTAATCCCCCCATTCTCAGCCTCTCGTACCAATCTCTCCCTCTCCTTCCTCTCCTAAATTCCCAAATCACACCTCTCTACTATTTTGGCCATATCTCCCTCATTTTCATCTAATTCACCCCATTAGCTATCAAAATATTTGTCTTTCCAAGCTCTATCCAACCCACTAATCGTTAACATCAGAAGCCTCACAAATATTCCCAGAAAATTTAGGACTAGAATTGAGTTTTTCTCCCAAAGAACTCAATTTTGGGTGTTGGAGCTACTTTGACCCATCTTAGAAGGGATTCTGCATATTTCTCTAGTAAAGATCTCACCATATTCGGCACTAGTGGTACTTGGCCAAATTTTTATTCTCTTGAAGGACTGGAAGTTTTGAAATTCTTGTGTTGTGGGGTTTGCATGCTTGGAGATTTTGTTGGATATTGTGATTGAAAATATTTTGTGATTGGGGGTGTTTTTCCGATTGGTTCTTAGAAACTTTTCTAGATTTTTTGTGTGTTTGTGATATACTTTTGTGCAATTATCATGGCTCCTCGACATGTGGGAGAATCTAGTGTACCATTTATGGGGTTGACCTCCCTCTCTTGGGATTAGAAGAAAAGGTAGGGCGCCCCATTTGAGAGATAAAGTTTATAGATGAAGAGACCCTCAAGGATGTCAAACTCTACAAACCTGTCAGGACCCTACTAGGTAGGATTGGTATGAAGGAGTTTGCTACTGTGTCAGCACCTACATACACTAGGTACACCCTAGAGTTTTTGTCGACTATTGCCAAGGAGAACAACAGACATATGGGGAAGTCTATCAGAATTCATTTGGGATATGTTTCACGGGGCATGACTTATGCTCAGTTGGTGGAAATTTTTAAATGGAAGCAACAGAAGGATGTGAAGGGTTACAGGGAGCCAGATACATGATTCAATTTGTATGCGTTCTGGGCTACCATCACCTGCTAGTTGAGGGGGAAGGAAATAAAGAACAGTGACATAGTGCATCCGACACTAAGATACGTAGCCAGGTTGTTTACTGTGATAGTTGGTTCTCACGAGGAGGTCACCATTGCCACCGAGAGGGATCGCATAATTCTTTGATCCATCTGCACAGGTAGGTCTTGTCCTAATATTTTGGAGGATTTTATCACTCACTGCATTGAGCTTTCCACAGCACTGTCCCGCAGATTCCTAAAATCTATTTGGACGACCCCACTACTTGCCACTATCTACCACTTTTGGTAATATAGTAGTAGGAACAGGAGCAAGATATAAATTCTATCTTTGACCCTTAATAACTTAGCCTCCTCTCTTGTTTAATGACGCTCAGGAAGGGGTGGTAACCACCACTGGCATGGGCCGTGCTACCTTGGCTTGGCTCGACTCGTGCTGGGCCTCGTACCGGTTGGTTGGCGCTGTTTTCCGTTCTTGACCTTCTTGAACTTCAAATCCACATTTTCCAACTTAATTCCATCTACTATCTTGCATTTAGGTCAGTGGGCTTGAATCTACTACCATCCTCATGAATGACCTTCAATATCTTCTACCATTCTTGCGAATGGCCTTCAAATATCTTCTGCCAACCTTGGGGATGGATTTCTACAAAATGTTATAAAAATACTAATGAGAAACCCACTTGTAAGCTCACAAAGGAAAATGTAGGTGCTCTTGAATAAAAATTGTCCATTAGATTCAATTAATTCTACAAAACTTGGGATTTAGACAAGAAAACCAATAATGGTCATCTCAACCCTTTGTTTTGTAAACCTAACTAAAACTAGCAATCAACCAAACAAAATATGGTAATAAATATGTCAAATGCATCAATTAACGTATGCATAAAGGTGCACATCAATAGATGAACACTGGATCTAGGTAAGTTCTTCCCCTCTTAAAAATGAAAAACAATAGATTGTATGAATAATATATTTTCTTAGCTACGCAGATGCATTTGACCTGGCTGTTTTGTTGGTTCATTTGATCAACATCTGTTAGAGATTCACGAGGGTCTTGTTGTCGATCCCCACAGACGGCGCCAATGTTAATGTCAAAAATTTTACTGGGTTTGGCTGGAGCTGATCATCTTAGGCTATTGGAGATGTTGTGGATGCTCAGGTACGACCTCTGTCTAGGCCTCTTTCCGGTGGTGATTCTAGTCCGGTGAATACCTGTAAAATAGCACTGGTCACTTAGGGTGAGGTGGTGTGTGACTCCGCCCGCTCCGATGCCCAAGTTAGGTCGGAGAAATAGGTGTGAAGAACCTACAGTATATTGGAGGCTATCTTGAAAACCTGCTTTGCTGATGGATTTTGGCCTTCTTTTATAGGTCGAGGGAGTGTGTCTCCTTTAGGTTAAGTCATTGGGCCTATAGGCTTGAAGTTGACGTATGAGATTACAAACCCATTCCTTATCAACCATCATAAGAGGAAATGCATATACTTAAGGAAGGAAATATTCTTTCAGACATAACTGCACTTCAATTGAATTAACAAAGAAATTATACAGAGTTTAGTTCAGGAAAATGATGGGACCTTAAATGTAGTGATGGTTATTACCACTTTTGTTTTTGTTAATATCACATACCATAATACCATATCATCAATTTACATCAATTTTAAAAATCAATATTGTATCGAATTCTTGGTATACTAATAAATCGGTACATAAAAAGTTGATTGGTGTTGATATGGTAACTAATGAATATTAAAAATTACTAAATATGATGAATAAGAATCGTGTTCATATATGGGAGGCCCCCAAACTCCTTCGATCGTCCCCTTTTACCTCCTTATATTTTTTTGAACACTTTTTACCGCTCAACTAACAAAACTGTTAAATCATGGCTTTTCTGCCAGGTCAAAGCGTTAACTTTAGAAAAATGTTACGTTTAAGTGAAAATAGTAATTTCACAATTTTCCTTTTCTCATTTTCTTTTATCCTTTAAACATGCATTAGATTAGTAGGGTAAATTATTACATTAATTACGAAATTCTGTGACAAAGTAAATTTTAACTTAAATTAAACAGTCTCTATTTCATTATAACATGCAATATTAACTTTAACTTACAACTAGTATTTATTAAAATAAACAAAACATAGAGAACACATTTGTTAGTTTCAACTTTTGATAAATTTGTTCATTTTCAACTTATAACATGTTTCTCAAATAGACCTAGCAAACAAGTCTTTTCGGTCGGGTTTGGATGAGACCCAATCGATTCGGGCATGATTCAGTAGATTTTTTGTGTTATGGTATCGGGTTATGATCAGGTGTGTTCGCGTTCGGGTATCATTTGATAGTTTTGAAAATTATTGGATCGGACCAGGTTTGGCTTTGGTTGTTTCGATTTAGGGTATACATTTTTTTTGAATTGGGTTCAGATCAAATTTGATTCGGTTGTTCCAGTTTTAAGTACAATTTGGGTATACGTTTTTGAATCGGGTTCGGGTTAGTTTCGATTTGAGTCAATTTGGTTTTGGTACTTTTCGGGTACATCCTCTTTCAAGTTGAGTTTGATCAGATTCTGATATATTCAATTCGGATCTTGATCATAGCAAACATGTCATTATTATGAAAATGAATATTTCTTTTAATATATTACTTTTCTTGAAAACTTTTTCGATAAACTAATCTCTTATATATGTACATAGCATATTTAACGTAGTCAAATTTTTTTATGTATACTTTCGATATTTAAAAAAAAAGAAAAGATTTTGCTGTGAAAAATATGGTATATGTATAAGTATAATGCATAGGCATTATCTCTTGAAGATTATATCATGTACTAAGGAAATAGATTAGTTTGTATTTAGATGTTTTTTTTCTATTTTTGTTTTTGATCATAACTCATAAAACTCCTAACTTGAAAGTTATATTTATATTTAATTTAATTATATAAGTTATTATTTGAAAATATTTAGTCTACTTTTTAATTTGTGAATATACACACACATATATGCATTCATGTTAGGTCGTTCGCAATATATTTTAAAAAATACTATAGTAAACTTAGATAACAAAACATTAATAAAATTTTAAAATATGTTAATAATCTTATTATATAAATAATTATTATGATATTTGTTTATTGTTATCTTTCCTAAACAATAATTATGTATGTATGTATATTTATTTAATAAAATTTAAATTGATATAAATTTTTAAAAAGTTGATTTTATCTAATTCACTCTTTGTAAATGTTTTAAAAAATGTATAGTCTCCTATGAACCCAAGGTTTTTTGTGAAATTTTGAAAACACTTTAGCATTTGGAGTATAAAAACCCCAAGATTTTATGTGCAATTTTAAAAACAACTTTAGCAGGTAGGGAATAAAAAAATGTTGAATCGAGTAGTTGAACCAGTGACCTCTTTAATTTAAGGAAATCATTTTACCAACAAATACACTAGCTTTTATTTAATTTTTAAAGAAACAATAAATTCTAATACTTGGAAATGTATAAATAAAATTAGTTCATATGTTTTAAATTTTAAAATATTATTATATAAATAATTATTATCAGATATGTTTATTGTTAGTTTTCATTAGTAATAATTATATATGTATGTTTTTTATTTAATTAAATTTTGATTGATAACTTTTTGACAACGATTATTTTATCTAATTCACTCATTGTAAACGTTTTATACAAATATATGCTTATTTTTTCTTAACTAAGTGCAATATTAATATATTACCAATAAATCCGTTAAGAACTAAATTTACTTTATATAAACAATTTTGACCGAGTTTCTATAGAAATTAAATATTTTAGTAATTGTAAATTGTGAGTCTTAAATAAAAAAAATGAAATAACTAATCATATTGTATGAATTTTTTTTCTAAATAATAAATAAAATAAGTGATTAATATTAATTTTAGATTATCAATTCTTTTAAAATTAATTATAAAGTAATAATTTACAATGTTCTTTCATTTAATCCATACATTTAAAATATACTTTTAAAATAATTTCATCTAATAATGATAATTTTTACACATTTAAAATTTTTGCGTTATTGTAAACTCAATAACTTAATATAAACAATAATGTATTTTATTGTTTATAATTGTAATGTTATTGTCAACTTAATATGATCAAATTAAAATTTAATACAGTAAAAATTATACACACACTATTCAATTATATTAAGGTCTTGTTCGTTATGGGTTAACATTATTTTGAATCTCGTCAATTCGGGTTAACGTCGATTCAGTTTCTTTCGAATTGGGTAGCGGTAGGGTATAATCGGGTATCTTTCCGGTACAAGACCTTTTCGGGTTCATATTCAAGTTCGTTTCGGGTACGAGTCTTTTTGATTTGGCTTCGGATTTGATTCGGGTTCAGGTTTTGTTCTGGTTTGGGTCTCATCTGGTCTAGCAATTGTAGTTCGAGTTCAGTTCGATCGGGTAGTTTTGATTTTGTATTTTTTACTGGGTTTCACTATTCAAGAGTCGGTTCAGTTTCAGTTCGGTTGTTTAATTTGGGTTTTCGGTTTTGGTTATATTTTTCCAGGATTAGCCACTTACACTAAAATTTTCATATGTTACACTGAACATAGTTATTTTTTATAGTGCTCAGAACAAAGCATCTATAATTTTCAAATTGTAAGTAACTTCCTATATACTTTGCATAAATCACATTAGAACATGAATTATAAATTGTATTCATTGATAGAGGTGCAAAATTTTCAAACTTAAATGAAGTAGATGCCACTAAAAGTTTTACTAGTGTAAAAGCAATTTTTTGGAAGCAATACATGTTTTGTACAAAAATCATGCAAATGTTATTGGTTTAGCTATTGGAAAGACTCTCAACGACTAAACAACAAACAATAGATTCGTGAAAAGTACTACAAGTGATCTTGTGTAGACCAACCAAAGAGATTAAAACCTAACAATATCAGCCTTATTATTTGTGTGGACAATGAAAGTCATTGTGCAAAAAGAAATAAAGGGAAAAGAAACGATTTGATTACAAAAGAAAAAAAAGATGCCTAGCTGAAATTAGAGTCAAGCTACAACAAGATTATTGCATAGTGTCTTACCACATCATGAACTGGGAGGTCATCGCCGTACCTCTCAAGATACAATTATAGAGGCTAAATGCTTACTAAATACAATTAAGTAGATAGTGGCAAGTCGGGTCGTCCACAAAGAAGAGGGATTTTTCCTAAGGGTTCATGCATATAGGGGTGGATATAAGTCTAGATAAGGATAGATACGTATATATATATATACACACATATAAAAGCATTGTAAAGAAGGGGTTTTTAAAGTTGTTTTTCTAAGTTATGAATTGAAAGACAACACAACTATCAAAGTAACTACTAAAAAGATGGTAAAATCACAATTAACAAAGCCTTGGGGGAAATTGATTTCCACTTCCAAACCACTTATAGATCCTAGACTCATTCACTCATTCATTCACATTAATTGCATATGGGGA
>JAULKM010000006.1:12661747-12676138 GCA_032355605.1 Rubia tinctorum | reverse complement strand
TCGACAGCCGGCCCCGATCGCTGATTTCCGCTCGCGTCTACCGGTTCTCGCCCGGTTTTTCAATTTCCGCTCGACATATTTGGCTCACGCGAACCGGTTCTGGGCGAGACATGGGTCGGCTTTCGAAACTCGAACCGGGGGAAGAGAAGGGGCGTCGGAGGAAAATAAGGGGCGACGGAGGAAGAGAAAGAGGCGGTGGGGGAAGAGAAGGGGCGGCGGGGAAAAGAGAGGGGGCAGCAGAGGAAGAGAAGAGGCGGCGGAGGGAAGATCGGAGGGTGGCAGGGAAGATCGGAGGGCGCCGCCGATTTTGGTTTTCTGATTTTTTAAACTTTTTTTTGAGTTTTTAAACTTTTTTGGTTTTTTAATTTTTATAAATTTAATTAATTTTATACATGTATATATACGTATTAGGGCGTAAATAAGTAAAATACAAGGCGTGATATAACAACACCCTTATTGTTTAAGATAATACAGCGAGTGGGATGACAGCTTGAAACAAAGTGGGGGGAAAGTGATGGTATTTTATTGCAATACAGATTGGCGTGAAGGAATGCAATGATAACAGCAGCAACTCCTCCACGTGGCTTAGCTGGACGGGTAGCGTTGCAGTTACTTCATAATGTATTTCATATTGAAGAAAATTGGAAGTTTCAATACTTGCAGACCCTTGTATAAATTATAATAGTAAAAGAAATAAAATAGCTTAGGAATCAGTTTAAAGTTTAAAAAAACGAAAGGAAGACAGGCGAAGGCTCGGCGCTTGGGTGCATAATTGATTAAACTTGTTACCTGGAGAGGGTTGACCTAAAAGTAGGGCACCGGAATTGGGGTTTGTGGTTGGATGGACGGAAGATAGAGTGGAATCCCGATTGTGGCTGTACCCATGGCTTGTATGAAGCTGGGATCCAAGAGTGATGCTTTTCAGCGCCAAGGCCAAGCTTGGTACGCTCTTCTTCTTCTCCTGCTCACCAAATTTATCACATTTGATGTTCTCTCTCTCTCTCTCTCTCAGGTTCTGCACTACTGGTCTGCCCAGTGATGTCGTTGTTGAAGTTGGGGACATGTCCTTTCATCTCCACAAGGTTAATTTCTGCTTCATTTTCTGATTTCTCTGCTGTCATTTTTAATTCGACGGCCTTGGAAATGTAATGTTAGTTCCAATTTCTGGAGCTGGAGATGTTGCATTTTGGTCCTTATGCCTAAATTTTCCTGCAGTTCCCACTGCTTTCGAGAAGTGGGGTTATGGAAAGACTGATTGCGGAAGCTTCCGACAATGGGGAAGGAGACCGTGTCATTAAACTGCCTGACATTCCCGGAGGCGCCAAAACCTTCGAGCTGGTTGCCAAGTTCTGCTATGGAGTCAAACTTGAATTGACTGCATCCAATGTGGTTCATCTTCGATGTGCTGCTGACTATCTTGATATGACTGAAGAATATGGGGAGGGCAACCTCACTTCACTATCGGAAATGTTTCTTAATCAAGTGGTACTCAAAACCTGGAAAGACTCCTTGAAAGCGCTCCAGACCTGTGATGATGTCCTCCTCTATGCCGAACAACTCTACATCCCAAAAAGGTGCATAGAATCACTTGCTATGAAGGCGTCCACTGACCCCAATCTCTTTGGCTGGCCAGTTATGGAGCATGGCGGACCATTGCAGAGCCCTGGTGGCAGTGTTTTGTGGAATGGAATAAGCACTGGGGCTAGGCCAAAGCACACAGGTTCTGACTGGTGGTTCGAAGATGCATCAACTCTCAGTTTACCCCTCTACAAAAGATTGCTTTCTGCCATGGAATCTCGGGGCATCAAACAAGATGTCCTCTCTGCTTCATTAAGCTTCTATGCAAAGAAATACCTCCCTGGGCTGAACCGGCGTCAGAGTGCTAGCGAGCCTGGTAACCATCTTGCACCAGGAGGATTGGGGTCCTCTCTTTCTGAAGAGGAGCAGAAGCTTTTACTTGAAGATGTTGATAGCTTACTTCCCATGCAAAAAGGCCTTGTCTCAACTAAATTCCTCTTTGGGCTACTTCGAACAGCCAAGATTCTTCATGCAAGCCCTTCTTGTATATCAAACCTGGAAGAAAGGATAGGGATGCAACTTGATAAGGCCTCTCTTGAGGACCTGTTGATGGCCAACTTTTCTCATTCAATGGAGACTTTGTATGATGTTGACTGTGTGCAACGAATTCTTGAGCACTTCTTGGCAATGGATCAGGTGACTGGTGGAGCATCACCTGGTTCAGTCGATGATGGCCAGTTGATGGGATCACCCTCCATGACACCAATTACAATGGTCGCTAAGCTAATCGATGGGTATCTAGCAGAGGTTGCTCCAGATGTCAATCTGAAGCTTCCCAAGTTTCAGTCACTTGCAGCTGCTGTTCCCGAGTATGCCAGGCCCCTTGATGATGGCCTTTACCGCGCAATTGACATTTTTTTGAAGGTGAACTAACTCAACTAGTAGCCTATTTCCACGACTTTTCAGTTTATACTAATTTTAGTTGGCACAGTAGCATATGGTAGCTAATTGTGTGTCCAGGTGACATTAACAACTTTGAGTTCTTACTACCGAAGTGGAGTTCTCCTGGCTGGTTCACATTCAGATGTTTCTTTATGCACATAACAAATAACTATGTGGGAATATTTAGGTTCAACTTGTAGGCTAGTATAAACAAGTCTTAGCATCTAGCTCGATACCTTGTTGAACACCAGGACCCACGTTTGGATGTACCCACTGCATACACTGTTATCAGTACGTGAATAAGTTGTAGTTACTAATCAGTAGGGTTGTTCAGATATCCTAATTTTGGAGTTTCGGTAGTTTCATTTTGTGATAAAGTTCTTATGACACTTGCGAGTTTCAGTCTACCATTCATGCTAATGAAATGATATGTTGGAAAATGATATGGTGACTTCAAATTTCCCCAATTGGGAGACCAAGAAAGAAAACTACTCCATGAGCTAGAGGTTTTTTAAACCTTTCTTATGTTTCCCTGCTTGCAGTCCCACCCATGGTTGGCCGAGTCAGAGAGAGAGCAACTGTGTAGGCTGATGGACTGCCAGAAGCTGTCGCTGGAAGCTTGTACCCATGCAGCTCAGAATGAGAGACTCCCTTTAAGAATCATCGTCCAAGTTCTTTTCTTCGAGCAGCTACAGCTGAGGACATCGATTGCTGGGTGTTTCCTGGTGTCGGACAACCTTGACGGAGGATCAAGGCAGCTGAGAAGTGGGATGGTGGGGCAGACAGAAGGAGGAGGTGGTTGGGCCACAGCAGTGAGGGAAAACCAAGTACTGAAAGTTGGAATGGATAACATGAGGATGCGAGTTTCGGAGCTAGAGAAGGAATGTTGCAGTATGAGGCAGGAAATAGAGAAACTAGGGAAGGGACCGGGATCGAGCGCCTGGGGTAATGTATCCAAAAAGTTTGGGTTTAGACTCAAGTCCCAAATGTGCAGTGCTGAGGAAGGATCGGTGAGCAATCAGATCAGCGGGAACAGCAAACCCGAGAAGACCAAGGACAAGCATGGAAAGCACAAGAAAGCTTTGTCTGTGGATGAATGATGTGCCTCTTGTTTGATTAGTTTTGCCTTTTAGCTCTACCTTCATTCTGCATCTAATTTCCTTAGGCTGTGAATTCATATTTTAACTCCAACTTTTGTGTATCATTGTCTTCCTCCAGTCACCACCTTCGTTCCCTCATTAATGAACACAACGGGACATTAGTGATGATGACAGGGTCGGAATGGAATACCGATTTATGGCTGTTCTCGCTGATTTGGCAAAACGCCAGTAAAACACGCCTCACCTGATCTCAACAGCAAACCAACCGCTAATGCAACATGCAAACATTAAAAAGAAAAGGAAAAAGTAGCGCATTTCTTAGCCCAGATTCCCTATTTCTGGATTATTTACGAGAAACTATCAACATTGACTGAACTCCTGCAGTTCATCCATAACTCCAGTACTCCCTCCTGCGGCTGTACTCCTTGTGCTCTTTCATCCTCTTCTTACTGTCCATGCTTTCCATTTCAGTTTGAATCTGAATTGCTAAGGTTTTTGGCTTTAGTTCTTGATCATTGAAAGCTCTTCCATTCCTTTCTTGCCATATTTAGTATAAACCTGCAACCAACCTCAGCATCCGCTTGTTTTTTTTTTCCAGAATTGCTAGCCTCCGCATCTTCTTCTTCATCTCTCTTATAGTTCTACGTTCAGCTAATTGCATCTCTTTAAATAGCCCCTTTCCAAAACAACAATCAACAAGCAAGCGCTAATTTGTCTCTTGCACATCTTCCACTCATTTTTCCCAACCAAAATACTAAAAGCTTACAGCTTCCCATTAACCAACATTCAAAGGAAAAAACCTGTGTTTGGGCAACAGTCTCTTGTACTAGAAAATTTTGTTTTTGTATTTAGTTTCTTCTCCACCCCCTAACATCTCACATACATCACCAATTCCGAGTTTTCCTTTTTTTTTGGACACAAAACTTATGCTTGGAATACACATTGTCTCTCAGCTTCAATAGAACCCTCCAAGGCCAGGTGTGAGTTACTCGACCTCTACAGGTTTCTAGATCTTCACTTCTAAGGTAATACTCTTGGATCCATCTGACCCATGGAAAATCCTTTTTCTGAGTTATGTCCCATAAATGTGTAGATAATGCTGCTTTGTTCAAGTTAGAAGGATCTCTCAAATTCATACCACCTCTTTTCTTTCTCCTGCAAATTCCCATGCCACAGCTGTGAACCCCTTTTCTCCTTTATCCCTTCCCCGTAGATAACATGTACGTAATGTTGGAATAGTGTCATTCAGTTAATGTTCATTTTCCATAATATAGTTTGACCATTAATTACGGAAATAATTAATTCAGTTATTTTGAGTAATCGGAATGTTTAGCTGGAAGCCGCTTTCGATCAGCTAACATCAATTATATTGGGTTTGCAGCTTATTATGACTCAACCTATATGATCAAACACAATGCACGAAATTGGATAAAAGAAATGACTATTGGGCTAAGAGCCCAAATAGTATTTATATGAGAATTGAGTTTAGAACTCATTTAGTCTAATTGGGCTAGGCCCATATTGACTTGGATTAGGGTTTCTTGGATTAATGACTATTCTGTATAAATAGATATTTTTACAGAACTGTTCAGAATAACATTATTAGAACCCCGGCTGTTCCAGACGGCAGATACCATAAACCTATCCAAACATTCTCAGAAAACAAACCTCACCGTAAAGAGAAGAAGAAAGACTGAGTCTTTTCTTACTGATCATCGTTCTAACTTGACGGAGGTGTATGCGATTCGATCGTGCTGTGTGGATACATATAGAGGGATCAATTTGATATTCTCTTCTCCGTGATTGAACGTTTCTCCACACGCTACAAAGGTAATCTAAACCCTTAGACAGATTCAGATTGAATACATGCATGAGATCTTGAATATGGTTATTAATATTCCACTAAATTAGATTTAATCAATTCCCAACAGATACATAGATCCATTGACACTTGTATCATCCGTTAAAATTGCTTGCTTTAAGACTTCGATGTTGTTTATCACCAGCTTTGGCTGTTTATTAGAACCATTTAAAGCATGACACAAAGACAGATAAAACTGAATTATTAATTTTGGATAGACAGAGTTATAGATAGGAGAATCCACCAAAAACAGGAAATTAAACAAAAGGAATTCTTAAGTTATTCATTTTTCAACTGTATTGTCTAAGCATTCATCCAACTACAGTAAGATATGTACATAATGAAGCTAACTTTCTCTTAAATGAGCAAATGTCGGTAAAAGATATGGTTAAAAAAAGACTCAATATTGGTGAACTCTCAAAACTCTAGCAGCAGTTAGGCATTTTTCAGTTTTTCGATTCATCGGAAAGCAATCAGCTCATCGGAAAAAGAAGCAGAATTAGAACAAATAGAGCAACTGATGAACTCATTTTCCAGCCAGAACCATTTCATCAAGACATGCCACCTCATTTCATAGTATGCGGGTTTAAAGTTGCTTCTTCTAAACAACCTAAGTGGCACCATTATGAAAATATTTCTACTTAAATATGCAATGCATATTTATAGGGTAACCAAACCAACACAAATTCACTTAAATATGCAGAACAATAGATTAACGAAACCAGTTATGAACAGTAAGTAAATCCTTGCACAACCATATTAGTAATTAAGTAAGAAAATGTACCAGAGCTACTCATAACTGCATAAGAGATTTTGTCAACATGGACTTCTCTTTCTCACTGACAACATTGGATAGTACTTCTGGCAATATCGCAGCTCAAAAAACTCAAATCACAACTCTCTAATTTACAAAACAACGAGAGATCAACTGATATATTGATATTCTAATTGTAAAAATATTTTTACTCAACTATAAGTTTAGCAAGTAAAAAGATATACTAATATTGCCAGTGCTAAGTAATTCTTTTTGTGCTAATCCTCAGTATCTGTATAAATACTAATGCAGGTCCAATTAGTGCTATTATTAGTGTAAGTACAAAGCATCTTCATAGTTTTGGCACAATTTAATTGGACCTGCACGATCATGTTTCTAATGTAAACATCCCTTCAATAACTACTTTCCAAATCTGTAGAATCCCTTGAAAAATCTGCCCAATCATGTGTCAAATAACATTGAGAATACAACTAATTTCATTTCACAAATTGACATTATGTGGCTGCTTCTGTTATTAATGGACACCAATTCATGCTCAGAAGTATACATAAACATTTATGCTCAGAAGTATACGTCAACAATTAAATACCACAAACCGTTTTCTCTAACAACTGAGTTACTAAAATGGACTAGCAACCTGTAAAAGTTAATATTTCCTCAGAAATATTAATAATTAAATGCAGATAATTACATGGCAACCCTTCATCTTTGGGTTCAGTATGAAGGCTGAAACCCTAAAGCTTAAAACAGATATCCATAAAAGAAGGTTTTTTTATTAATCATTGAAGTAAAATAATAGAAGGTACCTCTAGGACAATTTGCAAGAAAATAATGGAGGGAAAAAGTTCAAAGTTCCAAGAGCACAACCCAACACAGCTAAATTGTGTACATGGTGTTCTCTTCATCGCAGAAACAATATAAATCAACTGCAAATTATTTATAGTGCTATAGTACATGAAAATAAGCTCCTAGTAGTGTGTACCTTGACTTTCTTGAAACAGATAACAGATGCATAAACAATTTCATTCTAGTTCAGTTTTCCATTGATGGTTGTTTTCAGGTTTATAGTTGTGACTACTACAGGAGGAATCTCTGTTGCGTACTTTGAGGAAGTTGTGACTTGAATATCCTTAGGAAATTCAACTAAAACTTCAAACTTGCACCAGCTAACCTCAACAAATAGGGACATGTTAACTTGTGCCCATGGCAATGGCTGCAACTCAATGCAGGTAAACAAAGATGCAGTTAAGAGAGACTTACACGCTGGGGTGCAGAGATGCTAGAGAATCTTGAAATTTATAGCCACGAGGGTCCTTTGATTTTCCTTTTTATGAGAAAATTCTCCATGGCGCTGGGAAAAATGTTAACATCTGTTAGCACTTTTTCATCTTAAAAGTGGAATATACTAGTGGAATGTCATATCACTAAGTCCATAATTTTGAAATAAAGAAGCTAGAGTCTAGAAAAACTACGAGTCCCAAGTTTTACTGGAATAGAGAAGACTTGGAACTGCCATATCTGTCCAAACATTACTCTTAACCATGGAGGAACTAAAATTATAATAATCAGGAAGATTGTAATTTGTAAACACATGCAAGCTCCTCTCAAATTAGCCTCATAACTGATGAGTAAGTGGATCTATAAAACTTAAATATAAAGGACACAGAAAGCACAAAATAGAAAACTACTTGGAATTACCTAGAATGAGTTCCTAACATAGCACAATAATTTTCTCCACTGATCTCTGAAGGAAGTTGGGGATGCGCGATGTAAATTATAAAAATGTAAATTATACATTTAATCTTAAATGAAAAATTAAGCCTAGGTGAAAGAAGTAGAACACACTTAGTCACATGGTATAGTGTATAAAAAGAAGTAGAAACGACCAACATAACTTTTCACTGGGAGGGGGAGTTCTATTTACTGAAGTTTTAAGGAATGCAGTAATTCAACCACTTGCATACCGATGATAACACATCCAATTTGAGGAACAATAGATCTTCTAAGTAGAGAACTTAAAAGAATAAATAATGTTATACAAAAACACTACTGCTATCAAATATTAATTGTGCCAGTCTCTTCCATGTCCCTGGTAGCTCATAAACTAAAGAATACTTCACTCATGGGTCATGGCACAATGCAGGAAATTGTGCAAGCAAATGCTAATAAAAGAAATTTGAGGGTACCCCAAAAAATTGTAAAGAGAGCAGTAAAAACGAAAGCATAAATTATGTTCCCATAGATGATAGCATTTAAGGTTCCATTTTTTTCTTTAACCTCCTTGAACCAAAACTCTGCAACACTTCCAAGAACAGCAGATGCAAATTATGGGTAAGATTTGTAAGAATACTGAAAGAGATAAGTTGACAAAGAAAAGGTCAACAATTATACACGATATATGCAGATCACAAATGCCCAACTTAAGTGTCGTGACTAACAGATACTTTTAAAAACCCAATGATGAGCTACTTCATATCATACTCAGCAAATACCAAGGCCTTTTTAGATTCAAGTTCAAGAAACAACAGTCTAATTAATTCCTTTATAAGACACAAGATTTAAGACTTACTCAACATTTCCATTTCTCGAAAATACACCCACAACAATGTTGTAAGTGACCAACGTCATTTCAACTACTTCATCATTCATCTACCTCACACAAGACAGAGCTTCCTCCATATATCTCCCAACCGCGTAAGTATGAACCAGTCTGCACAAAAACACAAGTCATTCAACAATGACACAACCAACACAGAATATCCAAACAGACAATAAACCACACCTAGTAAACACGTGTGAATTCGGCTCAATACCCTGAGACCTCATTCCCTCAAAAGTGCTGCGAGCACGATTCTTATCCCTTCACCTCGCATAGTACTTGATCATCAACCCATACTCTCTACGGGAAAGCTACAAAAGACCCAAACAATTAATGTCCCTGTATTTTTGTTCAAAAACAAATACATTTACAACAAGAGGCTACCTTCTTGACCCTCTCAAAAGCTGTGACAACAGCCTGCTAGTTATCGGGTTGTGAATCAATAACCCTCCTCAAATCGACCCGAGACCCCTCCTTCTCCTGATGCCAGCTGGACTTACGCATCTGCCCGCCCCCATCTTCACCGTCAATCCACCTCCAGCGCTCCCGAGTCTTCTCCTTCAGTGTGTGGCCGTCATCCAGCTTAACGGTTGGAACCCTGCAGTGAAGCTCCATCCCGTCAAACTCTACAGCCATCATGCGAGAAACACTTGCAATTCCAGGATTCACTTCTCTCTTAATCTCTGTACCAATATCTGCCATAGAACTACTTCATGAAAAAAACCTGTCCTTCCATCCTCTAGTGCTCTTTGAAATGGATTATTTATATCTTTCATTCATGACATCAAAAGAAAGATAAAGATTAAACAAATTTTAGGCTATTCAAACAGAATATGTGAAAAATAATTTGGATGTTAATTATACCTCATAGACAATGCATTCCAACGAGATTTCCAAGATTATGAAATTGAGTTCAACTCTGATGGTCCTGCTCCATCTTGACTCGATGGTTCAGTGCGAGTTGAGCTTCTGCAAGAGAATCAGATCAAGTCAGATACATTTTTCAGCACCAAAATTGTGTATTTCTGCAACTTCCTTGCATTGTGAATGAAGTTCTGGAATAACATAGCAAGATATAGCACACTTGAAAACAAGGGAAATAAAGATATTAAAGTTTGATGGAACAGCTACCTATTATCAATGGAGAGTTCTCGGCGCATGTTAAATAGAAAGACTGTCCCAGACGATGAAGCCAAAACCTAGTCATTGGTAATGGAAGAAAGGTCATCGTGTTGTGCCCAACCACCGGGAAGAGATGGATTAACAAGTACTGTTGATTCGTGATATGGCGCTCATACTGGTGCTACAGAAACTGAAGCAGGATCATCGTCATTTGCGTGACTTGAAAACATGAAAAACGGGGACTACTATGGGCAGATGAACGACCCCTTGACGCCTCTCTCCGAGAAATGTGGTGAGCCCTTCCCATTGATGCAGCATCAGCCAAGTGCTGGATGATGCTTTCTTCCATTTCAAAATCATTTGAACCCACATGCAACTGGAGTAATTCCATGAAAATGTCAACAACTTCTAGTGAATGAACATGTCAATAACAAGGTAGCTGTTTGATTGGATGAGAAATAGACATGTTGCAATTCAAAATCACCAAGAGTGGGATGACGGAATATTGTGGCATTTCTGGCTGGATTTAACCCGAAACGTCTCTCCCGTTCTACAACATTGAGCAATTCTTGACTGCAGAAGTTGGGAATTTGTTAGAGCTAAAATATCAACTAACGCGAGAAGGCCTAAAAGGAAACAAAACAAGAGTACCTAGAAGGATCTTTTAAGCCTATATAGTCTGCCAACACATTGGACAATTCAAACTTTTTTGCCACCTGGATGTAAATCAGGGGAATAAATAAGCAAACATGCATATAATTTTAGTTTATTTTTAAAGGCTCGGGAAGATGCAACATTCTTAAAGCACCTGCATCATTACAATGCTAATGCTCTTTGCTACTTCAGTTCGACTCACAACATCTTGCTGTAAAATGGAAATTAGTATGCTGCATTTCTTGATTGCATTTATCCTAAGATATAAAGTCTTTACTCCGTACATTTTAATTTTTTTTCCTAATATAGTCAAACGACTTGATAATTTTTTAACTTCCAATATAAAATTTGAAACAGATGACGACCTCATTGAGTGTGATAAAGACTTAGTTGTTGTTTCTACAAATACCAAAGGAACTCCTATCAGTAACAATCCATAGTTTCAAGCTGCTTCCATACACAACTTCAACAAAATTACTACACTATATGCTATCTTTACAGCATCCAAGTCAACAAACAAGTTATTTCAGGATGGTCTTTCAAACTCAGGTGTCATTTAAAAGTTTTACAGGCACCAACATTTCTGCCAGGCTAAAATCCCCAAGGCATCATGCATTATAAACATTATAATTCGGTCCAGGTACACATCAATGCAGAGTCAGATGTGAACGTAACTGAGATCTATAATTTAAGCATGTATTCTGCAGACGGATGCCTATCCAGAGACCACATTTATTGATCACGAGTAACAAGCAAACCTATTGATTTAGAAAATTTAATTCTTATGTAGATGAAGGGAAAGCAGTCACATAGAACCACCAGCATGCAAATGCTACTCCTTCATTGACTAAAACTTTTGCATCCATGTTATGAGGACAAAGTAATGTTTAAGTTCTGTGCAATCCATTTCTTTTACAACATTTTATGAAAACCATTTAAGGCACTAACATGGAAGCCGGGGGTACCTCGTGACACCAGAAGATTTTATGTACATAATGAAAGACTATTGTCAACTCATTGTATATGAAAGTCAAAATTTATGCTTCACGTACCATTTAAGAATGCACTGAAGATGGAACTCGTGCTTGCATGTAGTCACCTATAATAGCAAATATGTTTTTTCGCAACCATTAATAATTGAAACAAAAATTCACCACAACGCAAACAAAGGATGATGAGTACAGTTTCTTTTTACCGTTGAAGGATTAGCATCACAGAAAGCGTCAAGACATATGCGGCAAGAATCATCACATGCATCCTGGACTCCACCTTCGATGAATGCTGCAGCTGATATCATGTGACCTTCTACCATCTTGACCTCCTCTGTTCCCGGAATCTGAACACACTTAGAGCCTCAACAAATCCAGAATACGAAAACAAAAACCAATAACTGAAGTAATACAACAGCTCAGGTTCCAATTTCCCCACCAGCAAATAAGAATAAAGAATCATATTTTACTCTAATTCCACTACCCGTGAGTTCTTTGTCAATAAAACCTGAATGGTCACATTGCAAAAATTCTTCTTCCAAATTATTTTTTATCATCACAACCTACACGCTATCTATTAAATTCAAAAATATTCAAATTCCTCCAATAATGGAACAATAAAACAAAGGTCCACATACAATACTTTCAAACCCCACGATAAATCTACAATAATCGATCATTCCAATTAAAGGGCCATAAAAATCAGCCTACAAAACCTTAAATTGAAAATCTTATCTCTTCTATGGAGCCAGAACACCACAAACATCAATTGTAAAAGGTATAAAACAAGAAACAAAAGCAATTAGAATTCAAGAATCGGTACCTCCATTGTAAAAGAAAAGAAGAAGATATTCCCAGGAAATTGAAAGTGAGGAAATTCTCAACTGAAAACGGGATAGCTAGAGCTGAAACTGAGGAATTTAGATTTCTCCAAGAAAGGTGAACCCGAACACCGGCTAGAAAGTCAAGGAACTGACGACAGGAACAGTGGCAAGGTCATCACATATGGACGACGTCGTTTTGCGCTGCAACCACGGATGCAAGGATGGAGACACCTGGTGCAAGGGAAGACGGAGATGATGACACAGAAGCAAGACCCTTCATCCAATTTTGGTGGAAACACCGGCAACCGGGAAAGAACGCAGAAAAGGCGGATGGAGAAAAGAGCAGAAGATAAAACAAATGAAGGAGGCGAAATGACCTAACTACCCCTGCCTACCATTGTGTCATCCATCTGTGTGGGAGGATTTCTTTTCTAGTTATACCAGGAGATGATAGCTATGGCACTTATGTGGACTGAATTGTCTTGAAAGAACAATTAGTATCTCAATTTGTACTCCCTTTCTAAGGGAATCTGCACACTTTTCTCTTTTAACTGTTCCATGCAAATCTGTAAACTTTTCTTTTTAAGTAAAATTAAACATTCTATAAGACATGTTTATCCTTAGAGATTTAAAATTTTACATACCCCACCCATTCTCACAAACCTAAATTTCTGCAACACCTTTTGCTCTATCTCCCACTCTTCAACCCTGTATTTCACCTCCGCCTAAAAACCCTCATCTCTCACATTTTGCTCCGCCACCGCCCCTCCCTCTACCTACGCCTCCACACCATCGCCCCTCCCTTTGCCTCCGCCTCCACCTTCTCTCCTCCCCACACCTCCGTCTCTGCATCTGCCTCTTCCTTCCCTCGCCTCTGCCTCCACCACCGCCCCTCACCTCTGCCTCTACCACCACCCCTCGCCTCCGCTAGCGCCACTTCTCACCTCTGCCTCAGCCTCCACCTCTGCCATCGTCCCTCCCTCCGTTGATTCACTCGTCGGCGTGACCCATAATTTACGCTATCGTCGTGATCCACCATTGACGCCACCAGCTTCAACACCCTCTGAAGCCACCACCGATTCTATTGCCACCATCGATGTGGCGGAGACAGGAGGACGGTGGCAAAGGAGGTTCAGACCTGGAGAACAAAATGTGGGAGGCAGGAGGCGGAGAGGACGGGAGACGAGAGGTCGGAGGTCGGAGGTCTGAGGTCGAAGGCGCTGGCAGAGGAAGGAGATTGGACGTTGAAGACATGGGAAACTTGGTCTTTTCACATAGGTCAATTCTTAAGGGAGATTTTCTCTCTCTGTAGATTGCCATGGGACGGAGGGACTACATAAAAAAATGTCTTTCCCAATATTTTTGGGATACATTAACTTTAGAACAATAAGAGAATATAAACTTATATAGTTGCAAAAGTGTCAATTGTTTGAAAGTAGAAAAATAACCCTAATTACTTAATTAAAAGTGCCAATATAACTCTCAGGTGGCACTTCCAGCGTTGATCTTGACAGCTATTGACCACACTTGAAATGACAAAAATGCCCTCAAGTTAAAAGATTAATTTGTATGGACAATTATACCTTTACCCACCGTCGTTGCTCCACTACCCGCCACCGCCGCTCCAGCACGCCAACATCCGCCACAATCTTTCCACCACTACACCATTAGCACCAGCCACATGATCCGGGTGCTTCTCCGCCCAACGTCGTTGCTCTACTGGCCACCACAACCGTGCCATCCCGTCCTCATCTCGCCGAAGCTGAAGAAGAATCTACGACACATCTCCAGCTCATGTATCCCGGTCGGTGGATATTTCTTCCTAATATGTCAACACTACCTTTATTTCTTTCTCTGACACGGTAGCGACAGCTCCCTCCCCAAGCGCTGCTACTTTGTTCTCCCTAGATCAGCGACTCACCAGTCCAACTGTAACAACAGAAGAAATTGAATAGGATTAATAGAGGAAGATGAATAGGTTCATTAGTTCTTATTGCATTAATAGAG
>JAULKM010000006.1:12644309-12658071 GCA_032355605.1 Rubia tinctorum | reverse complement strand
TAGTTAGAGACTCAGATGGGTCACTAATTAGAGTTGTATCTCTTTTCAAAAGTTCATCTTCACCTATCAAAGCAGAGCTACTGGCCATCATATCAGGTCTACACATTGCTAACCTTCTACATAATCGGTTCCTCATTGAATCAAACTACCTCATGGCAGTTGACATGGTTAATGACCCAAGCAAAGAACATTTGGAAGTTATTCTATTGTTAGATGAAATCCACAGGTTAATGCCCCAATCTTCTCTTACTCACACCTTCAGGGAATCAAATAGAGTAGCTGATGCAATGGCTAAGATGGCTTTTACCCACTGCTCTGATCATAACTGGGATATGGGAATCTACCCTCTCATGTTAGGGGCCTATTCATGCTTGATAAACTCAGAATTCAGTTTTTTGATTACAGGATGACTCTAATACTAGGAATGGATTCTGCTGATTTGCTTCTTCTGTTCTATACAGGTCACACCTTCTGGTCTGAGGTGGAGATCATTTTGGCGATAAGAAAACATCTGGTGGACTAAGGACGGGCGACAGCAAACAAAATATGGTCTCGCCGACATGCTGAACACTTAGAAGCTACACTTTTGACCCGATTTGGACAGTTTTGTTTGTTCTGCTGATTTGCTTAGAAGCACACTTAGGCTGTTTGCATCAGGTGTTTTCATCGAGTAGAAATGAATACACCTATAAACAATTTTTTTGTTCGTGTATTCAATTCTACAAGAGTAAATATACTATGTATGAAGGTAGAAGTCCGGCTCCCTGAAATTCACACATGGGTGGAGGCTTTCAGGGGGAACACTTAGACCAAATCACTAGAAAATCTATAGGCTTCATGTATATTCATAGTATTACTCTTTCACGTCCTTGTAATCGATAACTTCATACTCTTATACTTCTCTTTTTAGGGTTTGGGGTGCCCATTAATCCCCTCACTTCCTTTGGGGGTGATTCTATTAAAAAAATCATCAACCTATATTATTAATACTAATTAAACACATTCATATCTACAAAGTCAAAGCATAAAATATGTGCAAAATTGCCAACACTATAAACAACTCTTGTAAAATTTGATATACATCTAACACTAAAATTTCGTATATCATATATCATTAACACTAATGAAGCTAAATCACAAAGTATAAACAAAATTCACCAACAATATGAATATATGTACTAATATTCTTATGGAATTGGATATACATCAAATAATTCGTGTTTCATATATCATTAACAATAATGCCAATCATAAATACTCAAACATTTGTAAAAAGCTCTTGCGGAATTGGATCTACATATACATCAAACAATACCAATTCATGTTTTATATATCATTAACTAAAAATAACAGTCATCGATAGTATAAACACCTTTTGTGGAATTGGATAAACATCAAACACTAAGAGTTCCTATTTCATATATCATTAACACTAATGACACAACACATCATTAAACATATTCATATTGACAAAGCAAAAGCCCGAAGTACAAACCAAATTCACCAACACTATATTTATATTTACTAATATTCTTCATGAATTAGAGTTCGTGTTTCATATATCATTACAAACACATTCATGTCGATAAAGCCAAAGACACAAAATGTATACAAAATTCACCAACACTGAAATATTGTAAAAAAAACGTATCGGAAGCAAACCCATTTAAAACTCAGTGAACACAACTTAGATACAAATTGAAAGCCCAAAAAATTCGAACATATCTAGATTGAGTACCTGTTTTTTTATCGTATTATAGCCTCCTGCTGAAGAATTTGTTGTCGATCAAAACCAGAGCAATTATGTTTTAGGTCAAACGAAAAGGGTTACGCAGGTTTCAAATAAAAAAACAAATCATTATCTGCACAATCAATGAATACCTGCAAGTAGAGCATGAATAGGGGTTATGGTTGACATTATTTTAGTTCAACAGAGAAGATGGTAGTGTTTTAGTTCAACAGAGAGTCTGAAATGATGGTGTTGGTAAGGAAATGCTCTGAACAAAGAGCCCGCGAGAAACTAAAAAGACAAGATAATTATGATTTCATATAATTTGATAATTAATCAATGTAATATGAAAATAATTGGCCAAATAGCCTAATGAATAAATAATAGGTTTTTAATGGATATGCAGGGTGGGTATAAAATAACATCCACACCCGACCCACTACCCATGGCAGGTTTGATTTTCATACTCATACCCGCCTTACACCCCACCAAAACTACATCTATACTTGCCCTATTGAGCCGGGTGTGGGGCCGGCATCCACCAAAATCCTCCCTACTGCCATTCCTAGCAGCGGCGACTGGAAAGAACTAGTCCTACCATCTCCCATGAGTCTAAAAAGCAGGAATTGCCAAGGGCTGTCGCACCCTCAGGAAATTAGACATTTACGATGTCTTCTTAGAAAGCATTCCCTGCATGTTTTATTTCTTTCAGAAACTAAGTGTTCTTAAGTTAAAATGTTGCACTTAAGAGACACCCTGGATTTTCATATTTGCTATTGACTCGAATGGAAATTCAGGAGGCCTCACTTTGTTTTGGAGTAAGGACATATATTTTTCAGTTTTGAGTTAATGTTTTAACTTTATTGACTTTATGGTTAAAGATCCATCAACTGATTTAACCTGGTATTGTACTGGATTATACGGCGAGCAGAAAACCAACAAATGCCGCCTTTTCTGGCAGAATTTCCTTGCACTTGGTAATAACCCCAACCTACCATGGTTATGCATTGGAGACTTCAATGATGTTCTTTTCCAAAGGAAATTTCAAGGTTATAAAAGATGACCTCCAGGCCAAATTACTGACTTTAGATTAGCACTAAGATAATTTAACCAAACTAATTAAGGATATGAGGGATACACATTTACGTGGTTTTAGAATTGGAAAAATATCTGCACGGTCAAGGAAATGCTAGATAGAGTACTAGCAACACCGAGTTGGCAAAACACTTTTCCCGCCTCAGCACTAACTCACTTATTTAGTCACCAATTGACCATGTAGTTGTCTTGTTATGATAAAACTCAACATAGAGATGCTTCGTCAATCCCACGATGCCGACCTTTCAGATTTGAGAATTACTGGACACAATCACTGAGATGTGAGGACAAGGTGCAAAACTCTCAGAACAAAATGTCTACTGATCTCCCCACCGCTATAAAAGAATATCATAGGCCTAGTCGGAGTTCAAAGACCAACATAATAAAAAAATATCAAATTTCTAAACAGCTGCATATTTTTCAACCAGGATCCATTGCCTTGGAAACACAATAACAGATGGTAATACTCAAACAAAAGTTAGAGTATCATTAGACATAGAGGAGGCCAAATGGAAGAAAAAGGCTAAACAACAATGGTTAGAAAATTGGGATAGGAATGATGGGTTCTTTCACGCTTTTGCCAATAAGTGAAAACGGAGAAACACCATTTATGGTCTTAAAGATAGGCAAGGGCAATGGTGAACATAAGAGCAAGATATGGAAAACATCAACCCTGGTCATTTTCATAATCTTTTTGAGAGTACAAATTCATCATTATATTCTATTGATGATTTGACATCTCAGGTGACTCTAGGAGTCACACAAGAGATGAATGATAGATTAAAATAACCATACACTCAAGGAGAAATCATTCTAGCGCTCAAGAATATAGCTACAAACAAAGCTCCTGATCGCCATGGCATGCTACCTTTGTTCTTTTAAAAAATTGGAATGTTGTGGGGGACAAGGTTTCCTATGAATCATTATAGTATATGAATGGAGGAAAATCGATGCAACACATAAATGATACCAATATACTCTCTCCGTCCCTTAAAGATCTTCCAAAAGGAAAATGGCTCAAACTTTATGAAAATTTAACCACCCACGTTCAGACGTAAATTTTAATTTCTGAAATCAATCACGTGGGAAATGACCCACAAAAATGACTTACTTTTTGGAAAAAAATACTGTACACTTTAGGGTAATCATTCCCACCTCCATTTGCGACACCAGATCTGCCCCACCTCTGTCTGCGACTCAGCGACGGGTAAGCAGTGGATTGCCATGACAGATGAACTGCACGAGTTGGTGAAGGTTTGGTTTTGTCCGGCCAGTGGAACATTGGATCTTCAGTATCGGGTATCCATAAACCTATAATCAGTTATTCTTTTTCCATTTGAGAGTCGGGTGAACTCCGTCGGCCACTTCTCCTCCACGTTTGTTGACTTGGGCAAAGCAGGGAAATCATGTTCTTCGTTCACATTGGATCGTCCCTAATCCAATCGGAAGGTGAAAGCAGAGGAGGCAATAAACCCTTTTTTGGAACTCATTCTAGGGGTTGTGAAGGCAATAAACCCCCTTTTTGGGGGAAATCAGGAAGAAAGAAATGAATTTTCAGTGGATGTGTGGGGCAATGAGAGCAGAAAAGTTGTACCCAATTAATACCTTTAGTGCAGTTGGGTGGTGGGGATGGTGGGGGAAATTAATGTCAGTTGAAGATGAAGAAAGGAGATCATGTGAATTCAAAACTCAAAAGAGTTGTTTTAATTAATGTAATTGATATTTTTAATTAAGTCTAATTGAACACTTAATTTTGAAATTGGTCAACATTCATTAATGGTACATTTGTAATTTTAGATTTTAAGTAAGGGTAATTGAGGTATTTCAGTTATGATTTTTAGACTAAAAATGGAAGGAATAGGTATAGGAAGATCTTTTTGGGACGTCTCAAAAAGAAAATTAGGAAGATCATTGTGGGACGGAGGGAGTAATGCTTAATCCAAAAGTCAAGAAACCAACATATGCAGCACAATTTAGACCTATTAGTTTATGCAATGTAGTATATCTAATTATATCAAAATGCTTATCTAATAGGCTTAAAGATTTTAGACACAGTCATCTCAGGTCACCAAAGGGCCTTCGTAAAAAATTAGCTGATTATGGACAATGTTTTAATCGCACATGAGATTCATCAATATATCAGGAGATGAAGAACGGGCACATGGGGTGTCTGTCCATCAAATTGGATATGAGAAAAGCTTTTGAAAAAATTGAATTTCCCTTCCTTCTAAAGATACTCACAAAAATGGGTTTTGACTCCAATTTCGTCAAGCTAATTGAAAACTGTATTTCAGTGATGAAGTTCTCTTTTATGCTTAATGGGAAGCAGTTCGGTAGAGTCATACCTTCCACAAGATTACGAAAAGGTTACCCGATATCCCCATATTTGTTATCATTTGTGGTGAGCTATTCTCGTATATGTTGCAAGAAGTTGTATGAACAAAATATCTTCATGGGATAAAAATATCTAGACATACACCAAAAATATATCATCTCTTGTTTGTCGATGACACATTGATATTAGGAGAAATTACCACACAAGAAGCAATCAAATTAAGAGCATTGTGCAAATATTTGGTTTAGCCTCAGGTCAAAAGATTAATTTTGATAAATCTTCTGTTATGTTCAGCCCAAATACTTCAGAGGGTGACAAATCCCAAATCTTATCTATACTACAGATGTTTGAAACCGTAAATCATGAGAAGTACTCAGGACTCCTAATCTATTTTGGATGGTCTAAGTTAGCATCTCTAGAAAGACTTAAGGATATGATTTGGAAAAAAATGGATTGTTGAGACCATAAACAACTATCCAAATGAGGAAAGTAAGTTCTTATTAAAGCAATTCTACAATCCGTTTCCACTTACACAATGTCTTGTTTTATGTTACCTGAAAACATGATAGACATTGCTCACAAATCATACGCAAGATACTAGTTGGGAAGCACTTCCTAAAAGAACAAGATTCATTGGGCCGAGTGGTGCCAACTTTGTTCAAAAGGCTTAGGGGGTTTAGGCTTCAAGGACCTAAAAATCTTCAACAATGCAATGCTGCAAGCTTGGAGAATACTTAGCAACCCTAATTAAATGGTGTAAAAAGTAATTAAAGTTAAATACTTCCACTATCATCATTCTTGGATGCCAAACTTGTCTATAATCCTCTTACGTGTGGCGATCCATACTGGAAGAAAGACAAATATTGAAACTAGGAGCCCGTTGGCATATTAGATCTAGGATGACTACTAATATAAAACAAGATCCTTGGTTACCAAGCATCGGTATTCCAAAACCCTAATCTCTTCTAATATCCTTCCTAGATGATTTGTCAGTGAACCAACTGAAATTAGAAGGCACTAATATTTGTGATGAAACCCGCATCAGAGCAACTTTCAATGAAGAAGAAGAATCTCTCATTTTGTCCATGCCATGTAGTAGTAAGTTCATGCCATGTTGGAAGCCAATGCGAACGGTAAGTACACTATCAAATCAGGATATAACTTGGGAATTAATTCTCCAATCTATTCCTATGTAGGGCACATGCCCAATAGCAGCTCAGACCCATCTCCACAGTGGAAGCAGATTCAGAACCTGAGGGTTCCGCAAAAAACAAAGCACTTTAGATAGAGGTAGTGCAAGAATTAACTGCCATCAACAGATAATATTCGCCAACGACACTCGAGGCACGAGACCATGTTCTTGATATCCATTGCCCCGTAGCCTACAAATTCTGGTTTGCTGCATACTTACATGAGAAGATATATAAATATCAATAGCCAAGTGCAGAACTATGGACATAAAATCTAACATTGGAACTAACCATCCGAGATATTGCTCTAACAGCCATATTGCTATATCAATTGTGAGATAATCTAAATAAAGTACTTCATGAAGAGAAACACGTTCTCCAATCTCAATATTGGGTTCTGTATGCCAGCAAGCAACTAGACAGCCTCGAACGAAAAAAAGTTATCTTGAGCTCAACCATGTCCAAACCCCGGATACCCCAACGGGAATACTCTATACTTTGATGTTCCGACATCTAGTGCAAACACTTACATGGGATGGTTTATAAGAGGTCCAAATGATGATTGGGCATACGGGTAAGCGCAAAGGATTCCTTTTCCATACATCGCAAAACACGAGTAGGCTCTGTCTTTCAGGTTAGTATTACAATCCTCTTTGGAGAAAGGTTTGTTAGTTTAGCAAGTATGAGAAGAGGCGCAAATCATTGTCAACTCGATTAATAGCCAGAACGATGTCCTATTTGATTTTGGTTTAATTAAAAGTGAAATCTCAAGTTTAATAGAGTCTCACTGTTGTCCGAAAGTGGTTGGATCAATAGACAGGACAATGTAATAGCTCACACACTGACTAACAATGTCTAACAATCTTGAGAATGCATCTCTCAATGGGATCACATCCCACAATGTGTAATACCATTTTTCGATAATTAATGAATACTTTTTAACCTAAAAAAATGGCACTTCATTTTTTTATTCAAGTGCTAAAATAATCCTAACCATATGTTGAAAGTGTCAATATAACCTTGCAAAATTTAATGATGTATGTGTCAATCTAATCCTAGGCGTCGTTGACTTCAATTGTCAACGGGAGATTTGGCCAAAATTTGAGGGAGTGACAATTTTACCCTTGGTTTTAGAAAAAGAAAAAAAATTAAAAAAAGAGAAAATGATATTTCCAGCTCATGGGGCAAGGGTATTTTTTCATTTCAGATCTGGTCAACATTCAAATTGATGAGTCAATGTTGATAGAGTGACAAAAGGTTATAACTGCACACTGCACATTTTGTCATAAAGTTAGGGTTATTTTGGCCCTTTCTCGTTTTGTAGGGTTATATTGGCAATTCCAACTTAAAGTTAGGGTTAGAAGTGTGAAAATCCCCAAAAAAAACTTATGATCACGTGACTCTATAATAAGAAGTCGAGGCTGCAAATGTGTTTTAACTTAAAAAGGTAAAATAAAAAGGGAGATATACAATTATAACCCCATATAACTTCAATATGCGCACATATAACGCTGAGATAAGTTTTAGTTAAAAAATAACTCTAACTACTTTACATAAGTTCAAATATAACCCTAAAGAGTATATTCTAGCATTGACTGGTCATTTTCGATCATTGACCGACTGATAATGATCAAAATGCCCTTTCAACCTAAAGCAAAAACTTGAAAGACAAAAATTCCCTCCGCTCACCACCCCTAGCCAATGAACACCACCATCAGACCACACCTCTGCTGCTCCACCGCTATCGGTTTGCCATCGGTCCACCACCCCGACCCGCCACCCATCAACCCCCCCATCACATCACCACCTCCCGTCAAGTCTGATTTTTGTGCAGCCTCAACTTTCATCGTATCTAGTCCAAGAAATATTTTTGATAAATTAAGATTTGATCTTGTTTTGTGTCCGTGACTTTCCCAGGTGATAGATTTCCTTGTGTTTGTGTTCTAAAGTTTGATCCATTGGGTCCATATTTTTATCTCGATTGATTCCGTGAGAAACTCATCTGTCTACGACCGAAAAATAGCAGACTCGCCACCACACCACATCAAACCCTCCCCCCGACAATCAGATCCGCCAACACACCACATCAGACCCTCCCCCACCGCATCCCCACGCTGCTCTGACCCGCCACCCGTCAGCCTCACCCCGCCTCCGGTACCCATCAACCGCCTTGATCCGCCGCTCCACTTTGACACGCTTCCCATAAGCCTCGGCGATTGGAAAAACGATGAGAAAGACAAGAAGGAGAAGAAATTTGAGTAGTGAAGATGAAGAGAAATTCGAGAAGAAACATAGTGAAGTAGCAGTTGGTAGAAGATGGAGGAGATTAGGGCTTTAAAGGTATGAAGGTAATTTCATTGTTTTTGTATTTTTATTCTTTTTTTATAGAGGGGAAAATTTGCCTTTTTAACATAATCCGGATTTAAATTGCTGGAAAAGGTTATGTTTGCACACCCACTAACTATCTAAGGTTATATTTTACACTTTTAACTATCCCAAGATTATGTTCGCACTTTTGTGAATTATGGAGGGTTATATATGCACTTTACTCAAATAAAAAACTTCAAGTATGCATCGATACGTTATTTACTACTCCAATGAAGGGTTAGCCGGTTAGATCTCTTTAAACCTACTTTTCCTAATAAGGAGTACTTCTTATTTAAGAAGTACCATTGTGGATTTTTAAGGACCACTTCTTAGTAATGAGTTGATCCTTAGTTAAAGAGCATGTACCTCTTTCTTTTTGTAAATACCAACTAATCTGTCATTTAACATGACTTGTTTTATAATTTAATTAATTATAATTTAAAATAAAAAATAAGTGTCTAAGAAATGTTTCTTAGATCTACTACCATTGTTGGTAATTTATTTTCATTTAATTTTTGTCAAAATTCATGTAGCTTCACTTCTATTTTAAATCCACTAACGATAATTCCTCAGTTCGGGAATATTAGCTTTGGAAATGAAGGGAATATTAGCTTCCAGAATTCGTCTAAAATAAAACCCCCAATGTCAAGCTCGATCATTCGGTTGCCTGCGATAGTATTATGGATTTGGGAACAACGATGAGTGGACCGGAACTCTATTATCTTCCACCGCCGCCGTTGCCTATGCCGTCGGCGCCGTCGTCACAGGATGATCTCCCCCCTCCATCTGCATCACATCTAGACCCCTCTGTTCCTACCCGCCAGCGCTTTGATCCCAGCCGAAGTAAGTCCCTCTCTCTCTCTCTCTCTGATGACCATTATCGTCTAATATTTGTCGCAATCATGTTAAATGTGGAATTATGTAGCTCGAATCCTAGGTGATTGCTTATTCATTCCGACCCCATGACTCTGAGGACATTGGCTTTATATTTCTTATTGACTTCTTCTATCTGCTGATGTCTTAGCCTGTTACTGAACTAAAATTGTTTGTATTGTTTCTGTAAGAATGGACATTAGGTTTATGTTTCTTGTAATCAACATCCTGAGTTTTGTTTATTTATTGGCAAAATATGGAGGGTTTGGAAACTAAACATGGAATGTGTGAATAGGATGGTCTTGGAAGTTAGAGTGCTGTTTTCAGGGGCAAATTTTGAGGTTTTCTGTTGACATTGGATTTCAAAGCTTCCAGGCTTTCCACTAAAGAAGAATTGTTACTATTATACACGAAGAATTTCGTTTGGTTGCTGTTTTTGGTCGCTTTTCTGGAAAGTATGCTAATTGTATTCTTGAAACAAAGTTACATGCCAAAGTAAAATTGATATAATGCCTCCCTTTGGTCTGCCTCAAATTACAATGGGCTACTCCTTGCAGTGATTGGTATAATCCGAAGAAAGGCCTTGGTAAGAGATTTGGCTGCTGTATACCACGCTGAGTGCCTTACGTACTGCCAAGGACTCTTGGAACTTCAAAGAAAATCGGAAGAGGTTAGCTCACTAGATATTATTACCTACTAGATGCATTACCTTGAGGCACCAATTACTCTTTTCTATAAAGGTTCACTTGATAGACATCTTCTGAAATTTCATGTAGATTAGTGTTGGAGGCTCAGCAACGGAATGATCTTAGAGCTGATTCTATTATGTTTGTGTGTGGATAGGTCAGCTTGATGATGAAATATGCTGCTGATCTCCTATTTATTTTCTGCCACTGCTCATGGTTTTCAGCGTGATTCAATTGATTGTTGACCATTAATCTGTCCGACCACTTTGCTTGAACCCAAAACTTTGGCATTCGTACTGTCTATGTATTAATAGTCAATCAAATAAAATAAAATAAAACAAAACAGTGTCCTGCATCTGCAAGTGGTTTTTAGGTAGGCGTTGAACTCGTGATCGAATAAAAATGCCTTCAAACTAGTTGCAGTTTGCTTCTAATTCTAATGTTCACTGATACTTAGACATGATTTGAAATGATATAATATGTTTCATTGCTTCAACTTTGATTAGTTTCTTCAAAGTGGAAGATTCACATATATAAAGAAGAAAATATATGATGATTGATAGTGTGTAGAGGAGTGACTTGGTTGCTAAACCGATTTGATTGTATGAAACATGTGATGAAGTCAACTGTAAATTGAACAACTTGCTACGGTTAAAATCTAGGTGCTTCTGTCAAGTGTATGAACCAATTAAGTTTCGGCTTTTTATTAGTAGTAGCCAATAGCCATTGCGCGCTACACTTTATGTAACCAATGAGTTTGTGCTTGTACTTTGGTCAGGTTTAATTGAACACAATGTCAACAGACTATCCACATACACAACACGATATTGTAGCGTTGTAGCTTGATAGGCTTCATGTTTAGTCAAATCAAGTTTGTTTAAGTGCATCAGTGGTGATCTTTTGAAGCCCTCAAATTTCTTCTTTGATGTGTGATTTGCATGTTTCTTACCGACCAATTGTTAAATCACTTGATGGTTATAGAAGTATATTTCTCTGTTCATATTACTTGGCTATAAGTGTTACTTCTTCATTTCATTCTCTCTGAATTGCATGTAGTCTTATGTGGATCTCAAAGTTGAAGAAAATTCTCAGAAAGAAACAATGAGGCCTCCAAAGCGGCGGAAGATACCTCGTTAGGCATTGGATCATTTTACGACTCAGGTATTTCCTTTGGTTTTACTAAAATCTTTGTAGAATATATCTCTCTTGTGTATGGTGGCATTTACTTGACTTGTTGATTCCAGGTTCTATCAAGGCTGAATTTCTTGGTCTATGTTATTTAATTGGCTGTCGAACACGCTGAAACTCGACTCTACTGGCTGTCAGAGACCATAAAAGGGCATATCGAATGTCATGTATTTTCACTCTTCAATTATTTCACGTATTAGATAATCTTTTCTTACCCATTCCTTGTGCATGTAACATGTAGAGTTTCGATGGATAGCTAAAAATCAAAGGCCGCGTTTTTTCAGAATAAGAACAAAATATTTAGGAAAAGATTGGAACATATTTTCATCACAAACCGACTGAAGGAACTCAAGTAAGGTTTTGAGCGGGCGTGGAATTGGGCTAAGACTAGGATCATGACCGGATGAAAGGATTGGATCCCGGTTATGACGTATTTAATTATTGAATTGTTGAAGATTTCAATAAAATAATAATAAATCATTTAATATTTTTTTAAAAATAGACATATATTCATATATATTTAAACAGAGGATAGATTACATGTAGTTCTAAGATTTGGGTCGATTTTCTTACACATTCTGGATCATTTTGTGGAACTCGACTCGACCAAAACTATGAGTATTTTGACCTGGTCCGACCCGACTTGTTAAATACAAAATTTTGGATCAATTTGGGTCGGGATAACTGACCCGCTCCGACCCTTGGGCTACCAAAGGTGGGGGATAATTTTATTAAGTTCCCCGGAGTTTAAAAGAATATAAACATTGAAACTCGAGTTTGGAATAAAATACATCGTGGAAATCATGGAATACTCCCCAAAATAGATATAAGAGCTATGAAATTCATTCCCTTCACCTTCACTTCCCGTGTTAGTAAAGAAAATGGCCTAAACCAAATGACGAGGTCTAAGGCGGCCTCCCACTTTTTTGCCTCCACCCCCTATGTCGACTGAAAAAGGTGGCCTTCCGTTTTATCCCCTTGCATATTACTCTCCCATAAGTAATATACTTTGAATGGAACGTGGATCAGCATAAGATTATTGCAGATCAAACATCTTGGATCAGCATATATGGACATCCAAACCTCACTGGCCATCTCCATCTCCATCTCCATCAGTTTTCCAAGTCATCCATGTGTACCTGTCATTAAATAGAAAAAAGAGTATCTGGTACACATTTTTGAGTTCTTATCTAGCTCTAATATAAGGAAATTCTCTAGCATCAAGCATAACCAATCCCATAACACTTTGTGGCAAAGATTCATGCATAAAAATACTGGAAATCTTTGTGTTACTGACTAACTTTGCAAGAGCATCATCAACTGAATTTGCTTCTCTGAAATTATGTGAGAAAGAAACTAAAAGTTCACCTGTGAGACTCCATATGGTTCTGAGCAAAGGAATGAATCTTTATGGAATCTTATACTCCTTTCTGATCATCTTTAATAACATCAAAGAATCTATCTCCACTTGAATGTCATTATATTCATGGAATTAGGTTGTTTACAAGCCAATGATTAAAGCTATGATTTCAGCTTCCAAATTGTCCTTATCTTCTAGATACTGAGACTTTGCAATCAGAAATTTTCCTTGTTGATCTCTGATTACCACTCCAGCTCCAGCAGCTGCCTTAGAATTAAGAGAGCAACCATCTGTATTGAGCTTATAAAGTTTCTAAGGAAGTTTCCGGACTACTATGCTCTGTCTACTATTTCTTGCATTTGTATCAATTGGAGCTATTGACAGAAGAGAAGGGTGTATATGATCTTTTTCTGAACCTTTCCATCTCAATCCATTAATAAAAACCAAATATCTAATTGTATCTATGACATTTCTAGCTATGCTCATCATCTCAGGATCTTGATTATCATAGATATACTTATTTCATGCACACCAGATAAACCAAGAAGTTATTGATGGGATTAATCTTACACATACAGTTTGCGGTTTAGATTTTAGTTCTACATTCCCGTAAAAGTAAAATCTATCCCAGAGATTTTGAAAATGAATAACTTCCACATCAAAAAACAAGCTTATCTGGTTCCATATACCTTTGGTCCAATTACAATTATTGAAACAGTGATAAACTTCCTCAGAATCACTTTTACAGAAAGGGCATATAGATTGCAAATAGAAACTATAATCCTCTAAGATGTCAGATAGAGGTAATAGTCTGTTTGGAAGCCTCAATGTGCAAACTGGAAAAAAATGGTGGGAATTTAAACCATAAGTTTTTGAAAGATTCAATTTTAAACCTCTTAGGTCTAAGAATTTCATAAGCAAGAGACAGGGAAAATAAAT
>JAULKM010000006.1:12631191-12644209 GCA_032355605.1 Rubia tinctorum | reverse complement strand
CTAATTCAGTTCGAGCCCAACTCAAAACAAAGCCCAAAAGTTGACGATATTCAACTTGTTTTACAATCATTTTCCAACAAATTTCACCACATTTTATGTAATTTGTTAGCGCCTTATTCACTTGGTCCATCAGTTATGCACCAATTGCTTGCTCTTTGCCAAACACAGAGCACATCATACACTTCGAACTGACACAAAACCCATCCAGTTCAGACATTCGAAAGAGCCCGCTAATACCTTCCTCAAACAAACATCAATTTAAGAACAACCTTCCACATTACCTTAGTCTGAAGCCAATGTACAGAACAACAACACACACAATAGCTTGCTTATCAATCCTCTGTCACTAAATGTTCTCCTAATTTAGCCAAGTTGTCACAATCAAGTAGATACGACCAAATATGAAATAATCTCCACCTAAAAACGGCTTCTCCTTTTCTCTTCTTTCTGATACTTCAGTCACAAAACAAAATATCATACTACACCCAGGATATTCACACTGCTATTGAGTTTATATCACAACCTATTGTACTTTCACAGATACTAAATGTTTCAGGTTGCACAATCTAAGCCACTGCAAGGAATAATTTCTCACACAAATCACCATTCAATCTAGCAATCCAAGTCAAATCACAGTAAATTGCTGAGCTACAGAATACCATTGTGATCTCGATCACATAATGTTGAACTTAGAACTAGACACACAAACGTCAAGAAAGAGCTAAGCCTCCTCCAACGAGGAACTCACAAAACCTACAACCTCATATCAAATCAAAATCCTTAAACAAGAACATCGTACAAAATCAGAAGCAACTCTACATTGTACCTCTCCGTGAAGCTACAAAGCAAAACCCTTGAGATACTCCGGGTCACGCTTGGCGCGCTCCTGAAACTTCTTGAACCACCGGTCCATTATGTCCATGGGCACCACCAGCTTGTTGCCGTCGACCCCACAGAACGACTGCATGAAATTGAACAGATTCTCCCCGACTTTCATCGCCAGCCGTTCAATCCTCTTCTCCGCCGTCACGTCCAGAGAAGGCAGCGACGCCAGGTCCTCCACGGAGACACCGATCTTCGCCGACAACGGAGCCGCCTCCGGCGCCGTGAGCTGCAGCTGGCCGCCGGGCTCCGGCCAGGGTAGAGAAAGCACCGCGGAAGGGCGCGTGACCGTCACCGCGCCGCAATAGAGGAAAGCGGAACCCGGTGACTGAATGTAGACCGCTAGCGCCTTGTCCGGAGGGAGCGTGAAGCTGTTCAATAGGAATATACAGACTTCTCGGATTGAATCGTATTCTTCACCTGCAATAATCAAGAGGCGGGAAATAGCTAAGCAAATTCATTTCACCAAATTAATGAGGGGGGAAAGTTGAGATTTTTTTAGACATACCCACGAATGTGTTCATGTCGAGGACCCAGTGGAAGGTGTCGATTTGAGTGAAGGTTGAGATGTCCATGGGGAAGCTGCGGTTGGGGAAAACTACTCCGAACATGGTGTGTTACCTATTCGGATTAATTAAGGCGGTGATGACTGATCAGTGGATGGATAGAGGAAGGATTGGGTTTCGATTCTTTCCGAGGCTTTTGAATTTGCCGGGAAACTGGAAGTGGAAGTATTGGCCGGGAAGCGGGGAGGGGAAGCGAAGAGTTGGAGAAGGATCTAGAAGGTCCCAATTACACTACCACATCTTTTTCTAGAACAACTCGTGATAGAGTGTAATTCACCATATCGGTGAGTCTGTCTGAGTATGATTAAATAGGATACAAAGATAATACATACAGTGAACCTAGACTAATCTAAATATGGACAATATCATGATTGGAATCAATCATGATACAGAGGATAATCTATCATAAGCAAAGAAAAAAATACTCCAATACAGTAAATCCGCCTTTCATCTCTCATCCTTCACTAGTTTACCACAACTATAAAATTATCATACTCAACTAAGTGAACCGTTGGAACTTATTTCCTTTATCATTCTGGAAGTTCTCTACAACAACTCGGAGAGGTTTCATAGGGGAATTTAGTCATAGAAAGAAATTATTTACCGCATAAAAAAATATGATTGCATCAACTTGTCATGGAATGAAATTTGAGATAAAGCCTTCATTTAATTTGCCCCTTCTTATGAAGAATATTTGACTTCTCATTCATAATTCATGTACACAAAAGTTATCTGTATGTAGCTAGTGGTGGTGAAGGCGTGGGTGGGGGTGGAGTGGATTGGTATTATAGATGATGACATTATTGATAAGTGCTTATAAGATATTCCATCTCCACAGCACGAAAAGTCTAAAGCCCCTTTCAGAAAGGGGGTGGCACTGACTAATGCTGACGGTTACGGAGAATAAAGCGATGCCCTAGCCGTCCACCGTCTGCCTGAGGATTAAAAAGCGTCAAATCTCGCCTAAACTTTGCACTTTCTTACGTTATCTGTCTAAATTTTTTTTATCTTCAACTTTATCGTGCTACAAATCTTACTCAGCAATGTGCAAATGCCGGTCTTCATGACTAAAGAAGCTCCACGGGAACAAAAGCAGCGGTTGAGCCTTACTTTTCTATGGAACAACATCCATGGAATCCACGTCCAAAAGGGTTGAACTTTATTCCAAGCAAATGATTCAAAAAATTAAAAAAAAAAAAAACAAGATTGTATTCCCTTCCATCAGGCACAGATATAATAAGAAAGATGACGGGTAATTATTTTTTGACAATCAGCTGTACAATACAATATTTTGATCTGTGCATGCATGGGATCATAAATGTCTAAAAGCGAAATATATGTAGGTTTTGGATGATTGCTAACAGTAACAGGGAACCGAATCTAGACCGGTTCAAGGTGTTGGTGGTGGTGAGGTCCATTTGACTATAAAATGGATATTTTGGCGTAGATAAGGTGACCTTCACTTGTTGGTTGGTTTGGCTGTAGCGGAGATCACATGATTCATGTTACCAAAAATTCGGCTTCAAACTTTTCAGCCTGCCGGAAAGAAACTGCACAGTCGACGTTGATACATTTAAACCTCTTTAACTAAATCTGCCTTGTCATAATGAATTGGCCAGCCTTGAGCAGTAAAATCGTTGAATAGACCAAGCTTCCATATCGCACTTCTACTGCCTGCTTCAGTTGAAAGCCGAAAAGACAGTCATACATTTTATTCAAAAGTAGTATTTTCTGTAATTGTCAAAGAACGTTTGCAAAACAAAAAGCCGGAAAAGGACCAACATGTTTTCGCCAATCCACATCTTATTCAGACGTCATAACACTAAATTGTCCATTTTCTTTTGCTATGATATTTGATCAGCTGGCGAGCACGCCAAAATTTATAAGGAATTCATGACACGCTGAAAAATCTCGACTCGATAAGACAATCTTTTTGTCACGTCATTTTCTTTCCATTGTCCAACCCTTATTGAACAAAATTTGTAGGAAAAAGTAGCATTTAAAAAAGAAAAAAAAACAAGAGATGAATAGTCAAATATGAGTTACCTTGGGAGCAGAAGAGGTGAGAGAAACAGAGGCGGAGGAAGGAGTGGTGGAGGAGGAGGAGGAGGAGGAGGAGGAGCTGGAGATTGAGAGGAGGCCGACATTATAAGCCATAGTTCCATCCGGATGAAATAGACCGTAGTTTCTTTCAGAGGTCGGCCCAGGCTTCATGTCCTCGTTAAACAGCGCAAACACATAAATTTCAAGTCTCATATTCGGACTTAGAGGAGTCCCTTCACCAGCAAACTGCCTTCTCATAATGTTTCGGTTGTAAATGGCTGCATTTTGCAATGTGGCTCCAATTTCATTCTGATCTCCCTTGGATGGCCATCCCGTTTCGGACACGCCTACTTGGATTCCCTGGAACCCCATTCTAGCCATGGCAAATATGACGGCATCAACCTGAGCGTATAGCATGTTGTCGTAGTGGAGTTTAGTGTAAGGATCCGTCATCCCTTGACTTGGGCTGAACAGAACGTAGTCTAGAGGAATTCTGTTGGGATCGTCCTTGTAAGCGAAATAAGGGTACGCGTTGATCCAAAAGGTTGCCTTTGTGCTCTGCAGAAACTGCAGAAACTGTGGCATGATACCATTCAGCTCGGTGGAAAATGTTCCCGCGGAAGGTGGATACGACACGGCCAAAACAGCTAGAGAGTTGGGGGTGGAAACTTGTATGGCCTGGTCAAGTCCTAACCGCACTAGCGCTGCATGGATGCTCACAATGGCTGGTACTATATGAGACAGCAATGTGGTGTCGTCCCCGGTGAAGACCTCGTTGCCCACCGCGATTCCGGTAATCTTTGTGGCTGGAATATACGGCCTAATTCGCGTGCTTACCCACTGAAGAGCTGCCTGCGGATCCATCAACGTTGCCAGCATGTCATTTTCCACCGTCACAATCAGCTCCGTGTTGGAGTTGGCAAAAGCTGCTAGGACGTCCGGATTTGTGTCGTAGATTCTGGCCTTGGTTACCTTGAGTGCCTGCAACAAAGTAAGCACTTTCTGTGGAGGCGGCAAATTGTTGGCCACTTGACCGTAGTTGATGCCCAAGCAGTCCACCTCTCTGACTAAACCGAGACCTGATGATACAGAAACAAAATTATTAGGCACAGACGCGTACGTTGTCAGGAATTCAGGAGAGTGACGACATATACCTGATAAAGAGAGCAAGAATCCAAGAAGAATACATGTCATTGCGACCCCAAAAGGCGTATTCATCAAAAAAGCGACTTTTCGATGGAGAAACCGTCGATCAGGGTGTGGGGTACGGAATGGAGAAATCTCTTAACTTGTGGTGGTGGAGGAGAGGGAAGAGGGAATGAAATGGCAACACACACGCTTATATACCCAACACTAGTAGTTTCTAATCTTTGGAATTCTTTCCTTTCCTTGTTTGGTTTTTAGTTTTTTCGGGTATAAGTTAGAGGTTACCTAACTTTCAATGACTTGCTCTCTACATTGTTTACTAAAGCAGGCCAAATCTTTTGCAAAAGACCAACTTACCCCCAACTTACGGGGAACCAATCTTTTTCTTCAGCACAAAGGAACCGGACATCCAATCCACTCATTCATTCTATGCATGTTTACAGACTTCATTTTATTTTTTATTTTTTTCTTTTCAATTGATGGTGTGTGAATTATGATTATTTTGAATTATGGCTGATTACAAAGAATTCGGATTTCCATTTTGTGTGTAGTCGGAATTACCCTTGTACAAATTGTGTATTTATAGTTTAATGTACATCCACCACACACATGCTAATTTTCTCTCATCACATGGTATGATTGCAGCGCATGTCCCTTCTTCCAATGTTAGTGTTGTATACACTAGTGGAGGAAAGCCTATTAAAGGTGATTATATCGAATCATAAGTGTCTTCTCTAGCAGTGCTTTTGATCGATTTCGATGAAAGAATGTTTCGAAAATCGCCTTCTATTAGGTCCAAAATAGGTTTCAAAGTCGAAACATATTTCTGACCTTCTAAAAAAAGGGCCGCCAGAAACCTAAGGTTTTCGAAAGCTCTTGGACTTCTCCGGCAGAGGAGCAACAAGAGACAACAAACATAATGATCTGCAAGCACTAAAACAACCAATAACAACATCAAAATTGTGCTTGTTTGATATCAAAAAGACAACAAACATTATGAACAACAAACATTAAGATCTGGACTTTTGTTTCAAAAAAAATCTAGACTTTAACACTAACATCTTCTAGGCCTGGCGGTGGTGGAGGCGATGCCATGGATGTATTTGTATAGTCCCAAATCCGGAACATAGGTCCGAGTGTAGTTTCGAGCTCGTAAGAGAGTGGGTTGGGTCAAAACATGGAGGTGATCACTCTTCCTCCGGAGGAACACTAATCGGATCCATGTTCCTCTCTCAGATCTCCTTTCGGAAATTGTTCCTCAATCGGAACTACGATATATTAGGTGTTGTGTTTGTAGTATGAGTTCTGAAATCGAAACCATAAAGAACAGTCAAAATTAATTTTGGAGGAGCTGATGCCCTCATTTGTTAGTTTTAAAAAATAAGAAGTTTCAGGTTAGAATGAGATGAACATTGGACTTCTTAAAGATCTAAGGTATGTTTTTTTAATGTTTACTGGTTTAACAAATAAAATATTTATTTTATTTCTAACGCGTGGTGTAGGGTTTGTTTGTTGGTAATTAATTAAATTGATTTTGATGACAGAGTATAAATTGTTGAACTTGAATAATATGGTGATCTCTTGTGTGATAGATAATGAGTTGAAAATGATATTTCATTGTAGGTAGTTTTTTAAGGGGGGAAGACACTTGTAGCAAACTTGATATTCTAGAAACCATGGCACAACTCATGATCTGAAACCCTAGCAACGTGGAGCCGCGATTGCGATCTATTATAAATATAGGAAGACCACCACTGGTTCAAGTAAGCATAAATGACTGAGAAATACTAATTCTCTAAAGGAAAGAACAGATTTGATCGTCAGAGTACTTTTCCCAGAATCACTTCTGGGGTCTTTCTTGCCGGACTACACTCGCACTACGGTGATCACCATCTACCTCGCCTGACAGGGATCACAACATCATTGGCGTCGACTGTGGGGACAAAGAAAATTTTCCTTTTCTGAGTCCTTTATTCCTTTCAGGGTAATAATGGTTTTTACCAGAAGCGAGAAGAGACAGAATAATCACACACAAGAACGAACGACTACGCATAGCCAAAGTACGCACCCCAGCCTAGATCAAGAATACATTCTGAGCCGAGAACAGGAGCACAGTCGAGAACCGGAGCACAACTGAGAAGACAAGGATGAAGATGAAGAGGAAGCCGAATATCCCAATGCAAATCAAGAAAAGGAGAGGAAGGCTTTTGCAGCATTCTTGGAAGTGAATAGGGAGCACATATATAACTATTTTCTAGCCACTATTAAGCCAAAATCCCCAAAGAAAAAAAAGAAGTGAGTAGGAGGCATGAAAACCTTAATTACGAAAAGGAGTTAAGGGATATAGTGGCAGAAGACGATATGGACCAGTCACCACTAGCACCGTATCTTAATGATTTCAAAATGCCCAAAACTTCAAACTACCATTGCATGTGAAAATATATGATGGAACATTGGACCCTAAGGAATTATTACATTCCTATTACAATAGTACGCGATTTTGTGATGCGGAAATTGAACTAGTCTGCAAAGCTTTTCCTATTTTCTTTTTGGGGAAAATGATTACATGGTATGATGACCTACCAAGTGCTAGTATTCGTTCTTAGGCATAGTTATCAGACTTTTTTTTGGGATGCTTCTATAAGAAGCGGAAATTAAACAAAACTATAGCAGACATAAACAATATAGCCCAGCAAAGCGATGAAAGTCTGGAAGACTACCACAATAAGTTTGTTACTGAAAGTTTACAAATGCTCGATCTAACACACCAATCATCACTAGGCGCATTCATGAGAGGTATGGGATCAGGTGAGTTATATAAGGAACTCACTACAAACATGCTTGCGAACCCTAGAGAATTACAAAAAATATTTGAAATCTATGTTCTGACTAAAGAAGCAAACAACCATAAAATAGAGCATGAGTGAGGCCGAAAAAGGATAATGGAAGATCCACATAAGGCCTTTGTGAAAAGAGGAAAGGGAAATATCTACTTCAAAGGAAAATATTTGGGGGTGGAGATGACATAATTCCCAGAAACACCATTGACGAATTCACAAAAGGAAATTTGGCAGGCAAACAGGGAGTTGTTTCGCTAACCTATGCCAATGATAACATCACCAGTACCCGTTCTAAGGAATACTGCTGCGCTTTTCACAAGGACCATGGACACGAAATTGAATACTGTAGAGACTTGAAAAGGTAGATCGAGGAGAATTTTCAAAATGGCAAGCTGAGCCAATACAAAAATAAGGATGGATGACACCGTTAAAACGAAGCCAAAAAAAGTGGAGAATGCCCTGGAGAAAAACCTAGGAACAGTGAATATGCAAAACAAAAATTAGCATATGAAGATGAGTTGGTGAATGATGGTTGAGAGAAATTAATTCTCTTGATCCATGGATCAACAAAGGCTTTGTCTAGAAACACCTAGAAAGCTAAGGATAGATACTCCCCACCATAAGAACCAACAGACAAAAGGTTTCGTTGCGACGATACGATAACATTTAGCAAAAAAGATGTGGTTCCTAACTCTTCACCTCATAATGACCCAATGGTCATTGTCTCTAAGTGATGTGAACCATATAGCATGCGTTAGCCGATGTATTTAACACATTTATTATCATCTTTTGTTTGGTTGATTACTAGTTTTAGTTAGGTTTATACGACAAAGGGTTTGGACGACCATTATTGATTTTTTTTGTCTAAATCCCGAGTTTTGAAGACTTAATTGAAGCTAATGGATATTTTGTATTCACGGGCACCTAGATCTTCCTTTGTGATCTCATTAGTATGTTGCTCGTGAGAATTTTTTTCATCTTTTGTAGAAGGTCATCCGCAAGGGTGGTAGCAGATATTTGAAGGCAATTCACAAGGATCGTAGAAGATATCGAAGGTCATTTGCAAGGATGGAAGTATATTGAAGGGAACTAACTCTTAAGCATGGAAATAGATGAATTGGGACCAAGAAATGCGGATTCAAAAGTCGAGAAGGCCAAGTCCAAAATGAAGAAATTGTTTTCTGGGAATTGCACAAAGTTCTGGGAAATATCCAAGAATAATCTTCCCTTAAGAGTGGCACCACTGGATTCTTCTTCTCGAGCACTATAAAATTTACTACAAGAACTCTCAAATCGAACTAATGGTTCATCCATAGCGGACCAAACATGTCGACCGGCCGAACCAGCCGCGGTTAACGCGAACCGCACAAGGCTAGCATGAGGCTAAACCTAGCATGGACCATTCCACACCACATGGCCCGTGTCAGGGGTCTTTGGCATGACCATTTCCAAGCAACACAAGACGTGTCAATGCCCAACACGGACCAAGTGGAATCGAATGAGCCTTCTCTCCTAGCTATCTTTCATTTTCTCCAAAGTTGCCAAGAATTCCAAGTTTCATCAAAATAGGTCTTCGAGTGCTTTTCCAAGAAGTCCTCTCGACCTATCCTACTAAGCAAGTATGTGATGGGCTTGAGTAGGCCTAGAGCTCATAACGTCTCCTTGCAAGCAAACTATGTTTTTAAGATGGTACTCTTCGGACCACTTAGGTACCTCCACCCCGGGTTAGGATCCCAGATATTTTGGTTAAATCCATGAATTCATCAACCAAGCTAGCGGGGTGGGAGGAAGGGTAGTTTTCGGCCCTCATTTCACAACTTTTACCAGCTTCTTCCCTTTGTCACCCCGGGAAGATGTCCCTTTTTCTGACCTAAGCTCTTTGGAGACATCCTATTCACATCAAGAAAAAGGTGGTAATGCAATGAAAATCAAAGTTATGCAACAAGACTTATTCATAAAGAACACTTCTTCCCAAATAGCCACAACATTCCCAAAACATGTTATCTCCACATAAGGGCTATTCAATCAAGAAACATTCTTTCTAAAAAAATCAACCCATGAATAATCATAACATCCCATCAAGAGTATCATGCAATCAAGAATCATCCCTCCTAAATCATCACATTCAATGAAGATCACATAATCAAAGCACACGAACAATACACCCACCCCCACACTTAGTTTAGCACAAAAATGTTATCAAGCACAAAGATCCTCATCACATCACCATCATGCTAAATAAATCAAGTAAACATAGATCTCAAAGGATTACCCGGCATTTAAATCCAAGAGATGAACAATTCACACAAGAAGAAGCAAAAAATGCTAATTTTTGAGAAAAATGGCTCAAAATTTTCGAGATATCCCAAGGAGGGTGAGAGTGAGTGTTCTTGAGAAATGTGAATGAGCTAAATGAATCCTATGGGTGAGGTAATGTACTATGGATAAGAATTTCAGAAAAGAATGTGAATCAAAAAGAGATACACATGAGATAAGGATGACATTTTTAAATTAGAGAATGAGAGGGACAAAAAGTACCAATCAATTTAAGCATAATGGAGGTTTTGATGTACTATTTATACCAACAATTGAGGTAAAACACAGATTTTTATGGACTAATGAGCGAGGAATTCCATGTTTTAGTTTAAATTTTGAATTTAAAAAAACTGAGTTTTTCCCAAAAATCTCAACATATTAAGTCTGGCACCAGGCACCCCTCGTGCCAAACATCCGGCAAGGCTCGTGCCAGAATTCAACACGAGTCGTACCAAGTGGAAAAAGCCGTACCATAATTCAGCACAAGGCCCGCCTCGTGCGAATGGGTGTGGCACAAGGTCAGTGCCTTTTTCATCCTTTTTCTCCCTTTTATCGAAAATAATTTTCAACCAAAAATCCCTACATCCTTTCAATAAAAAAGAACAAGACTCGAACTCAATTTCATCAATCAACAAGAGTTTCATCTCAAAAATATTTGTCACATACTAAAAACATGCAAAATCTACCAAAAGATATCAAAACAAAGAAAGAACAAGCACTGTATACGTATTTTCGTTCTCACGAATTATTCCATTTTTCATGAATTTAATTGAAAGCACCTACCGTTGGGTCTCTGAAGTCGCCATCGGAAACTCCACCCACGATGACGTCTTTATGAAGAGGTCTCCACAAGGTGTCATCCTTACTTTTGAGCGCTTTGTTCGCTAAGAAAAGTGAGTCTCCCTTCATAGCCAACGTCAAGTCCTTAGCCATTTCCTTAAGTTTAGGAGGGGGTCAAGGGTGTTTTACATCCTTGCCACTTTCCACTAACTGTTGCATGTTAGTGAGCATAGAATAGCAATCCAAGATGGACAAATCATCATTAACATCATGCAAGGTAATATTTTCATTGACATGCTCATCACAGTTAAAGTGCAAGGTAGGAATTCTATCATCACTTTGAAGGTCATCAAAAATCTCATCAATTAAACTATCCTCATTGTTATCAACAAGAGTCACATCAAGGAAATCATCATTATCTATCATGCAAGATTCATAATGTTGAATATCTTCTTCATACAAAGTTATGCCTTTATACATAAAATAAAGGTTAGGAGAATCATGCTTATATTTGTAAATATCAAAACCAACCCTATCCATGTCATCCTCTAAGGTTAGTGTTCCTGAATGAACATCAATCTTAGTCTTTCATGTTTTAAGAAATGGTCTCCCAAATAAAATTGAGGGTGCACCATCATTATGTGCAACATCAAGGACATAGAAGTCCGCTGGAAACATTAATTTGTCAACTTGGACCATCACATCCTTCACTAGTCCCCGAGGACTAGCTTGAGAATAATCAGCTATTTGGACAATCAACCTAATCTCTTTTAGTTCACCTATTTCCAATTTATCATACATGCAAGAGGGAATGACATTAATAGAGGCTCCAAGATCAATGTTAGCATTTTTAACCAACATACCACCTAAAGAAATAGGAAATGAAAACATGTCGGGGTCATCACATTTTGTAGGCAATTTTCTATGATTAAGTGTGACAACTCCCCCCTACTTTCAATTTCCCTATCTTTCTAAATGTTTTGTTCCTCTTTTTTGTGCAAGAAACTTTCAAGAATTTAGCATACGGAGGCACATGTTCAATCAAATCCAAGATAGAAATGCTAACCTTCACATTCTCGAAGAATTTTCAGATACGCTTGTCATTGGTTGTCGCATTTGGCTTTCCCCTAAGTGATTAGGGAAAGGTGGCGGGATGTTCACCCACACCTCGGGTGTTGGAATCTCCTTTATGGGCTCCTCCACAATTAATTTTTGTAACTCATAGTTGGTTTTGTTGTCAATTCATCTTCTTGTAGGGTCTTCTTCTTGAGCTTGCGAACCTCCTTCCCGCTTCACATTCCTCAGATTAATCTCCGATTGGGAGGGAAGTTTATCGGACTCCTTGGCTTCAAGCCATCTTACCGATGTGGCAAGTTTCCCACTTAAAACTCAAGATTTTTAATGCTTGAGAATGTCCTAGTCCCGAGATCTTCAATCTCCCGCCTTGTATGCTTTGCGAAGACATCTTGCTTTTTGGCTAGTTGAGAGATAGCATCAAGGATTTCCTCTCGGTCTGACACTTAAAGTGAGGCATTATTGTTGGAATGCCCTTCTCCTATTTGATAGGGTTGAGGTGGATCTTGTTATCCTTGGTTGTACCCTGGTGGTAGACTGTACTCTTAACCATGGAAGTTTGGATGATCTAAGTACCTCGAGTTGAAGGTGTTTGCATAGGGATCTTGTCTTTCTTCTCCTAGGTTCCCCTGAAACCCATGTGTTTTCCCTCTCGAAAATTGTGTCCTATTTCCTAGATCCATTGTTAAACTCCAACACCTTGACTTCTTCCAAATCCTCCGCCACTTGTGGACATGAATCCGTGTGATGATCAATATTGAAAATTCCATACACTTTTGCTTGTTGAACTCCCCTTTTCAGGAACTCTTTTATCATGGAAGTAAGATCTTGGACTTTCTTCTCTAACTTAGGGATTTGATTTGATTCCTCCACGAGATTCACCCTAGATCGTGTGCCAAATTTCCTTATAGGAGGTCATCGTCGTGCCTCTCAAAGATACAACTTATAAGCCCAAAATGCTTACTAAATACAACTAAGTAGAGAGTTTGGCAAGTCAGGGTCGTCCACAGAGAAGAGGGATATTCCTTAGGGTTCATGCATACAAGGGTGAGTATAAGCCTAGATATATATATATATACATAGATATAAAATCATGTAAACAAGGGGGTTTTGGTTGGTTGGTTTCCTAAGTTATGAAAGTAAAAACAACAAAACTAGCAAAGTCGAGTAACTATGCTAATCATGCAACAAACTAATAAAAAGAGTAAAAACTACAAAGACAAAGCCTTGGGGGCAATAGATATCCGCTTCCATACCTATTATCTATCCTTGAATCCACTACCTATTCACTACCTTAACCACTTGTTGTGAAGATAAATCTTCTATCCTTCTTTGATAATAGTTTACAAGAGTGAATTCGACATCTCTCGC
>JAULKM010000006.1:12604036-12614714 GCA_032355605.1 Rubia tinctorum | reverse complement strand
TGTATACACAAAGGTATAGAAGCTGAAAGCCATTATCTGAAGGAAGCTTAAAGCCAAGAAACATCAAAAGAAGAAACTATTTCAGTGGAAGATGGAACTAGAGTGAAGTTCCATTAATCCAATTTGTTTCTTGACTTTCTCTACTATGATTCATGTTTTCTTTACGTAAGATTCATCCTTTTGCTTAATAATGAAACATGTGTGGCAGTATTTCTTGTCCAAGGATTCCACGAAATCATAACAGTACGGACACTTTTACTACGTATGTTGGTATTGTTTTTTTTATCTCGATTTTTACACTATCAATTGCTAAGCTTGATCACCCAACAGGTGTAAGTTGGCGAGTTCTCAATGAGTCTTGCCAGATGAATAAAGTGTTTACCATGAAGGCAACCAAATTAGGTATATGTGACTCAAGATCGAAATGTAATCCCAATACTCAGAATGCATGGACTATATATTTATCAGTTAAAATCAAGTTGATTAACCCAAGGATATCAAAGATCGATCTTTACTTCACCCAAACTTCATCAGATTCTGTAAGATTGCTATAGAATCATTAAACATTTCAACAGATTCCATTTTCATCCACAGCAATAATTAATCATCATCGTTGCCACCAGATCTGCTGCAACCCTCTATTATGCTCTCATTTAACTTCCTTTTTAGCCATTGTTAATAGATAGTTTGGCACCAAAGTGTTACAACTATCTTAATGTATAACAATATGTAGATTCATGATCTAAGTGGTATTTGCTAAAAAATTGTTCACCAACAAACCACTACTTAAATTAATTTGACAATTGCTATAAAATTGATCTCCGAATGTATCTAACTATTAACAAGCAATCCCACTGTGTAGATTCATGATCTAAGTGGTATTGCTAAAACATTGTTCACCAACGAACCACTACTTAAATTAATTTGACAATTGCTATAAAATTGATCTCCAAATGTATCCAACTATTAACAAGCAATCCCTCTGTGCCACCAAGGAAAACAAAAACATCCACTGAAACTATTTGCAAGGAATAGCAACACTTTAAGTTGTGACTTGAAAACAAGCCATTTCCCAGTGCCCCACAAATGATCAAAAACACAAACAAACCATATAAATATGAAATTAAAGTACTCCCTCCATCCCTCTATAACTGTCATACCACAAAAAATAAATCATTTTTAAATAGCATAAAAATTATGTGGACTAAAAATTATTTTTATCTTATTTTTCACATTCAATTTTTTTCCAAAAATAAAAGACACTAATAAATAGACACCAAATAAGGCAAGACACTTATGTGTGTGGGTGGGTGGTTGGGGAGGGGGGATATGGGAGTAATTTCCTTTGGAGGAATTGCCAAGTATTAAGGCAGTGATTTGAAAACAAGACCAACCCGGTCAGTCTGACCAGAAATCAGTTAAATCTAGACATAAATGATTGTTTGATGAGGTTTTCTATTGAATCACAGCATTTTTTATAATATTGAAGCCTAAACCATGTGTTTTAACTTCAGAAATTATATTCTAGCCCCAAAACGTACATTAACTTTACATTCTTTCACTTATTAATTTTATTTTCTTGATAACATCACTTATTATTTTTTGTTTGACTGGAGTACGGAATTTTAATAGTATATACTACTTCCGTTCCACATGAGGAGTCTTGCTTCTGTAACAAATATAGGTTTAGAAACAGGGCATATTATGTGGAACAGAGGGAGTAATTACTTAACATATGCTTGTGTCACCTTTTCATTCAAGAGGTAAAATGTTTAATGATCACTTCTACTTCAGCAAGTGTACATTTTAATCACTCAAATAAAGGTAAAATATAGGTCTGTCACATTAAAAAAAGTGATGTTCTAGTCCCTTTTTATTGAGCCCATGTTAGATACTAAAACTTCCCCTCTGAAAAATGACAAATTAGCTTATTGTTCCCACGTAGAAAAATTGAACCATTTAGTCTGTGACATTTTATTAGATAATATTTAGGGTTACCACCCAAAATCCATCCAGTTTTCATCTAAATGTGACTATGTGTGCTTCCATCCAGTTTTCATACGAAGTACATATTCTTCCAATAAGGGTGAAATAGGAAGTTTACAAGTACATAAATTTCCAACTAGTTGCTCACAATCCATAAGCAAATTAATTGCAGCACGGTGGATGATACTCTCACATGTGAAAATAATGCATGGTCATAAGTCAAACGACAATACCAAGAAGTCAATATGCCGACCAACAAATTCATCACAGCTCAAGTCTAAGAACCTGTCTTGCTATTAACCTTATATACAATTACAAAACAAAATCCAAAAAATGAGATGGTTTTCCATGAAAAACTAAGGATTTCATTTGTAAGCATTAGGAAAAGGTTTGCTTCCAATTCAAGGGACTATGAACTATGAAGGCGCGTTATTGAAAAACAACGGACAAATCAGTCTCTAAAGTAAATGGATATTTTAAGGGAGACCAAGAGGCTCCCTTCAAAAAATGCTTAGGACAAAATGTCAACTCATGGGACCAAAAAGTCTGGTTGAAATGTTAGTGAAAATTTGGTGTTTAATACCTCGTTTAATATAATTATGCTGATCAAAACGGTCATGAGCATTTATTATATTATGATTTTCATCAGCATTTTATCATATTAAACTATACAGACACCATGATGATATCATCTAACTTTATCCTATCCGACTCAACGACCTGTTCATACTGTAATTCGATTACTAAACCATTCAAAATATAAAGACAAACAAAGATGCTTGTTAATTTACATTAAAGTACCTAATGGCATTTAATATGTGGACCATTTCTTGGGGGGAGGGGGGCTAACAGATTAGCATTGGAAATAGCAAGTATCCCCTCAAGACATCTAAGAAATTAACAGTATCTAATTCACACAATATAATCAAAACAATAAATATTGCAAGTGCGAACAAGATGGAGAAATTGAAACACAAATTCACCTTAGACTTCTGAGGCGCTGGGTTAGTTTTCAGAACACTCCAATTACGTAAGATTTTTTCTTTGGCCCCATCATCAGCTTCCATCTCACTCTCCTCCCCCTCATCCTGGTGGTAAAGAAGAGAAGAAAAACAGTTGACACAATAGAAAAAGACGGGGGGAAAATACTGCTCAATATAAACAAATGAGTTACTCACATCATTTTCCCCAATATCAACAGCCTGTGCCATGGCTTCGTCTATGTCTGTCATCTGTGAAACATAATGATGTTAAAAGCGTAAATGAAAATACTAAATTGCAACAATATAACAGTACAAATAAATGATCTAATCATTAGTCATTTTAAAGTAATTATTAAGTCACAAGTCAAACATAACAATAGAAAACATAAAGAGCTGCAGAAAATATATCAGACATCTTAGGGCAAGTTTACAAAACGAGTGGTAAATGTAATAAACAGCGCGTGAATGCATTTGACATGCTAAATAACGACAGAGTACAAAAGATTGTACCAAAACTTCTCTAAATATGACATAAGATACATGATAACAAACTCAATACCTCTAATTCTTTTGGCTTCTCTTCTGCAAGAGTTTTCTCTAACTCCTCCCGTGAGATTATCTTTCCATGCTGATCAGAAATATATAACATCAAAACTTACGAAACAGAGAGTAAACAAGTAATGAAACTCCAACCTGCGTTCACCATTAAATATGCTCTTTTCTAAAAAAGCTTGTGTGATGGAAAGCCATCTAAACTCACAGCACAGTACAATTAAAATTTCCTGGAATCCATGTAGTTGGAATTGAAGGTGTAACTTACAGCCAAACAAAGAGGTGGTACGAAAGGGGTGGGGGTGCGGAATCAGTAATTTGATTGAGAGTAAACCTACTTGGAGATCATGAACATGTCCAGATAAATTGATAAGAGATACATTGACTTAAAGAAGAAATTAATTTTGTGGGAACCAATTTAACCTCACCTGCCCTTTTCCTTTAAAAAAACTTTCAGCTATTAGCAAGACTTGCTCGTCATCACTTCAATCTACAAGTGCAGTTCAAGTGCAAAACTAGAAAGTTTATAAACAAATGCCTTGAACAATACCTCTTTCAGATAATCCAGCATATTTGGTGTTGGCTGATGAAAATCTGGACCCCTGAAATCAATGACCTCATCTGGATCCTGAATGTAATTAATTGTCGGGTAAACTGGATCCCCACCCCATACTGCAGTGATAGAGTCACTTTATCAAGCCACAAATCTGCTTTATGGATTAGAAACAAATGTTCCAAATTGTCTTCTTTGTCAGTTGTACACAACAGGATGGTAAATCAATATTATCCTGGAGCTACAAAGACGCAAAGCTGACATCCAGATTTCATATGAAAAGAGGAAAAAAGAAAACAAACAGGCAAGGGAAGAAAATATAGAACACATGCATATGTTGGTCTTAGAAGGAAATGATACTAAGGTATAACATCTCAACACGGAAAAAATTCGCTGATAGGGTTTCAAACTAGAAGGACATGTTTGCAAATCTCTGATTAATATTTAAAACAGACCGTTCTCTCCCTCATGTTACAGCTGGTTTAAAATTTGGGTGTTTCCAAGGATCAGCCTCCAAAGATGTATCAATGATTTTGTAAAATAAACGGCACTACCTATATAACTGAGAGAAGCATGCGGTGAAAAAATCAAAAGCATGATATGAATTGTTGAAGGAAGCTCATCTGAAATTTCACATTTATAAATAGGTAGAGCATGAAACTGGATGGTTCATTCCAAGAAGCCTAAATTATATCTCAGGACTCATGCAACTATTTTGTATTCTGTAACTGTGGAATATGATGCAGGCATGTGTAACCAATAAGTAAGCAAACAACAAGACAGAAAAAGAAATTATCAGCAGGACGACATAGTTACTTTGTTTTATTTGATCCTCTCGCATTCTCATCGCTAAAGGATCTCGACGAATTCGAACATCAGTGCCCTTCATGATGCGATATTCTCGATCAGTTTGATGCATGAACATTTGAATGAGCTGTGTGTTCTCATCTTCACCGGTCTCTTCAAAATGTTTTTTAACAGCTTCCTTAGAGGTGTCTTTCTTCCACGCTTTGACCCATTCTGAGTAGTAAGCTAATGGACCAGTATTTTCCAGCCTTTCTTGTTCGGCCTTCAACCTTAAAAATCATAATATTGCCTCAGACATCCACAAGCAAAAACCAAACAGCAGTTAGCCTGAATCTATTCAACAAAAAGAAAGTACATATAGTATTATAAAAAGAAATTCCACACTTCATGAACTAGTTTGCTTCCAGCAAGAAAAGCAGAGCCTTTGACAGGATGTCAACAAAATAAGATATTCCTAGCAAGAAAGAAAGGTTAAAGGTCTACTACAAAATTTCCCCGTTTCCCTTGTTCCCTGAATTCCCCTTCAAAAATTGGAAGTTTTCTTTGTCCCTGACACTAAACCCCTATAATTCTCCGTAAACAAAAACTGAAAAGAGATGTACTGGGAGGAAATTAAGTGAGAGAGAGAGAGATCTTAACGGAAATTTACAGGCTCAACAAACAAGCTAAGTAATTGAATAGCTCTGGGTTTTAAAAAGCGCGCTTAAAGCGCTGAGCGCAAGGTTGAGCGCTTTGTATCACGAAGCGCTGACCAGGACGAAAAGCGCGCGCTTTTTAGCGCTTTTGCCGAAGCGCAAAGCGCTCCAAAAAGCGGGGTTTTATGCTTATGGGCTGTTGTTTCCTTTTTTATAATTAAATATTTTGGGATGAAATGGAGTAGCTTTTAGGGTTAACTAATTCAGGAATATTAACAAATCAGAGTTTAGAGAAGGAGATTAGGTCTATGGGGATATTTTTGGTGGAGATGATGATTTTTTTAATTACCAGAGTTTGGAGCCTTAAATGATTTCATAATAATTTAAGAATCCTTCAATCTTAGTTGTTCAATTTTTCTTACTACCTTTAAAACTTTGAGAATTTGGTATTGTGTTGAAAGCTTTATTTGCCTTTAATGATTTTGTGATATTATTCTAAGTTCTATGTTGCGTCTTAAATGAAATAATCCTAGTTCATGTTTTGTGTGCGCTTTTATCCGAAAAGCGCGCGCTTGCGCTCAGCGCTTCCGTAATTTTTGCCGTTAGCGCTTCACTGCACTTTGCGCTTTTTAAAACCCAGGAAAAATCAAATTCCGAGCAAAAACATAATTCTAAGTGCCAAAAGCTATTAAGATAATTAGTCAGCTTTTTTGAGCTGCACAATCCTTGCTGTCAGCAACTACAAATTGCAGCAGACAGCAACAACACACTTTAACCTAATTGCCGCATAATAGCAAAATGATTCAATTTAATTATTATGCCATGGCAATAACTCATAGATTGTTGCTGGAAATCTAAATTTAGCCAGCGAAGGTTGCAACATGCAAACTAAAACTCTTTCATAGACATAAACAGAAACTAGTCACCAACCTGAAATCAATCAGTGGCCGAATATAATTTTGACCGAACGTGTAGTAGTCGAAAGGTTCTCGAATAGCTTTATGATATGATGAGAATTCAAATGGATCCTGGACGAGAAAAGATAGCACTGATTGCAGTAACAGGAAGGCTAGAAATGCTTATGAGGCTGCGACTTCCCGTAATTACCTTCACATCAATGAATACGCGATCAAATAACAAAGCCATGTTAGACAATACAACCTCTGGTGCCTTGGGATCTCCACTTTCCAAAACCTAAGAGACATAAGTCAACCGCGGAAGATTTAGCTCCAGATAGCTATAGAGTTAACAAAAGAAAGAAAATGTAGAGAAGAACGCCTCACCCACAACAAAATGACACTTAAAGTGAGGATAAATACATTGGGAACGCAAATACACACACATACATGCAAGCAACTGGGTGAATGTCAAGACCAGATAGGGTAAGATTATGCAAAACTTACACTAAAAGCAAATCAAATAACTACAAAAAGGATCACAATATAATGTGAAATACTTTACTAGATAGTTTGATTAAGAAAGATACCATCATAATTGACTTAACAGTAATGTAATGCACAATAGAAAGTGAGTAAAGAAAAGAAAAGGCAAGGGCATATGCTTTCCCAGATAAAAGAACAATGAAAACAGTAAAGTTTAAGCTTCAAAATATGCATGCATTCACACGGGCGATAATTTAAAATGGAAGGTTACAAGAATAGCTCAGGGGAATGGTGTAAGTTTTAGAATAGAAAAATACCATAACGAGAAATGCTACAGAATGTTGCATATGCAGTTCTTTCTATATAGGGCTAAGAAAATTACTTACTGCATTTCGATAATTCTGATACAACTCCTCCATGCCACGACTGACATTCAAAGGGATCCTTCCAGATTCTCCTGCGTTTCTAATCCCATAAAGCATTTCTGCAGAAAAGTTATCAAATAATTAAGAGAGGAAAACATTTCAACAGATGATATTAAGGCTATAAACATTTTTTCATCCCAAGTTTGACTCACCCAAAAAGCATAACTAGAGAACTTCAAATGCGCACAAAATTTTAATCGTTGGAATCAAACAAGAATGCAGTTAACTTACAAGTGTAACAATTGGAAGATGTTAATCGAGAGACATTCTCTTTTATGTGACAAACAGTGGTTTAACTTATCATGCAGACATCTATGAAGCAGTATCAGTCCAAAACAAACTGTTCATTTTCATTATCCTGCAAGGTGATTACCACTGATGTTACCTTTTCATTATATGTGCAATATAGCATCCATAGGTTTGACTCATTCAATGACACAACTGTTCATGGAAAATAGATGTATTTTAGTCCTATTATGCTGCATTTCAAGTTTTCAACCGAATGTGATTCTAGTCATGATGACAGGAGAACTCACTAAAGGAAAGGATGCATATTTGCTCACATATTACCTTCATAAAACTTAAACAGAAACTTGCTGGGAGTAGTTAGAGTTTACAGGTTTAGTGCAATATTACGAACTTTAGAAACATACACTTTGATTTTCACCTACAGAATCACGTGTTTGAACAAAGTTCACATATAATAGTAGTATATCCTGCATCAACATCTATTTCAGACACAAGTTCCGAAATATAGATTGTGATTGCATCATGAAAAGCATGCTTCAAAAAAAGATACAGATGAACACTCGCACTGAAAAATATGTCTCCATACTGCTAGAGTAACCTCTTAAAGTTCCATTAGAGGAACAGGTGCAGTGCCACATTCACATAAAACAAATAAGTTTTTGTAAATGATAGCAGAGAATATACGTTGAGCAGAAATCGCCAGAAACAAACGGAAAGCACATAAATGCTAGATAAGCATATCCATGTAATGCTCTCCTTAGTCCTCAGGAAAACAAATGTATAGATTTGATAACTTCCATTAACGCCCACTCACAATCCAAAAGCAATATGCAAAAGTAAAAGCTTACGAGTTATAACAGTTCTAAAAGCCCAAAGTCATTCTTGGACAGCATCTTCTTTAGATGGTAAAGGCCACAGTGAACCAAAGTAATCATCAATGGAACCTTGTTGATCATTCCCTAGTTAGTATAATAAGTGCCTCTCATGCATTAAAAATCCTGCTACCCCCTCGATGATAAAATGATTTCAAACCTTGAAACAACCATTCAAACAAGAGGATGTAGGGTGAATAAAGAAATATTATCTTCAGTTTTCACAGATAGTTAGGTTATACAGCCACACACTTTCTTCACTAGCACCCACCTAGGAAATAGTTACTCGACCAAGTTTTCCATAAAACTTCATATAATATAGTGATAAATGGAACTTTGACCTAAAGTGACAATGTATTCCTTTTTGCATCGCTGTAAACTTGTTAAAGTAAAACATAAAAGCACCAAAATAAGTCAGATATAGACATTTGTAAAACAAAATTACCATGCCTAGGTAAAGATACATATCTCAAGGGAATGTACATATTGCATTAAGCTAGATATATGCTTGTCAATTACGATATTTATAGTCAGAAGACAAAGGTTTGTCCATTGCTATACATAGAAGCAATAATGATACAACCATATATGGACCATGGTGACAAATTAATGCGGAAATACACTGACTCTCACAGACATCACAATGAGTGGTAAGCCAGATTAATTTGTCTACACCTTTGACACATCATTCAAGAATAATGAATATTTAAATACCTATTTAGCACCAATGACAGAAATCTGACTGTTAGTGCTTACTAATTGCCTAATCAATGCACAAAAGTTAACATGAATTTCGTAATACGGTAACAATTGAATGATATAAGGAATTGTAATTCTACTTGATTACGTTTACAAAATGAAAATGCAGGTAAACAATATTCACTAACTCAGCTAGAGCATCTGCAAGGTAATACTTAATTATACTTAAGACGACTTAACATCACTACCAAAATCAAGTGTACTACCAGTAATTGAGGTATAGATTATCCACAAAATAGGCTAACCTAAATTATCTAATCAGTAAAGCTTAATAAGCACGTCTTCAACACGTACACCAAACATTTACACACAAATATATAGTCAACAAATTGAAAGGATAAACTCGAATATAGGTTAAACAATGTATATACGCACATGCATTAAGAGAGACGTGCAGAAGCATAATATCCGAGCAGAAACCAAACCTTCCTCTGTTCGGAAATCGAAGAAATTGAGCGGCAGGGAGAGCTCGGACGCAGAGCAGCTGGAACTGGAACGAGAAGCCTTCAACGCCGCTGCAGCTGCCGCGGAGGCGGAGTAATCGTCCGCCATTCTTCGCGCCGACTTGGAGCCGGAGGCAGGACACAGCACAACGCTCCCCGGAGTAGAATCTCCGGCGAAACCAGCAGAATTCCTGAAAGCAACCGCCGCAGCTGCGGGGGAGGAGGACGAGCGCCTAGCTGCAAATGCTACTGACTGGAGGAAATAGCTGCACGAAGGAGGAGCGGAGAGGATCACCATACTGTAGCTCGGAAGAAATGGCGGTTACTGTGTGGGGAGGAGGAAAGAGGGGAGAAGAAGGGAGGAGAGAGAGTGGAGAGAGAGAAGAGTTGCTGTTGTAGCAGTGAGGGGGAGAAAAAGATTGGGTGCGGGAGAGCGCGTGGAGATTGGGGTGGTCCGCACGTGCTCTGCAACGCCCAATGTAGATGACTAAGATGAGAGGAGATATGTGATGGTGATGGATTCGGGAGGCGGGAATCTTATCGGTACACGTGGCAGGGAAGCAAGGGATATATAGGTCATATCGAAACGTTGCTTTGCTTTCTTTGGCTGAGTTGGCTTTCCGTCTTGGAGAATGCAGTGAAGATAAAATTGGCATCATTTCAACATCAACTTGCTTTTTTCCATAATGAAATGGATCTTAGGTCCTGTCCAATTAAGCTTATTTCACATCCAATAAATTCAACTCAATTTTTTTCATCTCTTCTCAATCCTTTTCAACTTTTCTCGTCTCTTCTCAAATAATCTCAACTCCAATCAAATCAAATCAACTCTTCTCAAGTTTTTTCAGCTCTTCTCAACTCTTCTCAACCTTTCTCAACTCCTCTCAACTCTTTTCATCTCTTCTCAACTCAGTTATAATAATTTCAGATTGTTTACTTTCAACTCCATTCAAATATTTTTAATTTATAAAGTTCTTTAATCTATTTTGAATTTGAAACTTATATCAAATATTGTTCATATTTGAATGTATA
>JAULKM010000006.1:12579541-12592430 GCA_032355605.1 Rubia tinctorum | reverse complement strand
TAGCTAATACACATCATACTAATATTCATATACAAATCCATACATAAACAAAGAGAGAAATGAAGAACTAGGGTTAAAAATGGAGTATTTTCGGCCAGAGAAAAGTTAGTTTGAAGATAAGATGAATAAGATATTTATAGTGCAAGTTGGTGAGAAGAAAGGTACAAGTGGATGCATGGTGCGCGCTCAACAAGGGAGAAAAAAACTACAAAGCTCAACCAAAAAGTTACAGTACCTCAACAAACATAAATTCTTCAAAAACAAAAGCCTAATGGATAACCTCAAAACTTAGAATCTAAACCACCAGACTAAAGAACAATTAATGAATGTTTTCTCAGTCAAATAATAATAAATATCAGCATGTACCTCAAGAATATAATTGCTTCAAAAAAAATATAGCCTACTTGGATTCAAACCCAGGTCTACAACCTCATAGCTTAGAGTCCTAACCGCTACACCAAAGAATATTTACAAATCATAGAATCAATTAAATATTATCAAACCTCAGCAAGTTTTAAAAAAAATACAAAATTAAATCTCAACTCTCATGAGCAGAACTCACTTCGTCGCTGTCCTCCGTCGTCGTCCTCCTTCGCTGCCTTTCAACGTCACCGCGCCTCAGGTTGCGCATGAGCCACACACATCGCCTTTTTCCTCTGGCGTGTGTATCTCACGCGCCTGCTTCGCCGACGTCTGCTTCCTTCGGGGGTGTCCGTCGATGAGCCTCAAAGCTTCAGATTCAAGTCGAGGCTCATTAATTAACAATGACGGAGACTCGATTTGTCGCATCAGCAACAGTGGCGCCTGATTCCTTGAACGACACTGAATAAATTCATCGCACCCCAGCATCGCTACCGTAGGGGAATCACCAGCAGCGGCGCTGATTAAATTTGTCGCATTACCGCATCGCCGCTGCGGGGAAATCAGCAACAGCCTGATTCCTCGATCGGTGACTCTGCACAGCAAGCCACGACGGTGGAGAGGTGAAACCCCAGAACATTGCCACTGGAAGATTGTTGTCGAGGTGGAATCACAAGTTTAGATCTAGAAATTTTACGGCGATCGAAGGAGGAGGAAATCGGTGAAATTCCAACAGAAATCCTGCCAAAAACTGAAGGAAACCGTCGGCCGAAGGCGGTTTCAAATCGGCGGAGGCGGTTTCCGATCTGTTGCAGGAAAAAGTTAAAATGAAATCCTAATTTTTTTGTGATATATATAGTAGTTTGATAATTGCACAGAAGGTCCCTAATTTTATTAGCATTTTTTTAATAAAAAAAAACCCATGTCAAATGAAACTTCTTATAATTGCAAAATAAACTTTGGCCTAAAGTTTAGATTGAGTAAAACAAAACTTTGTATTGCGATAATTTTTGTTCTCTCCAAACCTCAAATGAGTTTTGATCGGCCATGCAAATTATTCATAGTTTTGTGGATGGTGCTCCAAGCATTGGGGATGCCCTTATCTCATCAATTTCAAAGAACACGAAATTATTTCAACACATTAGAAAAATAACATGGTTAATTTTTATATTTTTCACTAAATTTAAATAAGAATACTCTCTTCGTCCCTCTAATTGTACCTTACTTCCTCTTTTTTCACTATTCACTACTGATTTTATAATTTTAATATATTAAATTATGTGTAACAATAAATTATGAAAATAAATATTAAAAAATATGTGCTACTATGAATGTATCAATATCGCACGATTAATTAAATATTTATAAATCTTTAGATTTTTGTTGAAGTAAGAACAGAGGACATGTGTTCATGTATTGGATTCTCGAAAAACTTATCAGTCGCTGACTTAAAAAAAAAAAAAAAACTTAGCCGTGAATGTGACGTAACTAAGAATGGGCAGTACTTTTTTTTGTTTGTGATGTCTGAAACGCACAACGAGGAGCCGCTACCATGAACTCCCACAAGTACTACCAATTCCGGACCCAAATCTAACGCGCGCGTGCCTCACATCTGTACACAGTCCCCCTGCCCTTCTTTTGCACTTAAGAAATGTTACGTAGTTCATGGGTATAGAGGTTAGGGTTCTTCTTTTGTGGGCTCACATTCCCATTATTCGGTTTTTGCATACGGTTGTTGATATTAACATACTTACGCTTTGATTCTATATCTGTCTTTCGTACTGAATCTGCATTGCTGAAAGAAGCCCTGGATTTCAGTTACATTATCTATGTTTTCTTAGTTCGTATTGTTATCATATGACCAAAAGGCTTTTATTGATTGTTGAGGCATTAGCTTTATATATGTTGCTTTAGGATTGTTTGTGTGGAATGGGGTGATGAGAATGATGAAGAAAATGAAAAATGAAGCAAGTGTACGGAGGTTCAAATTGTCACATATTTGTATAGCTTTAGTTGCATTGTATTTGATTCTTCTTTGCTTCAAGTTACCACATTTTCTGGGGAGTGCTACAGTTTTGAGTAGTAGTGATGCAGTGGGAAAGGAGGGGGTGTCGGTTGTTAGTGAACTGCTTGTGAACTCTGTTTATAAGGACAGTTTTCACAGGATTCTACAAAACCAAGATGACCCTTTGGTGCCTCGTGTAGAAGACAAAAAAAATGTTCCAGGGCCCGTCAATACGCTTCCACTTCAGTATGGTAGAATAGCCTCTGCGATATTAAAACGGAGGAATACGACAAGTGATTTCTCAATTTTTGAGAAAATGGCAGATGAGGCATGGGCCTTGGGTATCAAGGCATGGGGAGAAGTGGATCATTACGAGGGGAAGGATATCGTATTGGATACTGTACTCGAGGGAAAGCCTGAGTCCTGTCCTTCGTGGGTGTCATTGAGTGGAGCAGAATTGTCCAGGGGAGATAATATTATGTTCCTTCCCTGTGGGCTTGCTGCAGGATCTTCAATCACTATAATTGGAACACCTCATAAGGCTCACGAGGAGTATGTGCCTCAGCTGGCTCGAGTCAGGGCTGATCCTACTGTTCTAGTTTCTCAGTTTATGATTGAACTGCAAGGTTTGAAGGCGGTTATTGGAGAGGATCCACCGAAGATTTTGCATCTGAATCCTAGATTGAGTGGTGATTGGAGCCATCAGCCAGTGATTGAGCACAATACGTGCTATAGGATGCAGTGGGGCACTGCCCAGAGGTGTGATGGTGTGGCATCCAAAAGTGATGATGACATGCTTGGTATGCAATCCAAATAATTACTGTATCCCCCCCACCACCCCAAGAAATGCTCCCCTTTATTGTCTTATGTATCATTCTTTTTTTTTTTGGATCCATAACAATCTTAAACCTAAAGCAACTAACAAGCATATTCGAGTGTGGAGATTATGTTTCATATATTGAATGCTTGGAGTCAGTTATAAAAGAAAACTAGTTATAGAAACTGATGCTGTTATCACCCTAACACAGACAAGATGTGGTAAAGAAGACCCATCACGGCACACTATCCTGTTAACTTTTCAATCTTGTTAAAAAATATATGAAAAAGCCATTTGAAGGATCAGTGGTGATCTCACGAAGAAGAAAGTAGTTGCTCTCAGGTGTTATTAGGAAGATTTTCAGACTTAAGAGGGAAAAAAAAGAACACACAAAAAAGTTCAAACAGAGCCTTGATGCCTTGGCAGGAGTTGGTGCTTTGGTTTTTTGTTGTTCATAACAGGAAAGCTTGAAACTATTCTTCTTTGCCAAGCATGATTTTCTTTTCTTAATCACTTGGCTCTAGGAAGGTAGGAAACTAATTTCTGAAATGAAGGAAACTGAAGGTGTTAATATAAGTGCTTGAAAGTTGAAGTTTGTGTTGGAATCTCTCTTTGAACCATTTGGCTCACAGAATGACCATTAGGCCTCACACCCTAAGTATACATGCTTCATACATGAAACTGTTGCAGCAAACTTTATTTAACTCAAATATACGCTCCTCTTAGAGATACAGTAATTGGGGTTATTGCTCAATTGACTCCATTCAGCCAGTGATATCTCTTGACTCTCTTGTCAAGGTTGAATGGCTAAAAGCTAACTTTTACCTTAATGAAACTTAGCACCTCGTCTCGAATCAGGAATGATAGATATCAGTATGTTCCCAAAAGCTTAAAATTCACCTGAACTCCTAACCTCTGCTAGTTAAAGATAGCTGAAAACAAACTAAAAATCTTGCACTCAGTTGTTGAATATGAAAGTTAAGCTAAATTATCTAATTATGTTGCTTCGTAGATTTCAATGGCACTTAGGCGCAGATGGGAATTTCCTTGATTTTGGGTTTCCTTCTGTGAATTGTTATTTCTCTGTGTGTGAATATCTCCTGCTGCTTTGAGAAGGTTGTGGGTAAACAATGGCTATTTTCGCTACCTTCCTTCTGGTGGCTTGTAAACTGCAAAGAATTTCAGTGTTCAAATCATAGACTTTGTTCACTTAAGTTTTTTTCAGCGTTTCTGCGACAATTTGTTAAAAATGTAAATTGTTTACTGGAAAAAGGAATTGGTGTATTGGAAATGTGCAAGGGTGTACTGGAAATTGTGAGAGATGTATTAGGAACATATAATCTATAATATAAAACAAAAGTTGAAGAAAAGAGTGCAACTAGAGCAAATAAAGCCGTAGATATGTCTAACTAAAGGATGCTACACTCTGCATGGGCAGCTCTTTTTGAATCCCTTGTTTTGCTCATTTCATGAATTATGAATATTTACTGAACATTCCAATTTGGATTTGGTAGTATTGAATTCCAGAGTTAAGAGATTCAATTTACAATTTGATTTGCTTTGCTTTTTATTATTACGACTTCTTTTAGTTCTTTTTTTCTGTTTGCAGTCCCCCAATTAACTTTTTATGTACCTGACTTATTAATCTTTGCAGTTGATGGTTATTTGAGATGTGAGAAATGGATGCGAAATGATGATATGGATTCAAAGGAATCCAAAATATTCTCATGGTTTGACAGGTTTATTGGACGGGCAAAAATGCCAGAGGTTACCTGGCCATTTCCCTTTGTAGAGGACCATGTTTTTGTTCTGACTATACAAGCTGGTATCGAGGGATACCATATTAATGTTGGGGGTCGGCACGTGACTTCATTTCCATATCGAACGGTATGTTGGTCGATTCATGATAATGTTTACTATTGCAGCTTTTTCTTCAGCTTCATACCTTTATAATAAGTTCCCCCACCTCCATATATGTATAAAGGTAATTGCTAACTACCAGTCGTGTACCTGATGCAGCACCAACGGAGCGTAGGTTTAGAACGGATCTTAGGTTTAAACTTGGCTTTAGGGTAGCAAAATTATAGGTTTATGGCTGTAGGTTAAAGGAAAAAACTGCGGAAACTAAAGAAAATAAGGATACATTTAGGAATCACTCCTAAACCCTTAGCGTTACACCTCGGGGTCTTCTAGGCGTCAAACCTAAAAGTTAAGTTGCGTCACACAACTCATCATCACTATGTAAATCGCAATAAAATTTAATAATCTCAATCTCTTCCTATTCCTCCCTGAGGAATGAGGATACATCATTTATAGCTAGAAAAGTAAATTCTAATACGAAACTGAATTTCCTTCTAGTTTTCCTAAACCAGAACCTGAATAGATTCCTAATAATTAAAAGGAAGCAATAACAAACTATTCTTAAAATAATTAACGCATTCTGAAAATATAAACTAACAAATAAAAACCTTCTAAAACCATGAAATACTATTCCCGGGTTCTGTTCACGTGAATAGTATTATGGAAAATAAACTACTTAATTTCAATTCCCATTCCTCATCAGTAAAGTAGTGACAGATATGTTGAGCTTTGATGCGTGAAAGCACTGATAGCACTATTAATTAGTTTTTTCAAAAACACATGAGTTTAAAATGAACTTCCTTGAATCACCATTTGTGCTTATAATTTTCCTTTTCTTTCTGGTCATATATTTGTTCTTAAAGGTTTTGATTTATGTGTTAAAGCCACCTTTCCAACTTTATGAGCCCTTCAATAATTTTCAACAAACAAGAAAATTCATTGTAAACTCTGATTGAGTAATTAACAAATTCTGCTAAAATATGGTTCAACTTATAATGGCAGATGGAGGCGCTCTCTCTCTCTCTCAAGGCAGAAACTGAGGGTTTTTTTCCCCTTCATTTTGTGACTTCATATTTTATAACTCACAAATTCTTGATTTAGACCGACTAACCATTAGACAGAGTCATTTATAATTGATGTAACTAATGGGTGATTTTATGTTTGCTTTTATCTATTGCAGCGAGGTTTTTATAGCTTTGAAAAACTTTTGAAATGTATCGCAATGTATAAATAAGTATAATTGGGCATTGAAACAAGGTTTTTTCATGGTTGCTCTAACTGTTGGTCTAACAAGAGACTTTCTCTTCATAATTATGTACTTATATTTTCCATATACTTTTATAGCCATTTTTTTGATAAAGTATACTTTTATAGCCTTGCTAACGATAGGATTTGATGAACATTCTTACTTCCGCTCGACACAATGTTTGTGCCACTAGTTCAACATAAAGTGTTTATATTGTTCCTTAGCTAATTTCTAGCTACATATAAGCTTTGGCTCAACACCAACAATCATCAATCATTAGAAGTAGCTGGATTATCAATCAACACCTTCTAACTGCTTAATTTTCCTGCAATTCCACTCTTATTCCAATGTATAGGAGCTGGATTAAGATCCTCAATCAAAATATGGTTATTGCATGGTGAAATTACTGAGGTTAAAAAAGTTCTAAAGTTGATTCTTAATTCAAGTTGTTAGGAAAGTAAGGTTCTTCCCCTTTCGACATAGTTGTTTGGCAATTGAATGGGTTTTACCTGGTAAAAAGTTGCCAAGGGTGTAACGAAAGCTCTACATCTTCTAAGGGAGTGAAGTTCATATGGTAAATGAAGTGGCTGGCTTTGAGCTTTCTTTACCAAGTGATCTTCCCTAAATTCGTCCATTTAGCTTTCAGTACATTCTAGCACTCAAGGCAACATGTGAAGGTATAATGGATTGCAGAGATGTCGATCAGCTCTTGGAACAATTCACAGTGCCAAGATTTTTCTACGACTGTCATGCAAAGCAGAGATGGATAATTTAATTTAAAAATATATAGCTCTTTTCTGTTATGAAATGCTTTAATGGTCACTTGGTTTCGATTGTTACAGGGATTTACATTGGAAGATGCCACAGGTTTGGCTATCAAAGGAAATGTGGATATTGATTCAATTCATGCTACCTCTCTTCCAACCTCGCATCCAAGTTTTTCACCCCAGAGAGTATTAGATTTCTCGGAACAGTGGAAATCGCTTACTGTGCCCTTGCATAGCATTCGGCTTTTTATAGGTGTTCTATCTGCAACTAACCACTTTGCAGAACGTATGGCTATAAGGAAAACCTGGATGCAGTCTTCAGCAATCAGGTCCTTGGATGTAGTGGTTCGCTTTTTTGTTGCTTTGGTAAACTTCTCTTGACCATTCTCACATTAGTTTTTCAGCATTCAATTCAGTGTATTGCAACAGAAACTGCAGATATGGGTACAAAGGCCTGGTATAGTTTGTTGGGCTGATGCTTAGTATTTACTCAATTGTTCCATTTCTTCTGATTGATGCCTCACTAATTTGGTGTCCTGCTTGAAATGACTAATGTTGGATCCTTCGAGTTGGGTTAGAACAGGAGAGAGAAGTGGAAGAGCAAGAAAAAGTTAGGATCATTCAGTCTTTAAATTTTAAAACATTAGGCATGCCATCATTGTCCAAAGCAAGCATGTGTTGAATGTTACTTGCTTTCTTGCATGTAAAAGCCTTTTCTCTTAGTTGCATTTATGTATGTTAACTGGGTAAAATTTTAAATTGTCAATATTCAGGAGAAATCTTTTTGATATTTTGTATTTTAGTGAAAGTACACAGAACTGAAAATCAATAGTTGGATAGACGTAAGATATACTTGTCTATATCTTTGTATCTGGGTGTAATTTGTCTGATGATTTTTGTTGCTGGTATGACAACCGTATAACATGATCTGGGAATGGTTGATCTTTAATCTCTCCAGTGCTTTTCTGTTTTTGCCCTATGGTATAGTAATTACTTGTTAAATAAATGACATGTAGAATGCAAGGAAGGAGGTGAATGCTGTTTTGAAGAAAGAGGCTGATTATTTTGGGGACATTGTAATTATCCCGTTTATGGATCGATATGAACTAGTAGTTCTAAAAACTATTGCGATCTGTGGATATGGGGTTAGTTTCGGTCCAGTATTCTTCTTTTGATCTATTTAATTCAGAGTCTTAGCATTATAGCTTTTCATGGGCTGCTTTATGTTACATTGCAGGTCCAAAATGTGTCTGCTTCATATATCATGAAATGTGATGATGACACGTTTGTAAGAGTTGATAGCGTCCTGAAAGAAATCGCTGGTGTGTCCCCGAAAAGACCACTTTATATGGGTAATCTAAACCTCTTGCATCGACCTCTTCGAAGTGGTAAATGGGCCGTGTCCTCTCAGGTATACAGCATTCTTGTGATTGAAAGGCCATATTAGAGTTATGCTTTTTTTTTTATTCAGCTCGTGGAGTGATTTTCTGAAACAGGAATGGCCTGAAGAAATATATCCACCGTATGCCAATGGGCCTGGATACGTAATATCCAGTGACATTGGGAAGTATGTTGTATCTCAGCATCTGAAGCATAATCTACGGGTATGAAATGAATCAAATTGTTATGTTGCTGCATACTGATGGCCTGTTCGACAACTAATATTTACAAGAAAATCATGGCAGTTATTCAAAATGGAGGATGTGAGTATGGGAATGTGGGTTGAGCAATTCAACAGTTCGATGCAAGTGCAGTATTCTCACAGCTGGAAGTTCTGTCAATATGGGTGCACGGAGGACTATTACACTGCACATTACCAATCGCCTCGGCAGATGATGTGTTTGTGGTCCAATTTGGTCAAGGGCCATGCTCGGTGCTGCAACTATTAGAATCCTGTGCTCATTGTACATCGATCTGCATGCAGTATCTGTATAATTAACTCTATGGTGCAACTTGTATAGAGGTTTGTGCACTCTGAAACCTACTGAGTTGGGGAGCATCAAAATCAGAGTTGCTCCCAGTTTACATTGAAATCAGACACTACATTCCCTTCGTCATTAATTTCTATGAGCACGAGTCTGGGATCTCGCGTGTTTTTTTTTTTTTGATCGAAAGGTGTTGAATCATCAACTTAAAACATATCCAATGGTGAGTTATAATTGGGTTTCCACCCCCAACAGTAACTCACTGTTGAGTTTCTATTTTTCTTTATTTTTCCATTGATCATCTTGATGATCACATGAAGAGGAAAATTTCAATTTTTCTTAGTAATGTGGTATTAGAGCAATGTTGATCGGTGTCGGTTTTGTGTGAGTTGAGATGGAGGCAAGTATCACTCATGATGTAGAAATGTTCAAGCTCAAGACACAGAAATATACCTATTGGAAGCCCATGATGGAGGATCATCTATATTGCAAGGATTTGCACGAACCAATCACGCAGGAGACCAAGCCGGAGGAGAAGATTGATAAAGAGTACGAGCTCTTGAATAGGAAGGAGGTCGCCCGGATTCTTAAGTATATTGATCGTAGTTTATTTGAACATGTTTCTACTTACATTAATGCCTTTGAGCTATGGACTAAACTTGAGTCCATAATACAAAAGAACACACCACTTAACAAAGATCACTGGTATATACGTGACCCAAACATCATATGCCCAATCCACAATAAAGGTAGGTTAACATAGCTGGCGAACTCTTCCTATCACGAAGAGCAAACACACACTGAGAAATATGGGCCATGTAGCCAGCGCATAAGGCATGACCAAGAGATTGTGGCCAATGCTACTTGAGCGGAAAATCATTCGACAGCTACCACGAGGGTCACGCACATGACCGCCACTCGAGCCATGATCAGGAGCATCCTAACGAGACCACGATCTAGCAACGAGAAACATAAAACGTGGACAAGGATCACAAGATCCATCAACTATAAATGAAGATCGGGCACTACAAGAACCATCACCTTTTTCGACATGAAAAATGTGTCTCTTAACACTAATATAGTGTCGCAACTGTATCTTTACGACACTGTTTCCATCACTATTTATTGTGTCGTGAAAGCTCGTGTAGTATATTTGCTACACAAATTTTCATTTGTGACGCAAATAAAGCAACATTTTTTTGTCACTAGACTACATGTCATATGTGTTTCTGACATATTTTGCGTCATTTACATTTAACGGCGCATGCATGTTTGCGACACATTATGCATCAATTGCATTTAGTGACACATGTGATATTTCGACATGTTATGCATCATTTAGATTAATGATGCATGGATACTAACGACACATAACGCGACATTTACATTTAGTGGTGCATAGATTTTTTGCAACACATTATGCGCCACTTAGATACTGTGATGCAAGTTTATTTGTGACACATTTTGCAACCTTATTTAAATCGTCCTACTGTATTTTGCGACATATATTATGACATATCGAATGTGAAGTGATACTTTACATAACATGCACCTACATATTGAAGTGTTTTATATTTTTTGCAACATAAATATTTATTACCGCATGATGTTATTATTCGCAAATAATACTACACATTTGGCATCACCTAATTATTGTGTCATAATTTATACAACATATTGAACATCACTAATTGGTATAGATTTAATTATGTACAACATATGATGCTACTATTATAAATGTCATTTTTTCAATCCAATGCGGCACAATGTTTTACAACACATAAATATTTGTAATGAAATTTAAATAGTTAATTTAATATTTTTTACTATTAAATTTTACTATAAGTATATTAGAAATAAATAAATTATATTGCAATAAAAAATATCAATTAATAGTAATTGTAATATAAATAGGTATGCTAAATTAATGTACTAACACAAGAAAAAATAAGAAATAATGTCTCTCAAACCGTTAAAAATTCCATTCAAAATAATTATTGTAACACAATACTATTAAATATCTGGACTATAAGCATTCCATAAATATTGCAAGATGAGAATAAAAGCACATCAATCAATGCATCCAAAATTATGTTGCATTCCTCTTACTCCTTGCTGGTACCCCTTGCTCCTAAAAGAACATTAAAAACAATTATATTACACATTTACTAACGCACTTCGTAAATTATATTAATTATAAATAATATAATACCTTAGTTTTGATGGTGTACCATGTAAAACAACACTTGTGTTGTTTTTTTCAGAGGCATTTTTATTTTTAATACTCCGCTAAACTTACCATTAAAAATTCGCATCAATATCATCTCTTAAATGTTCGGATAGTTCTTGCTTCAGTTCTGATAACCATGCCTAAATACAAGAGAAAACAAAAGTAGCATCCAGGCACATGCATTACCGTATAAGTAGGTTAATTAGTTAATATAAAATTATGTTATAGAGTATATTGTAATAAAGTTAATATTTCATTCTTGTTGATGAAATAAGTTGATAACCGATATTGGATAGACAATACAAATTGTCAATGAGTTGAAGTCAATTAAATATATGACAAGGTGATGAAAATTTTAAAATAATATATTTTCAAAATATATTAATGAACTTTTTCTCAAATTAATTGTATAGTGATTAAGTTCTATTAAACTCATTTTAGTACAATTTAATTTGATCAATTAGAGATGAATCCTGTTAATATTATTTTAACGATTTTTTTTAAAAATAGTTTGATTAGTTCAATTCACTTCGTTACAAATCTAAAACGAAAATAGCTTAAATTAACTATAACTAAGTCATATTTTGTCTTAAGATACATAATAAAATAAATGGAAAAAGTGCAAAAATAACCCCTATAAGATTGAGAAAGTGCATGAACGACCTTGTAAAATCTGAAAGTGCAGAAGTAACCCTATCTTTTAGTCAAAATGTGCAATTTTACCCACTTGGCCAATTTCCGGCTTTGGCCGATGTAAATCCGGCGTTGACTAATACTCCCTCCGTTTTTTAAAGATTGGCACACTAGCTATTGACTCTTGTATAATTGACAAACCTAGGAGTTGACATAAAGGTGAGGAACTGAATTCGGGAACTGACGCAAGGAGCAGTGATTACTGTTTGTCTTGCCAATCATGGATGGAAAACAACAGCTAATTATTCCCTCCCAATTTGTAAAAAAGGGGGAAAATAGTTCACTTTAATTCATATTTGTTCTCACACGGCCCAATGGCCTGGGTGCCAATAAACAGAGCACATCAGTTCTGTTCTTTGTCTTGAACAAAAGGAAACACACTCTCCCTGCTTCATCTCTGCAACTCTTCATCCTGTACGTCAACCTTTTAATCCTTCGTAATTTCAAGTTTTCCATGCCGGAACGGGACCGCTTGACTGACACCCAACGGTGTCAAATAGGGCAGTTCATCCTCCAACATTTGCGTGAAGGGAAGATCGCCCCGCATCGCCGCAAGGAGGCAGCCCAAAGATGGAACACTTCGGTTCGCACCATCAGCCGGCTTGCAAACCTGCACAAAAGAAGTGTGGAGCTGGGGTTATGCACAGATTGGAGGAGCAAAGTAAGAGGAAAACAGGGGAGGAAAAAGGTCGAAATCGACAAACAACTAGCTATGGCAGTCCCCCTCCCATTTCGCACTACACAAAGGGGATATGTAGCAGCGGTTGGGGTCAACACCTCTGTCATGCATCGGTGGATCAAGGAGGGGCAGATTCGAAGCCATTCTAATGCCATAAAACCTCAAATTTCAGTAACAACCCAGCTACACAGGTTATACTACTCACTATCTCACTTGAAGCATGACACAAGTTCAGGAATAACATCTTTCATGGACATGCATCACATTATACACATAGACGAGAAATGGTTTTACATTACTAGGGTCG
>JAULKM010000006.1:12559724-12579441 GCA_032355605.1 Rubia tinctorum | reverse complement strand
GAAGTTTCACCTACTTCATCAGGTTTACTTCTTGGACAAGCAAAGTATGCTCGGGACATTCTCACTCGTGCAGGGATCTCTGATGCTGCACCAGTCTCTACACCATTTGTACTAGATTCTCAGCTGCACAGTTCGACCAGTCTACCATTTCGGGATTCGACTTTGTATCGTTCTCTAGTTGGTGTTCTTCAGTACTTGACTATCACTCGTCCTGATTTGGCTTTCTCGGTCAACACTGCTAGCCAGTTTCTTCAGGATCCTATAAACGATCATTTTGCTACTGTTACTCGGATTTTGCGGTATGTTTGGGGCACTTTGCATTTTGGTCTTGCTTTTCGGTCTGCCAGTTCTCCAGATGCATTGGGGTACTCTGATGCTGATTGAGCTCGATGTTTGGAGACTCATGGTTCCATTTATGGATATACTGTTTTTCTTGGTGGGAACCTTGTTTCCCGGAGTGCCAAGAAACAACCCACAGTTTCTCGTTCCAGCACTGAGTCTGAGTTTCGTTCTCTTGCCAACACTGCTTCAAAAGTTGTTTGGCTTACTCATTTGCTCCAACATTTTCGAGTTCTTTTGTCTGGCTCTCCGCTACTGTTATGTGACAACAGTAGCACCATCTTCTTAGCTCAGAATCCAGTTGCTCATAAGTGGCGAAGCACATCGATATCGATTATCACTTTGTTCGAGAGTTGGTTGCTTCTAGCAAGTTGCGTGTTGCTCATGTTCCTACTGCTCTTCAGATTGAGGACATCTTTACCAAAGGCTCTCTCATCCGCTGTTCGAGTTTTTTCGATCCAAGCTTTGCGTCGGCGAGAATCCAACGCTTCACTTAAGGGGGTGTTAGAATAAGTAAATATGATGATTAGACTTGATTTGATTATGGATTAGGTTCATGACTAGATTAGAGTTATACTAAACCCCGTCTATCTTTTTTACTCTATTTATTCCATTCAGTAATACGAGAATCATTACGGGAAATCAAACTTTCAGCAGTGCTCTCGGTTGAAATACTCTTATTTTCCATGTGCAGTGTTGGGAACGTTAGTGCTTTCAGGCTTTGTGCTGTTACCAGTGCTTCTACCAGTTGCTGCAACCGATCGTAGTGTGCGTCGATCTGAAGATGTCAGCATAGGATCCTTCAATGACCTTGACAGGATGACTATGGGTCATGTTGGAGTAAGTTTGGAGTGCACCATTGTTCATAAAAAAAATTTGAGGTGGAAAGTGTTTATCGTGCTTGGCTGAATATTACTCTGTGCTCTTATGTAGCACAGCAGTGTTATGCCCTGTCTTCTTATGATATGTTGCCTTAGAGAGAGACCTACATTCGTACTTGACTGAAGAAGTTTATTTTTAGTCATCTAAATTGTTTTTGCCCTCTCTATTTTGTTTGTTCAGAAGAACAGTACCAGATTGTGGGCATTCCTTATAGCTACATATTTAGTGTCCATCGTTGCCTATTGCCTTTTATGGAAAGCATACAAACATGTTTCTGAACTGCGAGCAGCAGCTTTAGAGTCTGCAGAGGCGAACCCGCAACAATTTGCTATTATTGTCAGAGACATTCCTTCTAGCCCAGATGGGCAAACCAGGAAGGAGCAGGTTGATTCATATTTCAAGACAATCTATCCCGAGACATTCTATCGATCCATGATAGTCACAGACAATAAGGGGGTAAGCCATGGCTGTGATCTTCTTAAATTTAGCAGCTGTTTAATGTCACTGTTGCTAATCAAATATTGTGTTCATCTATATTTTTGCCAATTGCTTCAGGTAAATAAAATATACGAAAAGCTCGAAGGTTTCAAAAAGAAGTTGGTACGTGCAGAGACCATATATGCCAAATCCCAGACCATTGGCAATCCTCAAGCGACAAGACCAGAAACCAAAACTGGCTTTCTTGGTCTCATTGGCAAAAAGGTAGATTCGATAGAATGGTATGGTGAGAAGATCAATGAATTAATTCCCAAGTTGGAAGCTGAGCAAAAAGTCACTCTCAGAGAGCGACAGCAACCTGCAGCTCTCGTTTTCTTCACCAGTAGGGTGGCAGCAGCTTCTGCCGCTCAATGTCTACATGCTCAAATGGTCGATGCATGGACAGTGATAGAAGCTCCTGAACCACGACAGCTATTGTGGGCTAATCTTCCTAAAAAGTACTATGAGAGGGTAGTCCGGGAGAAAGTTATCTACGCTATTGTTCTCTTAACAATATTGTTCTATTTGATACCGATTGGCTTCATTTCTGCATTTACAACTCTGGATAATCTAAAGAAATTGCTCCCATTCACAAAACCAATTGTAAATCACCCTGCCATTAGGACACTGTTGGAGGCCTTTCTGCCTCAGATAGCTCTTATTGTTTTCTTGGTTTTGCTACCTTCATTTCTTTTGTTTCTCTCAAAAGCTGAGGGCATACCTTCTGAAAGCCACGCCATAAGAGCTGCCTCTGGGAAATACTTCTACTTTACGGTGCTAAACGTTTTCATAGGTGTTACAATTGGTTCTTCCCTTTTTGCAACTCTGAAGGATGTGCAGAAGAAACCAAATACTCTTGTTCCTCTCTTAGCGACAAGCCTACCGAAGAGTGCAACTTTCTTCTTGACTTTTGTGGCATTGAAGTAAGAGCTCTCTCTCTCTCTCATCATTATGTTTTTTAACTTTCTCCCAGCTTCTTTCATTTTCTTTTGAATATGGAAACTACTATGCTCGTGCTGGACTATGGTTACTATTTTTGTGTTCGAAATTTTATTACATTTCCTGCATATTTACCGAACACGAAAGATTTTTGGTGTTTCATGCTTGAAAATTGTAATCCACACGTGTCCATCTTGTTGCAATCTGCTGGTTGTGCTTAGAGTTTGAAATGCTCTTAACTATTATTATGAAGTGGTGCTGGATGTAGTGCAGTGAGATAATTAGGAAGTGGTATTTTTGCTGTGAAGCATCCCACCTCCACTAGTAACTGAAGTTAGTAGATTTAGATTTGTTTCTGGCTGAAAAGTTCTAAAAGTTAATAACTTAGTGTCTTTTTGTGGCTCAAGATGTTTGAATTGTTGAACAGAGTTTTCCTACCCAAATGTTTTTTTATAGTCTTCATGTTTTTCATTATGGCACCTGTTTTTTATTTGCTTTTCCATGTACGAGCTAGCATCATTGTTTCTATTATTTATTTTCCTGGTATTTGTTGCTACAACATAGAGATATATCGTACTTGGGATGGTAAAGCTGTTGAAGAGGGACAAAATGACTACTGATCCATTATATGAAATAATTTGGTTTCAGGTTCTTTGTTGGCTATGGCCTCGAGCTATCCCGGATTGTTCCTTTGATAATCTACCATCTTAAGAGAAAATATTTATGCAAGACTGAAGAGGAAGTTAAAGCTGCATGGGCTCCCGGGGATCTTCAATATGCAACTCGATTTCCTGCTGATATGCTGATTCTTACAATCGTTCTTTGTTACTCTGTGATAGCTCCTATTATCATTGCATTTGGGGTGGCATACTTCGGCTTGGGATGGCTCCTGCTTCGAAATCAGGTGACTGATCTTGATCTGCAACTTGTGTTTTTTTCTTGAATTGGGTGTGAATTTGCTGTTGTCATTCTGCTTTGCAACTATCATTCGATGCAATTACATCAGTCGAAAGTCTAGCAAACTACAGTATTTTCGGTTGATTCTGTGCAAAAGATTGTTAGCCGGATGTTTTCTGAAATTGACTACGGACCCGTGGTTGGTTACAGAAACCAGAATTTTGATACTGAGTGGAACTTGTGACATGATGTATGATGTCCATTGCTGGTACTTCTTTTCGTTACACTTTCTGAGACTATTCGTATGATATGCTCTTGTGTGTTGGAACAGGTCCTTAGAGTTTATGTTCCGTCATTTGAGAGCTATGGGAGGATGTGGCCACACATGTACAGGCGGATCATGGGTTCATTGGTCTTGTATCAAGTTACAATGTTTGGTTACTTTGGTGTTAAGCAGTTTCCATATGCAGCGATCTTGATACCACTTGTGGTAACGTCTTGGATCTTTTATTACGTTTGTAACAGAAAATTCTACCGATCCTTCCAGTCCACTGCCCTTGAGGTTGCTTGCAAAGACTTGAAGGAGATTCCTAACATGGACAAGGTATTCAGAACCTTCATTCCACCAAGCTTGATTGCTGAGAAAGCTGATGACGATCAATTTGAAGATGCATTATCTCAAGTTTCAAAGACAGGTTCCACTCTTTGATTCCATTTGGCTGGGTGCGACAGAGAGTCATTTACCCATCCTTGAGTCAATTGTTTATTGTGTACAGCTTCGTGTTGATATTGTGAGAATTTCTTGATGGACCGTCAGTGTCAGTGAAGATCTAGTCTTTTGTTCATTACAGAATCCGGTGCGCATAGAGAAGCGTACGTCATTTTCTAAATATATCCTAGTGGATGATATTGATACGGTATGATTTGATCTGTTTATCCCTTTTTAAGTTAGTCGTCTCCTTAAGATGTATTTCCTTTTTTTTTGAAACAAAATTAGAGTTTAAGAAATATAACATAATTAAGGCATTACAAAAAATTTAGCAGCACTAGTTGCATCACACCTAACACTGCATGACACTTAACACTGCATTCAAGGTTATGAGCTATCATGTTCCCTTGTCTAGCGACTTTCACAATATTTATATAACCAAAAGTAGATATCAACTTTTGAACTTTCATCACGAGAAATTTGTCTTGCAACTTCGGAAGCTGTAGATGCATGAGCGTCCTTACCTATTCCAAACGTCTGATTGAAGAGTTATATGATGATACCCTTTATGAGTTGCCACTTGTAACCCGGTCCAAGCCACTGTCGCCTCAGCTTGAAAAGACTTCCTCCTCTAATCAATTGGTTGCCTTGTTGGTGAACACCCACATCCGATACCTCACAAATATACCATCCCACCGTCGCTGGTTCAACAGCACATGCAAACGCACCATCTATGAACTGGTGAAACTATGATTTTCAAGTCCTGGTCCATAAATTTTGTTCCCAATTTATGAATCCCTAGATGTTTAGCATACCAAACATGTCCCTTTGAAGGCAGCTGTGCCATCTACATCGGTTGTATAGTAACCCCGTCCTCGTAAGCCTTGTTTCTAGCTAACCATGTGTGCCACAATATAAATGCCGATTAGCTAACACATTCTTCGTCAGGGGAAGCACTCATCCAGTTGAAAAACCACTCATTAAATCGCATATGGGTTCCTTGATCGAAATCAAAACCCAGCGGTGAACATCGCCACACTATCTTTGAATATTTACACTCCTAAAAAACATGCTCTGTAGTCTCGATTGCATCTCAGTATCGATTACATACTTGGTAATGGCCAAAATTTTGTTTCTGTAAAGCAGCCGCCTTTGGTAAAGCTTGCACAATAGCTCTCCAGATAAGTACGAGTATCTTAGCAGGTACTTGAATTCTCCATAAATTCAGCAAAAGTTTAGAATCCCCAACCAAATGCATTATTTATGTTGAAGGGATACTAGCCTGACTCAATCCACAAGCGACTCTATAGCTGCGGCAAGGGTATAGAGTCACTTGTGGATGCTCAATCCACAAGGGATACTAATTGTATAGTACCCTGATTTTGAGCACGTCCACATTGGTACATCTTCAATTGTTGCCTCTAGTTGTGGCAAGGGTATAGCCAAAATACTCCTAGCCATGTGATCCGGGAACAAGCCTTTGACCATCGAAGAATGCCAAGTCGCCAAGTCTGTTATCAAGTCTGCCACCCTCAGCAAAGTGTGCACGAATGGCAAGGGCGATTGTAATTCAAAAGTAGGAACACCTGGTATCCACTCATCCCGAACCATAAGAAGCTGTGTATGTGAGCCTATCCTCCACCTTATATTTCCTTTCAGTAATTGCATGCCCCAAAAAATTCCCCTCCAACCCCAAGTTGCATTAGAGGCCACTGTGACATTCAAGAACGATTAACTCTTACAATACTTGGATCGGAAAAACCTTGAAATAAGAGAATCTCTATCTTTCAAGATATTCCATGCCGTTTTGGCCAACAACGCTTGATTCATCTCCCTTGCGGAATGAAGACCCAAACCACACTGTAATGTTGATTTACAGATGAACTTCCATGCCTTCCAGTGTATTCCATTTCCTTGAAATATTCCCATCCACACAAATCTAGCCATTATGCTATCCAGACGCTGAGTAACTAAAACCGGGAACCTGAACACATTCATATGATATTGCAACACAGTTGAAAGAACATTCCTGACCAAAACAATCCTCCCCAACATGGAAAGACCTGTGGTATTCTTCATGGACAATTTTGACTCAACTCTTGAAATTAGATTCCCGAAAAGTATAGATTTCTTCATTGAAAAATCCAACCCCACTCCCAGTATCCCCGATGTGAGCCCAAATTTAATATGCACAACCCCAATTCTAAGCAGATTCATGCTGAAACATCTGTATCCGGGCTAAGGGTGATAAGGCACTTTTCGAAATTCACCCTCTGACATGCAAACCTTAAATACTGGTAAATGCCTGTTCAGTTGAGCTACGGACTGCCAAGAAACCTTCATGAAAGAAAAAAATATCGTCGACATACATAAGATACATAAGCACGGGCGTAACTCTTGCAATTGATATCCCCAAACCATTTCTGGGATGCACCAGAGTTTCCTACTGTACCGACATTGCCTGCTGACATATTATGAAAAGATATGGCGACATCGGGCACCCTTGGCGTAAACCCCGAATAGGAGTAAAAACTGGGAATCCCATTGGTTAACTTTGGTGGAAAAGGTTATTGAAGAAACCAACCTCATTATAATATCAACCAAAGAAAGAGGAAAGTTGAACCTTATCAATTCCGCTCTGAGGAAAGGCCAGGAAATCCTGTCATACACCTTGCTCATATCCACCTTCACCCCAGCCAACACTTGCTTCCCAGTCCGATGCCACCTTATATGCTCCAAAATCTCATTTGCCATCAGAATATTCTCCCCTATGTATCTCCCTTTAACAAACCCATTATGTGCCTGGGATATAATTGAACCAAGACCGTCCAAATCAGGTTCGCCACCACTTTCGTTAATATCTTATACCTTACATTACACAAACTGATCGACTTATAATCTGAAGGGCATTTTGGAACTGGCACTTTAGGTATGAAAATAATTTGAGTGCGATTCATTTCTTCTAAACCTACACCTAAGTTCAGCCCCTCCAACGAAGTTTGAGTGATACAAGAACCCACTAACCTCCAATACCTTTGATAAAAACCAGCTGGTAAGCCGTCCGGACATGGTGATTTCCATGGAGCCATCCCAAACACCACTCTTCTGACCTCTTTCGGACTAAACCTCTTTTTCAAAAGTTCACTCTGATGATCTGAAATCCCACCCGGAATGGCATTCACAAAATCATCACAGTCAACCCTGAAACATAATCAAGCGGGTAATCCGCCGAGGAAACCAGAATGGACTGCATATAGGTCAAAATGCTCTCCTGGATCTTTCCCTCTCATGTCACCCATTCCCCATCCGCAGTCTGCAAATATGAGATCCAATTCATTCCTTGTTTTTTCAAAGCGAGTCGATGAAAAGCTTTCGTATTTCTATCCCCCTCTACTGCCCATACATCATTGGCTCTCTGACTCCAATAATCTTCCTGGATGGTCAATAAACTCTCCAATTCATTCCTTATCTCTATCTCTTTGTCAAAACAATTCACACCTTTGACATTAGACTATAACAGAGCCAGCTTTGTAGGAAGCCACTATATCCTGGATTCCATCCTGCTAAACTTAGCTATACTCCATTTGTGAAGATCCTGTAGAGTTCTGTCTAGGAAAATAATCACCTCCTCTAAATTGAACTCACCAACCGGCCTCTCACCAATCGGCCTCTATTGTTCCCCCTCCCAGAGATTTTGAACTATCAGCTCCGCCTCGTGATGCCTTGTCCATAAACTTTAAAATTTCAAATTTCGGATATCTTTTCTTTATAGGTACTGGTGCCCTAGTTTCCAACATTAGCGGTCCATGGTCTGAAGCAAATATTGGTAAATTCCTTAACCTGGGGTGTTTGAACAACTCCAACCACCCTATATTAACAAAATCCCTGTCTATTTGTTCATAAATACTGTCTCCCCCTTCCTATTTTTTGACCACGTGTCCCTAATTGTGGAATCTCCGACATTAGAAGCTTATTCAACATCATTTTAAACCCCTCGTTTGCACCGGACCCACCGGTAAAGCCCCAATCTTATCTTCCTGATTCAGCACTTGATTGAAATCACCAATTATAGCACATGGAAAATTTGAGACATCAGGTATCTGCTGAACGTAATCCCAAACCTGCTGCCTAAACCTCCTGTGTGGACACCCATAAAGCAACAACAAAAGCCATTGACACCCATTATTCTCTGTAACGTATAACGAAATAACATTTGGCAATTTTTTCTGCACTTGCACCCTAATTGAAGCTGATCAAAACAGTGCCAAGCCACCAGCTTGGCCTACCACCTCTACACTACTACAAAATTGAAAAATTGATCCACTACACCACTTATTCACATATTCATAGTGAGCCATTGTTTCCATAAAAAAGTATGTCAGGTTTGTGATACCTGATCAATCTTCTAAAGCTCCGTTATGTAGTAGGCTGGCTCAGGCCCCTACAGTTCCAACTGAGTAGTCTCATGGTGCTGGCACAAACACCGGAAAAGCCACACCTGACCCCTCTTTAACAACACCTTCCCCTTTTTCTTGGCCTCATACTATTGCACACTAATGAAACCCAAACCCAAATTACCCAGAAATTGCTCCCCTAATATCCCCATTCTATAGGACCTCCTTCCTATTCACAAAAGCTGAACCTCGCTCTCCTGTCTCGAGGCCTGCAGCTTCCAGCACTGAAACATGCATATGCCTCCTTGATGGGAAACCTCGCTCCCAAATTCCATGATCAGAATCCGATGCTCGTTTACACCCTACACGGTCCTGCTCCATCGCCGAGTTGAGCTCTAACGATGAATCTTGTAAACTTCTACATCGAGGGCTATAAAAATCAATTCCCCCTTTGATTTCTTATGCGAGCTCTTGTAGATCCCCGAACTGATCTCTTTCCGCTACAAATCTCCACTCTTTTCTGACGCATCTCCGGAAGTCTCCACCTTGTCCTGTCCTTCGAAGCAATGAACTATCTCTTGATGAGGATGACAGACATGGATACACAGTATTTGAATTGGAGTAGATCCCCATTCGAAAGACCTCCTGGTTATTAGTTAACTATGAATTTGTGTTGCTTCTCCTGAGAGAACTATCAGCAAATCCCCGCCCAATTGTATGCGGCACTTGATTTCTATAATTCTCCTCTCTATTATGATCAAAAGTCCCCCACCTTGCCTTGATTGATTTCGCCCATCAAAAAACCAGTTCTCGACATTGGACTGCACCCGTGTTCCATTTTGACAATTGACAAAACTCACATTTGGGTCTGCAACTCTACTATGAAAATGCCTATTGGGCCTTGTCTGCTGAGCCTGATTAGTTGCCCCAAACCCCTAGCTTTGACCGTGGTCTCTTGGGTGCCCATACCCTAGAAATTATGTATGTGGGGGCGAGGGTCCAATTAAAATAGGACATGTGGCAAGTGATTGAATTAAAAAAATGAAGAATACAAAAAACTAACATTTGAACTCATTCACTTGCCACATGACCTATTTCAATTGGGCCATCATCTCCACATACACAATTTCCCCACATAAAAAATTTTCTGGCACATACCCCATATTTACTCCTCATTCATTTGCAGAACCCTGATCCGAAAACCCATTCCTAAGACCGTTGCAACCATTATCCTCACCTGGATTCGAATGCGTCGGTCTCTCCAAAAAAGAATGTAAACAATCTGTAGCTCTCATATTGTCTTGAAGGTTATTTCCTGTAGTGTCAAGGTGATCATAACCTGGTGGTGGACATGATGTTATACCCTATTTTATCCGTAAGGAATTTTGATCCCCATAAACATCCACTTCCACTTCCATTTCCATTTCCGAGACTTGAGAGTTATTGCTTGGAAGGGGGATAATGCATGGATATTGGATATTCTATGTGGTTTGTTTTTAATCGTGGAAATGATGGGGGAGGACGCATTCGGAGAATGTATCATTATGGGGTTTTTTGTTTGGTTTTATTTATCTGGATTTTTAAAAAAATAGAAAAATGAGAGGACTCATTTAGAGAATGCCTCCTCTATATTTTTTTGAATTTATTAAATGTTTTGATTTTTTTGAAAAAATAAAAAATGAAGAGGACGCAATCTTGAAATGCGTCCTTTAATTGTAATAAATTTTTTCAAACTTATTTTAGTTTTTGAAAATTCTAAAATTAAAAAAATGATGGCGACGCATTTTAATGCGTCCTCTAATTTTAAATAATTGTAAAAAAATTTATTTGAGTTTCTGAAAATTTTTAAAAATAATAAATGATGAGCACGCATTCTTGAAATACGTCCTCTAATTTTAAATATTTTTAAAAATTTATTTTACTTTCTGAAAATTGTTTATAAAGAATATAAAGAGGATTCATTCTTGAAATACGTCCTCTAATTTTAAATAAATTTTTGTTTAATTTATTTTATTTTACAAATTTTAAAAAATAAGAAATGAACAAAATTCAAGTGTTTTTTGTTTGTATTATTTTTATATAATTCAGGTATTTTTGTAAGAAAAAAATTTAATACATATATTTGTACATATATATATTTCAATGGATTAATGAATTAATAATTTCTTTGATAACCTAGTATTATTTTATTTCGAATAGCCTTGTACTATTTTCTTTTATAAATTATCTAATGCTCCGTAATTATTATCTTCAATGTAAGAGATAGAATAGTAGTCATGTTCAATGTTTATTTAATTTGAGGACATAAGCATAACCAAATATGGATAAATTCCTATATGGTTTGGTAGAAATGTACGTATTATTAATACAATGTTAGTTAAACCCGCCTCAACTGTGCTAATGACTCCTTCCGCAAAGTTTCTCACCTGTTCCACATGGCGGCAGGCGTATGGTGCGAGATGTGCGTCTTCTTACAAGCACATGAGTATACGCTTCTAAGTTTTCATATTGAATTTCCTCCGTTAAATCCTCCTCCATTTCCTCTTCAGCTTCATTAGTTATTGTTTGTTAAGAAAAGGTTGTGAATAGTTTGTTTTCAGTAACTAAATACAATCTTGGACCCAACAACACTCATTTTGTTGGTCAGTGGTAGTCGTCCAGTGGGACGAATGGTGGGTATTCTCTCCCACGTCCACAACTCGCAAGTAATAAGAGACAGACAAATATAATGTCAGCGCTGGCTATCAAAATGATGTAAAAATTGGAAAAGTTAAAATAGCAATGTTACTTTTAGTAAGACAGCTTTCCCAAATATGGATTTCGCTCCGGGAATTGCGGCTTCACATAAGCTCTTGTAGAGAATGGCACTCCCCCAACTAAACTGATGTGCCACATTTAAGTCCATGATCGGCAACAAGTACAGGAGAGGGTTCTGATACCCTGAATTGTCAAACATAAGCATTCCACCAACCAAGAGTTGAATGAATACCCTCGCCCGCTGCTGACAATCAATGTCCATGGCTGTGCAGCACGTCACCCAACCAAGAGGCCTTTATACGACCCCAGTTGATGGAATCTAATGGGATGTTGCCCCTAAGAAGTTAGTGCATATGGTATGCCAATCAATTGCCGGCCTTCTCTGGTCAAGACCTGTGACTGGTATACCATCGATTGGTAAACCTCAAAGCACACACACATCCTACAATGTGGCAGCTTCCTTGCCTATTGGAAGATGAAATGTGTGGGTCTCAGGTCTCCAGCGCTCGACCAACGCTGTGATGACACATTTGCTGAATTGAGGAGACCCTGGAAGCCTACCTCACGAACATAACGCAGTACACCCTCGGGGATATCGACATCCCAACAGGCCCCACCACATCGTCTAACCTTCACCAGTTCATGAAACACATATCTTAGAATGGAAAAATAATTTTCAGTAAAAATCAATTTATGTCAATCTTTCAATTTATATCAATCTATCAATTTGTAGCACAAAATGGTGTATCTCTATGATTTTTCATACATTTAGCGAGTAACAATAGTTCACGCTTTAAATTAATAATGTAATATAATAAAACATAAAAGTTCAAGTGTCGCGAAAGACATAGCTCCCTAACTGTTGAAAACAATGCATTTCCAGAAAAAGTCATTATTAAATATTCTAAGGAACTCAGTATTACAAATAGTACCCTATGAAGGACACTGCCCACAGAAACCTCTACAATTACTAGGTACTCTTTCATCCATTTTATTCCTTAGCCCCCTCTCCGCAAATTGGTCACGTCTACTATTGCAAAACATTTCGATATCAGGCACCAACTTCCAGTTCACGGGTTGCCACAATTAAGGATCTCAGACAGGCATGAAACCAGCATTATATTGTGATACGAAGGTTTTTGTGTGATATGCCTTATCACAAAGGTTTTTGGGATCATCACGCCTTTTCCTGCAAACAACCAAGGCATGGAAACAAGGCAGCCTGGAAATTTCCCACTCTCAACAACAACACTATTTCTTTGTGTATTTCACAGTATAGTGTCGTTCATCCGCACTACCATCGAAGGTCCTTGTCACAACCTTATAAATCTGTAAAGTACGATCGTCCACATTTACAACATGTCCCTGCCCCCTAATGTCGTTTTTCTTGAACTTCTTCCAAATCTTGCTCGGCAAAATAGAACTGCAAAATAATAATAACTTAAAATAGGATTACTACTAGAGTCAGTGTATACGTAGATAAGCATGCGTGATGTAACTGTACCTCCAGTTAGTCACCTCTGTTGATCTTTGAGCAAACATTTTGACTGTTCGTTCGAAAGTTGCGTTAGTACAAGAAGTTATCGGTAGATGTCTTGCGTGCCTCAAAAAGTTGCTATAGCTCTCTGAAATGTTGGTAGTAAGAATATCCCACCGATGGTTTCCATCGAAAGCGAGACACCACTTACTCCTGTCATGTTCTTTCAACCATTGCCATGCAGCGGGTTCGAGCTCCTCAAACTACTCCTTGTACTCTCGCCACTTCCATTCCTATCTAGCACCTCCAAGCTTCCACACCAGGGTCTTAAAATGCGCATTTTTAAACTTCCCACCTTCAGCACTAAGAAATTTGGACTCAAAATGCCTCAAATAGAACTGATGATATCCTGTCGACTCTATCCATCCATCTATGTGTGATATTACATTTAAGATCCCCGAATGATGGTCAGATATAACACATATGGACCTAGAATCATTACCTACCACATGGTGTTGCAACTTGAGCATGAAGCAATGCCAGCTCTCATTTGTCTCAGTATCTACTATTGCATAGGCGATTGGCAATACTTAATCATTCGCGTCGTGAACAACAACAAATAGAATCGTAGCCTGGTATGCCCATTTACAAATGGTTCCATTCACACTGATCACTGGCCTGCATTGGCGAAATGCTTCAATAGCCTGACCGAATGCCCAAAACACAAACTTTAACTTCCAATTCCCGTCACTGAGAACTCTATCGGGTACGTCTGCCCAATCAACAACTGTGGATGAATTAGCTCTGACCAGCTCATCCATAAATGTGGGCAATATCTTAAAGGATTCCTCCAAGGTTCCAAAGGCCAAATCAATTGCCTTCTGTCGACCTTACCACACCTTCTTATACGAAATGGTCACTTTTAACTCCTTGAGCACTTGCTCTATAACATCCTTGACCATGAAGGACGGGTTGGTCTCAATCTGATATGAATGAAGCGAGCGGTCTTCATCGATGTCACATTAATGTTACCATCCGATCGGCAGCACCAATACAAGAATGACTACTTGCCCACTTAGTGATCTCTAACATCCCTTGGGAAGACTTCATTCTGACTCTTACAATCCACGAACAACCGCCACTTCCTTCCACAACTTCCCAACATTTTGCGTACCATGTACGCGACTTACTCTCCACAACCCGTTGTTCCTTGTTCATCATCGAACTCCACCTAGATATTGCTTCTACCAATCCCGACTTAGTCCAAAATTGCATATCCAAATCAACATCACCTGTCGCTTGAACATAATTAGGAAGTATTCTACCACAATCAGTCGGGTCATACCCATCCTTACCCGGACCCCCGTAATCCCTGATGGAATACAGTGGGGACATTGTTTGTGTACACCACCCAATCATCATCATCCTTGGATTCGAATTAGATGAAAAATAATGATCATCTTCACTTTCTGCATCGAGTTTCCCACCTTCACCTTCCTCTTATTCAACATCAATCTGTCCTACAACAAGGTCACCACCACCACCACTAGTACCATGCTCGTCAATCTCACCAACATAATCATCGTCGACGACATTGGAGTCCTCGTGGTAACCAACATGAGTACCAGCACTTGTGGACGACTGAGAGTAGTCGAGCTGGACATACACTGAAGGCTGACTCGAATCACTAACGACATGAGATTCTCCTAAACCTTGCAAATATTCTGGTGTTGGGAAGGGATGGCAGGTTGCTGAGGTATAGTTATGAACATTGCTCAACAACGACATGAATGTGCCCGGGCTAAAATCACCCAGACGTTCAAAGTGAGTATCAATCATGGCTAGCTAAATGTAAAGATTGGCCGACGACATGGACATTCTATGAATAGTATTAAAGAAGGTCTTCGTCAACTGGTCATCTTCCACTTCACAACATCGATAATATATACAAGAACCAGTTATCTCAGGACAACGATATAAGATTCTCACAAGAAACCCCTCACATTGAGTGCCAAGTCGTCTCACAATTAATTCAACTAATTGAGAGTGGCTTAACCTCTCGTTTAAGGTAAGATGTTTCTTAGCTATGGGAGGATCATAGTACACACCCACATTCACATTATACTTAATCACACCACCTATAAACAAGTACAACAACAAAATCATCCTGCAACTGTAACGTAGTAGTACACAACAAATAATTATCTCTGAACAGGAAGATTAACATTCAATGACTATGCCTAATGAATATTATGGTAAAACATATTTTAAAAAATGCTCATCATGAAAACCAATGCAAAACCAAATACGAGACATCGATTCATAACATGCAAAAATATTCCAACTTACATCAACAATTGTTCATCTAAAATGTCTAAATTACGACTCCTTACAAAAAAACCCTTACCTTCGTGAAAGAAGATGTGTTCCTGCTGAGAACAGTAACAACTTCTTGGATATCCCACCCCAATGTTTCCTACACTGGTACCAATAAAAATATCACGACATTCAAAAGTAATATCCAAATGCAATTAACAATTACCATGTATTTCACACAAATTTTATCATTCAACAACATCAGTTCATTGATTTGCATAACCACTTTTCAAACATCAACACCTTCGTAAAAAAATCATTCCTACAATTGTGCAAAATTAACTCCAAACAAATTCAAATAATATCCAATAATAACACTATAAAGATTATGAATACATTTTTAGAAACCCAATAGCAATTTCCCTACAATATATCCTACAATATATTAATGAAAACATTTTCATTCACCCATACAAAAAATCAAATTATAATAAATTTCATACTACATATACAACGTATTTTTAAAAAATCTCTTAAAGAATTATCATTTCCTAATAGTACATATTACTCATTGAAAAATATACCCAAAAATAACTCGAGCAGTATCCGACGAAGACCCTCCGTCGGCGGTGGCACATGAAATTCACGCTCGTCTGGTCCGTTTGCACGTGATGCTCACTCGAAGCTTTCTGATCGATGCGTGCGGTACATGCGCGACTCCCATGGCTGCTTTTTGTCCATAAAATATGCAGTGGAACCCAATGCAAGCTTCAGGTGAAGAAGATGAATTAAAGAAAAAAAAATGGCCAGACCGTCAACAAACAAATACAAGATCTACACATTTAACAAACCTCGGTTATGGGTCAATTTGCCCAAGATTTTGAAACTCAATTACCGGTGTTGAAGACTAAGGGAACATGGGAGGTTATAGCCTAGGCTAAATTGTGGCAAAAAGGAGGAGAAAAGAATCGGAAGTTCGTAGGGAATGAAATGGACGAAGGACGGAAATAGGAGCAACGATGCTCTGTTCTTGGATTTAAACAATGCAGAGACAACACATTTGCCAAATGTGTTGTCTGGATTCTGGAAAAAAAACCATGAACAAATGCATCTTCAATATATAAGCAAAAAATAGAAAAAACATAGAAGAAGCATTCTTTGAATCCAAATGGGCGTCCTCACCATTTGCTACCGGGCTGTTTTACTGTAGCACCAAAAAAAGAAAAATATTCGAGACTTGACCCCTAAGAAACCTCCCCCCTTGCTGAAAGCTCTGTCCATTTCCTTTGTAAACAAATCTTTGTGCTCATGCACCCCAATCTCACCTCGATCCAACTCCATATTTCCTTGTTTTGGCGTTTGTTGCTTGTGATCCACTCCCTGTTTATGTTCTGCCACTTGATAAGCATCCACAAATGAGACTGTATAAGAATTGTTCTCCACATTCATAGCTACCACAAAAGCATCCCAAATCTCCAGATCTCTCAAATCGTTACAGAAATTCCACCACTCTTACATGTATTCTGGCAGAACTTTTGTATATCTTCTAATTGGACAATGTCGATGAGCCCTCATTGAAGCTGGAATAATTCCTTAGAGTCACCCCACACAAAATTTGCCCCCTTCAAAGCACAATGTTTCAAAAAATATTCATCCAAATAATCCTCCAGCTATCTACGATCAGATAGCGGACGATGAATTCTTTCATAATTACAATTCACTCAAACCTCTTTTAAATCCAGAAGTGTGAGATCACATCCTCGACAAAACCGATGAATTCTTTCAAAATTACAATTCACTCAAACCTCTTTTGAATCCAGAAGTGTGAGATAAAAACCCAGAATTAATGGTTTTCCCTGTTCAACCCATACTCGAGCCCTAAGAAACATTTCATTCTTCAAATCTTCTTCCCCACCGTCACTTCCGCTACTTCCCCCACCATACATGCCAATTTAAATGCCGCCTTCTTACAGAAACATTCAAAAGATAACCCAAACAACCTTACCCATAGAAGGATCCTTGTAATCCAAATTCGTCGGAACCAGTGAGGGTTCCCATCTACGTACGACAAGCAAACCTCCATTTATAGCATACAGACCATTGTAAAGAATAATTCTCATATCTTCTATGGAATCAAACTGCAAGAGAAAGAAGCTTCTTTCCTTGTGCAAAACCGTCGCATTAACCCCCCAACAATCTCTGACATATTCCGTGAGAGTTCTCGAATCCAAACTACGATAATCAACCCAATATACCAAGAGGCTTCTTCTATGCATCTGCAACCACTCGTATACATCTTCCTCCAACAAGACACACCGTGCCTCCTCATGACTTGGCCTGCATAAAGATCGGAAAAAACTCCCACCATGAACCGAGTTCCTTTCTTCCTCCGAGAACGAGGTCCCCCCACTTGGTCTATTATTCCCCAAGCACCTATCTGCCTCCATCCTAACATTCACATTCAAACTTTGTATGATAACCAGAATAATCCTTCGTTGCAAAACCCCTTTCTATTAACACCTCCTTATATTGCAAGTTCTTACTTGGTTGGGGGAATGTAGTAAAATTTCGGATGCTTAATAGGGCAACCCTAGGATGTAGAGGCAAACAGGGGAGGACACATTATGGTAATGCGTCCTCATGGACTTTTTTTTTTAAAAAAAATTGATAGTTTTTTTGCTGAAAAATGTTTGAAGAATAAGAAAAATAAGAGGACGTATTATGATAATGCGCCCTCATGGGCTTATTTTTTATTTTAATTTTTGATATTTTTTGGTGAAAAATGTTTGAAAAATAGAAAAATAAGAGGACACATTATGGAAATGCGTCCTCATGGGTTAATTCTATTCCTCTTTCCGTTTATTTTAGTTGCTGAAAACTGTTGGAGAAAAATAAAAAGAAATTAAGAGGACGCATTATGGAAATGCATCCTCATGTGGACATGTTATTGTTTTTCATTTTATTTATTTTGTGTTGATGAAAAATGGGAGGAAAATAAAAAGAAATTAAGAGGACGCATTATGGAAATGCATCCTCATGAGGATATTTATTGTTTTTCATTTTATTTATTTTGTGTTGCTGAAAATGTGAAGAAAAAAGGAAAAATTAGAGGACGCATAAGCGATGGGAAAAATAGAATCATTCTGATCGTGAATAATTGCAATGAGCATAGTGGAAATGTAGGCACCTTTCAAAAAAGTACCATCAATACTGATCACAGACTTGCATTGGCAAAAGGCTTCTATAGCCTGACCAAATGCCCAAAACACAAACTTGAACTTCCTAGACCCATGACCATGTACTCTATCAGGTACGTCCGCCCAATCAACAACTGTTGTAGGATTCACTTGGACCAGCTCATCCATAAACATGGGCAGTCTCTCGAAGGATTCCTCCCAGGTTCCGAAGGCCAAATCAATAGCTTTTTATCGACCGTACCATACCTTCTTGTAGGAAATGGTAACATTTAACTCCTTCCGCATATGCTCTATGACATCGCTTACCTGGAAGGACGGCTTGGTCTCAATATGATATCGAATGGAGCGAGCGATCATCAACGATGTCACATTTGTGTTACCATCTGATCGGCTAGCACCAATACAAGAATGACTACTTGCCCATTTGGTGATCTCCCACATCTCATGGGAGAACTTCATGCTGACTCTGACAATCCACAAACAATTGCCACTTTCGTCCACAACTTCCCTGCATTTGGCGTACCACGTACGCGACTTGCTCTCCACAACACGGTGTTCCTTGTTCATCTTCGAACTCTACCTAGATATAGCCTGCACCAATTCCAACTTAGTTCGAAATCTCATACCCAAATCAACTTCCCCAGTAGCTTGAACTTAATTAAGAAGTATTTTACCACAGTCAGTCGGGTCATACCCACCTTTCTCAGGACCCCCATAATCCCCAAAGAATGCCCTGGTATTAGAATTCCACACTTGATGGAATGCAGTGGGAACATTGTTCATGTACACCAACGAACGATCATTATCCCCTGGATTCGAATTGGTCTATAAGGAACGATCATCATCGTTTTCTGCTACAAATTCCCCACCCTCAGTATCCTCTCCCTTCACATCAAAACTGCTTGTAACAAGGTCACCACCAACACCACCGGACCCAGCCTCGCCAATTTCACTGACGTAGTCATCGTCGATGACATTCAATTCTTCATTATAACCACCATGAAGACCAACACTCGTGGAAGGCTGACAGCAACCTGGATAGATATACGCTGTAGGTTGACTCATCTCACTAGCTTCTCCAAAACCTTGGCAATAATTAATAGTTGGAAAGGGAGGGCATGTCGCTGGACAATAGTTCTGAAAATTGCTCAACAACGACATGAACGTGCCTGGGCCAACATCACCCAGACGTTCAAAGCTAGTCTCAATCCTCTCCAGCTTAATGTAAAGATCCGCTAACGACAGAGACATTCCATCAACATTATCGAAGAGGGACTCAGTCGACTCATCGTCTTGCACTTTATAAGATCGATAATACATAGAAGAATCAATC
>JAULKM010000006.1:12537294-12559624 GCA_032355605.1 Rubia tinctorum | reverse complement strand
TCGTCTAGGGTGACTCGAGGGTAAGGGTTATTGTGTGGCGCCGATCGCCCACTCTAACTATAACCGAGGAGAGGCGATAAATATCTTCACCCGAAAGGTGTTGATAAGTTCTCCACAATATGTGATTATACATAAAAATAGGATAATTATTTGAGGATCAGAGGATGACTAGAAATGTAAACCCATTGCGCCCAAGACTCGTTGTCATCTTAATTACATCTTTCGTGCTAGTGTTATCGTAGTTATATTTTTTCTCTAATTATTTATTAATTTAGTTATTTTAAGTAGTCGTAGTGTTTTCTAAAATCAAAACCCCCCAAATTTGTTACCACACACTTAGAATGACATATTTGTTTACTTTTAATTACGCTTAACAGTGGATAAAATCCCTTTTTCTGGTGGACGACTCTGACTTGCCACTATCTACTTTCTAGCAGTTACTCGCAATTAGGGCCAATAAATACTATCTTTGAGAGGTACGACGATGACATCTCAAATTTTGGCGCCGCTTCCGGGGACATGAATTCTACCTAAAACTGATTAGACTTTAAAAAGTGCCTTAAAAACTGGAACATGAATGTGTTTGGAGGATGGTAGGAATAGATCATGATAGTAACAACACTCAGGACTCACTCCTAAAACTTTAAAAAGCTAAAGCTGGACTTCTGAAAGCATTAAAAGAAGAAATAAAATTATGGTAACAAAAATCCATAACTAAATGGATGAAAGAGGAAGATGACAATACAAAATACTTTCACAATTCCGTGAAAGAAAATAGGAACAAGCTACAGATCACTAAGATTAGGGATAGACAGCATAGATGGTTAGATAATCCTTATGGGTTTTGATTATCTAGGTTAGTAATCCCCTTGGGAGAAATGGATTGAAGCTTCCTTACCTTTGTCTTGAGAATCATTTCTATCCTTACCAATAGTGCTATTTTTATAACTCGGAATTCGGTTCCGCATAAGAGAGCCAAGCACATTGATATTGATTATCATTTTGTGTGTGAGATGGTATCTATTGGCAAGCTCAAGGTTGCTTATGTTCCAACTGATCAACAGCTTGCTGACATCTTTACAAAGGGTTTACCTCGTCCTCAGTTTGAATTCTTACGGTCCAAGATTTGTGTTGCGACAAATCCCACACTTCGCTTGATGGGGGCAACAAAATATTAAATGAATTAGAATCAGGTTAAGAAAGGAGTACCCTTTCTGATTGGTTTTATATATATCATTTTCCATATATGATTCTGTCTTGTATACCCTTTGTACTCACTATATATGTGTGTGAATAAATAGAACCACAATTATTTGTGGGTTTTACATTCTATCAGTTTTACTCTTCCTCTCTTTAAGAGCAAGTCCAACAGCTTCTATATAATGGAGATTTTGACTAATTGTAGAGATTTAGACACCAATTCATCTCCAACAGATTCTCCATCTCACTCTCTAAAATGGAGATTTTGATGAAAGAGAGTTTGATTCTCTATATTGGTGGAGAGAGAAAATTATTTGGAGAATTGAATTTTTAATGTAATAAGCAATTTACCACCTAAATTTTAACACTAATTTTATACTGATACCAAATTGTCCAAATCTAAATCAGTGTAACATTCAGTTCGTGTTGAATCATCACATAAAATTGAACCACTAAAACATCTGATTATTCCTTTTCTCTTTTTATTCTTCCTTTGAATGAAATTTTTTTAAATTTTCATGGTATTTTAAACACATGATTCCCAAATAATAATTAACATGAATCATGAGATGAATATAATATTCAGAAAATAATTATTACCTTCGTTATCTACTCGATCAGAAATAGTGAAATATAAAGAGATTGCCTTATTTTTTCTTCAAGTAAATATTTTTTGTAGAGTAGTTAAAACTAATTATTTATTTAAATTACAAAATAATCATTATTGTGAAATAAATGTCAAAATTTGCAAAATAGAGAGTCTATTGGAGTTTGAGCAAAAAAATATAGAGAGTGTGAGTATTGGATCTCTAATTTTAAATTTAAAAAAAATTAGAGAACATGTTGGACTTGCTCTAATAATTTGAGGTCCACCATCAATTGTCAACACGGAGGTGGAGGCACGTTAAATGGAACACCTTAAACTATCCATTGTATTTACATATATCAACTTATTCCCTTTTGTAGCCAAAACACGTTTATATATATATATGTGTGTGTGGTTTGGGGTGCCAATTAATTCCCTACAACTCTAACGAACTATTTTTAACCTAAAAAAAGAAAATTATGGATAGAACACCCTTTTTAAAATTCTCTTTTTATAAAAGTGGTGTAGAACATAGGGACTCCCTTATGCAAGATTGGGTTAGTTTAACTTATTATTATTATTATCCCAAGCACCATATAATAGAAATTGTTTGCTTGGTGCAGTCAATCGGAGATATTGAAGTCATTTTGACTAGTCTAAACCAAATTTGTTCAAAAATAACATACTCCCTCGGTTTTATCATTTATGACACAGTTACTATGAATGAATGTTTTCTTTTATTTGATACTCTTTCCATTTTTGACAAGATTCCTTCAATTTCATCCACTCATTCTACTTTTTACATTCAATTTCACTCATTCATTTTCTTCATCTAAATCCAAGCACCTAAACCTATGGTGTCATAAATAGAAAAAAACGGAGGGAGTACTAATATTATAATATGTTAATGATTTTAATTTTTTACTATATATAAACAATCATATTAAAATATATAACTTTCTAAACATATATTTAAAATCAAATATATCTCATACTATAACTATATATCACTAAAGAAAATCCAAATAAACACATAAACTTAAATAACAAAATGTTCGGATTTTTTTATGCAATAATAGAATACATTTGATAGAAATACATATTGTTTATTTTTAATATATTACAGATTCTTGTTTTAAACCGACTAACGGTTAAATTAGGACATTTTATAATTAGGGAGACTAATTAGGCCAGTTGATAATTACTTTAATTTATTGCAATGAGATATACATAATTATGGTAAAATTTTAAAAATGAATTTCAACATATAAATAATTACTTTTTAAAAAGTTTAAATGAAATTATAAAAATAATCAATTTTTATTGTATTCAATATTTATTGGTTTCTAACTAAATTAATTATTTCACTTCATAACTCATAAAGTTTTACTGACTAGACTTTAAAATTTTAAATAAACTTTGTTTTCAATTTAAATGTAAAACACAAAATGTATATTCTAATATTTTAATTAATAATATTGCGGTACTCCACTAATTTTATAATAAAAGAAAACAGCTCTATGATTACAAGTTCTTTCTACAATATTATGGTGAGATATGCACCATCCTCATTTTCCGGAATTATGACCAGGCCATTAATTAACTATAGTCAAGAAAAAAATTTATATGGAAATCTGTTGTACGTGGATGTGGACCGAATCAAATCCGTCCATGTGTTTAATAATTCACCTACTACTTAAATTCCTTTAATATTTAATTTAAGTTTTAAAAATACAACTAATTTATTATATATGTGACATGATCTGATTTGTCCCACACCCCACCTACAATAAATCCCCAAATAAAATTTTTTCCAACTATAGTCGCAACATTGAGTTCTTAGTAGGGATGGCAGAAGCAGGGAGCTCCTGTAAGCTGTAACAATACTTTTTAATAAAGCACCACCTTAGATAATTAATTGTATATTATTAGGCATTTTCTGAGCCGGTTGTAAGAGCAAAACATAATTATCGACCAAAGAAAGGCCTCATGGAAAGACTAGTACTGTTATGGAAACTTTTGCAACTTGCAACCAGCGAGAGAATCCAAAAGCCATGAATTTGACACTGCAAAAGCTCCGGTCGAAACAGCCAGAGTCTGTGCATCCAAACATCTGGTCTGGCCTTGCTCAACATTATACACTATGAAAACAGCAGAGCTGCTGTCCTCGTCTTTTAGCACCGGCTTCCGTTTCAGAACAGTTCCTCCAGCAGCTATCACCAGATCATGTAGATATCCCTTGTAAGATTGCTCAAAGTTGCCCATCAAGTAGAATTCGTATCCATCCAAAGCCTTTGGTTTCTGCAATTTCATACACTTCATACTTTAGTGTAAAACTGAAGGGCCTAAGGAAACTGTAGAGTACAACATCATAGACCATTTAAAACACATTAGACATCAGCAAAATAGAGGGTAACAGTTAGACACACAGAGAGACAGAAATCAGAAGCAGCTTTTTCCATATCTGGTACATGCAGTCCTTCGTCCCGTTAGAATAGTCTGAATTCAATGCTTTTGTTAAACAGGACTCTTCAGGTGGAACGGAGGGAGTAGTTGATTTTCTCCAACAAGACAAACCAACTCTAGCAGAACAAAAACAGGTTGAGTGAAAGACCACTTCAAACTTTAACCTTCAATTTTTTTTAATAAAAAACAGGCTTCTTATTTATCTAAATAACACGCCCATGAAACATACAAACAGCAAAAAAGTTGCACATATCCTAGGATTTTGATTTGTTGAAACAATTAACAGTCACATTAAGGTTACTGAAAAAGCACGACATATCAAAAGAGCGCAAGGATATTGAACTCTCAGTCCAGCTTAAAAAGTATATAGAAAAGAATAACCTTCTGTGAACATCTTAATCTTCCAAGACTAGGGCCATCCTTGATTCCATGAGTATCAACTTTGATTTCATAAGGTTCCTCATCAACAAGTTTCATTGATTTGATGCAAGCTCTGACCCCTGAAAGTGAAGCACGGAAAATACATCAATAAAGTAAGTCTCTACTGAAAACAGTCCTTATCTTGTACCAATCACAAAATGCATACAGAATTTTCTACATCATATTCCATTAGCTTATATTTTGACATGGATTCCATTTCTTATACCAGAGGATAACCTATCAACTTTTTTTACTTTCAATTTATCTTTTGAAAATTAGGTAAATGACCGTTGGCATACTTTTAGACAGTGCTATGTGGATTTTATAAGGTAATGAATGTAAGAATCACAGTTTATGTTAACATAGAATGAGATTGATACTAACACTCGACGTTCACAATCCACTTTCCCTCCAAGATACCCATCAAAAATTTGAGGGTTCTTTTGCAAGCACCATTATCCTTAGTAGATGCAACAACATGGGTCACACTTATATCCCAATTCTTCAATACTGTGATCCCGGCTGACTTCTCAAACTCGAAAATAATGTCCTGCATATTCACGATGACTTTAGTTAATTCATAGAACAAGCCTATTTGAGGCAACACCTAATGAGTATCTTCTGTTGTTTGGTTACCTTCTCACTATTAGTCATACCAGAACAGCAAATGATGAAGTCTTTGCCTTTTTTCTGAGACTTCCATGGCAGGTTCTCCTTATTCTGATCTCTATCAACTTCTGGTATGTCAGTATGAGAATGCCTATTTGGTGAAAAATAATGTAAGGACAAGAAAAGCGAAGAAGAAAAGTGAAACATTGCACGGAATTTGTAAACCGACCTTTCTGGAGCAGATCTTTTTTTGTTAAAAGGAATTGCAGGTGTCTCACAAGGAAGTTCACCAGATCTGTGAAGGGGACATAACACTACAAAATTTTCCTGCAGCATTTTGATTTGTTAGACAATGTAAACAAAGGTTTGATTTAAATATGATCTTTTACGTGCGTACATAATCCCAGCGAAATTGAGGAGTGATCTTAGCACAGGGAACATGAAAGCTCTTCCGGCAACCCGGATCAAAACACCCAAGAGCAGCGCCTCTGTTTCCACATAATCCGCACTTTATCTTTCGGCTTCTTCCCACTTCAGCTTCGAGGTTAATTAGATTATCATCTTCATAAAACACATTAGGAGCCCTGCAAATATTGTATCAGTAATTAGCCACTGCAGCATGACTGTTCAGGCTCTTAATTTCATATGTTCTTTTTTGGAATTAGCAGCAATAGATGAGATTAGCACCAAAACTACAGCACAGCCGATAGGATAAAGAAAATGCAGCCTCTAAGGTGGAATCATCATTCCTCTAAGATGAACATGTATGCCAAATACTAAACTTTTTCAGACAATGCTTTGAACAGATGATCGAACACAAGGGAACAAGTTAAGCAGGCATGCATGGCTGTAGCATTCTTATCAGCAAAACGGGCACAAGAAAATTCTATTTAAGAGCTTTCATACCATTCTGTGCAGTTCTTATGGCAATGTACAACATTTGGTCCTTCAATATGATCAGCTCCAACTGGCTTGCCTTTATAATAGTGAAGCATGACTCCTGAAACCTTCAGTCATAATATAGTTTAAGAAAACTATATTGGAATGACATGTAAGAATAGATAATCTGAGAAAAACAAAGCGCACACTATATTGCAATTAAAGGGCATTGGTACCTCAGATACTTCTGCACTTTGACAGAAAGCACAACAGATTCTCTGGCAAAACGCTTCCTTTCCTGATGTTTTATCTATATCTCTCTTGTTGGAGTTAACCTGCTTTACTTCAAGCTTTTCTGCATATTTTGAAGCAACTTCTCCATTAGAGTTATTCTCAGGAAATTGCTCACTCTTCAAAACTCCCTTCCTCTCACTGTGGTTAGCTCTACACCTTCTAAGTATCCTCCCCACATTAGAACCTTCATCCCCATTATAAGGTAGATTTTCAGCCAAATGAGCAAGTGGAACCTCAGATTGATCGGGAGTGATGCTCTTCTTGGTAATGTTCCCACTTATTTTGGCCCTATTCTTAGAATTTGTTTTCTTGGTAATTGATAAATCTGACAAATCAATAACCAAATTCTTGCTATCCTGAATCAGTATTGTTTCCCCACTGTATGAGCTAGAAAACTTCCCTGTTGTCCTTCCTGCATCAGCATCAGTGCAAATACTTTTCTTATTTTTAGATGCTTCCATTAACACATTCGACTCAGCGCAATTGTTGCCTAACTTCTGTGTGCTTATTTCATGCAGGATATCCCACTCTTTTGTAGCTTTAGATGCATCCGTTGGAATCCTCTTGGCTCGTTTATTCTGCCTTGTTTTTACAGTACTCTTAGTTCTCTTTCCTGACACACTAGCTGTTTTAGTAACAGTTATGTTACTTGGAGAAGCACTGGGTAAATTAGTATCGAGATTATTAGATGCAGTGATCATAAGACCCCTTTTGTTAACTCTACTTCCCTCCAGTCTAACACATTCAGTCCCACCTCCCACCTGCACAAACTTAAGTGGCAGTTAGTCCAATGACATGTATACAAATACTACATGCGCGTGCGCAAACACACACTCCAGGACTTCTCATAAATACATATTTTCAACTAGTACCTGACGCATGGGACTTGAGCAGAGTTCTGGAGAACAAGCCCTCTGTGTCCATTCGAATATTTCACTATCAATAACATCCCTGGCACTTCCTTGCTGTAATATGCAGTATGTTATATTAGCGTACAATTTTATAATTAGAAATGAAGATTAAACAATGGTTCATTGAAGATTTCAAAAACCTAAAATTTACATAAATCCTGGAGAACTTGCAGAAATTCAATCTAATACGATCTCTGACACCTGGTAAATGCCCTATGAATGTACATAGTCGATTTAGTAGTACAACATTTAAGGGAGATAGCATCTCAATGGAGGAATTTTACTGAACGTATTAGTTCTAAACTTGTGCATTACCAAAGAGTTAAAATTGCTTTGAAGTTGCCATGTTACTTACTTCTAGAGGCATATCACTGGGAACTTCATCATCGCTATCCTTGATGTCACTGAAGCTAGGAACATCAGGCGGTGTTTCCGAGATTTGGTCCTCATGTGTTTGTTGAGTACTATTCTGGGAGTCCTTGCATTCTCTTAGCCAGAAGAAAGGAGCAAACAGAGGCTCTCCCCTCTTAGCAAGAACAGGATTGTCATTTTGCATAAGAGGACTCTCCTCATTACTTCTGGTGCTGAAAGGAGTTTCTTTTTCAGACTCTGCAGGTGGGCATTGTGGTACATGGACCCTTTTCTTAGCTGGAAAGGAAGGCTTTTCAATGCCTGCAAGCAGAGATAAATGTGCTCAGCCAATATTACAAGCAGACTAGGACCACAAGATATTATACTTTGGCCATGAATGCATATGGAAACTGCAATTGGAATTTACACCTACCTGATGTTGTGGTTGGACGAGCAGCTTGGGAGAGAGACTTGTTGGCTCCTGAAGCAACTTTCATACTCTTGTAAATGTTGACCAAGTTGTCCATATGAGGAGCAGGTCGAATTTCTTCACAGCAAACAATTATTTGTTCAACCAACTCAGAAAATGAGAGAACATTATAGGGTTGGGCATTTGAAGCAACTTACAATTGAATCTTAAACCTAATATTGAAGAAAATGTGACTAGAAGAGCCTTTCCAGGGGTATTAAAAAGGGTACCTCTTCGGTAAAACGGAACTTTGCATACTGGGCAACAGGATGCTGATTTCATGGATTTCTCAATGCAGCAACTGCAATTTCATATCGAATTCATTCAGGCATGTAGAGATTTAACATCATCTTATGATGATAAAATAATTGCACTTACTTGCAAAATACATGATTGCACGTGAGCGAGACGGCCTTGTCCAAAAGACTCAAACTGCAGGAGAGGGAGGAAATTGATAAATCCACATTCCCCGCAGGATGAGGACGAAAAACAGAAAGATAGAAAATTACCAGATGGGGCACTTGAGTTCTCTCCCCATTCTCTCCAGATGTGAAGAGTCTGCCATTGCTCTGCGTAGGCTCAAACTATGCTCTTCGTTTTTTAGTGTACAGTGTACTACCTCGTAGGTTGATTTTGTGGTACGCTGAATTTCAAAGAAAACGCGCTTTGGTGTTAACATTTCCCGCCTTAATTTTCAGTAAGTTTCACGCCCGCCCTTCAAAAATCAAAATACATTCGTCTTCCTTTTATTTATTTTTTAAGTGTTACTCCCTCTGTCCCAATTTAAGCTGCACACTTTTTGGTTAACTTTCTCAAGACACATTTAATCATAAATTTTATCCAGTATATAAATACAGATATCATTATGTGAGATATCATTGGATTCCCTGCATGATGTATTTTCTAAACATCAAATTTTTGTACACCATTATTATACATAAATAAAGTTATCGTTGGTCAAACATGGTATAATAAAATTGATCAAAAAGTGTGCAGTTTGAATTGGTACGAAAGGAGTACAAAACAAATAACCTCATTTGGACCCAAAACGAATACGTGCGATTTTGAAAATATCTCATTCCATTAATGATGCTACTAAATCGCAACTTATATTTTACTGTCCTACGTTTTAATACTTATATTTACTTATAAATACTTTATTTAAATCTTTAATAGTATCTAAATTTTCTCCCATTACTCACATAATTATACACGATAAAAGTATTGGCTGGATAAAGTGTTGTATGGAAATCAAGGCACATGGCCACTATAATTTGTGGAACCTAAAAGGTTTCGCCCACTTGGCCTCCTCACAAAAGAAAAGGGGAAAAGAAGAATAATAGTTCTAGACGCTAAATCGAGAAAATGAGTAATAATGTACTCCCTCCGTCTCAACTTATATTACACACTAATCATTATCACACTGTTCAAGAAATATATTTAATTTTTAATATGTTTATTTACGTATAATAAAGGTAAATAAAAAGTTAATATATGAAAACTACTTGTTTCCTCCGTCTCAACTTATATTACACACTAATCATTATCACACTGTTCAAGAAATATGTTTAACTATTAATATGTTTATTTACGTATAATAAAGGTAAATAAAAAGTTGATATATGAAAACTACTTGTTATGACGAGTTTAACAATATCACATGCGATAATATTGTTGCTCATATATTTATTCAAATATGCGACCAAAGTTTGATGGAGAATAGTGCCCAGAAAGCAAGTGGGTATGATGCATCTACGAACCGATCCAAGCTCACTGCTGATCCCTGGATCCAGATCTGTGATTTGCAAGGAAAACAAATCATGGAGTGTTCCAATGGAAAACTCTCTGATGCCAAAGTCATTTTTTCCCTCCAAGCCAAGAATAGTGAATAGAGAGAGAATGAATGGAAATAAATGACGTACCTCTATATTTATACCACTTAAACTCTAATATTTCATGTCTATGACCTAATCTTTTCCTTGTCTAGTTATAAGGCCAAATAATAACTCACCTTCCTATGGCCCTCATTATCCCATTTTAGCACTTTAAGTGTCCTTTTAAGTGTTGGGCTCGTTAGTTCATATGAAGCATTCTTCTAATATAGTATCAAAAGCTTCCGAAAAAGTTAAGTGACCTTGGAGCATCAAAGGTTGGTGTCTTTGAATGACCTTAATCGAGATAGAATGCCCTCATGTCATCGAAGGTAAATAAGAAGCTATGACCATCTACCTTTTGAAGACATCACGTCGTTGATCGAAGGCCTGGGTCTTAAGCATTGGATCGAAGGTACGAACCTTTTTTTGCGTTTGGAGCACTTAGGTTTTCTTAAGCTTCCGGTTAATTTTTCGAATTCACAGGGGAGTGCGCGAGAAAAGAGAGCGGGAAAATAGGTCTCGTAGAGGTGTCTTAAATAAGACCCCCTACTTACCCACGCCATTTCAAACTTATCTTCTTTCTAGCTAATGATTGCTCTCATCTACCTTTTGAAGACATCACGTCATTGATCGAAGGCTAGGGTCTTAAGCATCGGATCAAAGGTTCGAACCTTTTCTGTGCTTGGAGCACTTAGGTTTTCTTAAGCTTCAGGTTAATTTTTGGAATTCACAGGGGAGTGCACGGGAAAGGAGAGAGGGAAAATACGGCTCGTAGAGGTGTCTTAAATAAGACCCCCCTACTTACCCACACCTTTTTCAAATTTATCTTCTTTCTAGGTAATGATTGCTCTCCTCTCTCTCCTCTTCCATTTTCTTCCCAAAAACCGCTATTTTTCCTCATTTAATTTCTTTTATTTTATTTCAGCCTCCAACTCAACTTCAAACTCTCTGATTCCTCCAACCCACAACTTTCAAATTCTTGACAAGTAAGTCTTCTTACCATGGTTGCCTCTTCTTCTAGCCCCCATCTAAGTCTTCAGATTCCTTCCTCTCCTCCTCAACCCCCTCTGCGGTGAGATCCGAGAGTAATGCTAGGATGGGAGAGGATTCATCAGAGAAAACTTTCTCTAACGATGTTGCTTTGCCCTCTTCTGGCCAAATTTCCCCTAGTTCTGATAGGGTTCCAGTGAATTCTGAGAACACTAGGTCTTGTCTTTAGGCGATGATATCCCCGATCCCGGCTAGTTTTACAAATTCCACGTTGAAACAGGCTTAGTTGGGGAATCAGGTAGCAAACTTAAATCGACAGAGCTCCCCGTGTATGGGCGGTCGAGGGTTATCTCATATGTTTCCTCAAAGAGGAAATTTGTTGTCCTGAAATGTAGATCCGAGGAATCCTCGTTGGGGGTAGTTAGTTCTCAAGAGGCATATGTAATGCCTAAAGGTGTGAAAAATATTATCGAAGAGGATTCTTGTTACCAAAGGATCCCTCCGGAGGCTAGGTTTAGGCCCCTCGAAGAAGACGAGTCTCCTTCTACTCTACCCTAAGGAAAATCGATCACATAAAGCAGGCACCTTAGATCAGGATTGAGTTTTCCTTTTCCTGTCCTCCTATCCGATCTTATGGAAGAGTTCGAGGTAAGTCTTTCTCAACTTCATCCCTATGTCATTGCTATCATCCTGGACTTTTTAGTTTGATATAAGGAAGTAGGAGTTGTCCCTCGATATTAGCTGTTTCGAGTCGTATAATCCTTGGTTAGTAACTGGGATGTGAAAGAGACTTTTACCTTAGCCATTAGATCATCGAACCTAAAAGCCCTTTCAAATAATTCGGGGTGGCTGGATTAAGCTTGGACCTTCGATTGTTCCGAGTATTACATAATTCCTAGGTGGAACTCCAAGGTTATAATTGAAACAAGGAAAAATGGGTATGTCATCCCCGAGGTTACGTGGGAGGATACAACGCCCCTCAAAAGTCCTAAAGCCTTAGATGTTACACTTTTCCACCCCCGATTCCAAGGAAGCGAAGGTCTTTGTTTGTTCTAAGTGGGTTAATGAGGAAATTTATGCCTCGGCTGCTCATTGAGCCTTCGCTTGCACCATCCCTAAAACATATCTTAACCCCGCACCAGGAAATAACAAAAGGAAAAGGAAAGAAGATAACCATCCAGGAGTACACATGGAAAATGTAACTTCTTCGGATGCCTCCGAAGGTTCTTAGGACAAAAAACTCTAGTCATTTGTTATTTCATAATACCATCAAGATCTCTAACTGGCATTTTTCCCTTTTTTATGCAGTGAACAGCGCAACAAACTTTGTTAGCGACCTTGAACAAGATCTGGTTCCTCCATTGATGGAGAATCAGCCCTCTCCAACTGCTGATATAAACTCTTGGAGGTTTAGATCTTCCGTTAGGGAGACTTCTCTATAAAGGCTAAGAACTGACTCCTTCAGTGTTCTTAACAGGCCCAACGATGCTGAACTTTCCTTGGGGTTTCTCATGGAGTTGGGAAATGACCCTTCGGTAAGTATTATCTCCCTTTAAAAAAATCATTATACTCTTTTCCTCTTCTTTATTATTATTGTTTTTTGTTGTTTCATTGCATTTCAAATTTTGGCTCCCGTTCGATCATCTTTGCAATCTGCTGGTATATTTTTTGGCAATGTCCTCTCATTCCTGCAAGGGTCAATCAAGGAAATAACAAAGGCCGTTTGTGACAAGGAGTAGTCGAAAGTGGAGAATGAGCTCTTAGAGACGAATGAGAGCTTGAAAAAGTATAAAGATAAAGAGAGACGACTATCGAAGAAATGTTCACCAGAGTCCCAACACGCTCTGTTGGAATGCTTCGCTGAAAAACTGATGGGCTTCCAAGAACTGTATACCCTCTTCATCCATTTTTTCAAAACCTCAAAGAAAGAGGGTCGCACGAAAGTGGTCCATATGGTGTCTCTTTATCTTTCTGTTGATCAAGTGAAAGGTCTCCAAAATACGTCGATGAGGAAGCCAAGGATCAGATCCAAGCAAAGTGGGGTGAGGTCACTAGCAAAGTCGGTTTCAGTTTCCAACTTCTTGACTTCATCAAGAGGTCAAATAAGTTCTTCACCACCGAGGAACTTCGAAACTTTGATCCTCAAGCCCAAGCTTCAAAAGCAGGCCACAAGGCTAAGAGTACTCGAATTGCTAATTCGTCGATGGACAAGAGCGGTAATGCTGAAGGTGCCAATGACATTCAAGAGACTTCGATGGAAACTACTCATAGCTTAGGGGATAATGATGTATGAACTCCCCCTCCCTCTTCAAATGTACTCTTAAGAAACTGAATGAACTTTTTTTTGGACTACTTAATCAATGTGTCTTCGTTTGTTTTTTTAAAAAAATTGACAAGAATTTCTTACTGTATAAAATCCTTCTTGTGGAGCGAGCTGGATAAATCCAAGCAAGATCTGGCTAATATCCGTGTTGAGTTCTTGGGGGCTTGGAACGAGCTAACCTGTTAACTTATGATCTATCCCTCACAAATAGAGAATTATCATTGTGGCGCAATGACAGCCACCCTTCGATCCAAAAATTCATTAACGAGACACATAAGAGGCTAAACTTCGGTAAAATAATTGTCACTCTTACCGTAGTGGATGAGTGTTGCAATGCTTCAGAGATTAGGTATCAAGAGGTTCTTCATGAGATGATGAGTGAGTACCCTACGTTGTATGATTGCCTCATGGACGCAAGGTTATTCCAAACCCTTTCGTTGAATAGAAACATTGAATTCCATCAAAGCGAAGCCAAGAAGTTTGAATCCCAAGTTGGTGAAATGGTGGAGCGGAATAAGCGCCTCGAGGAGGAAATATCCCACCCGAGGAAGGCAATCGATGAAAATACCCAAGTATGCGGGGACTTTACGACCCTGAATACTCAACTTCAGGAATAGGTAAGGAACAAAACTCTACCATCGAGGCTTTCTTTGATAGCCTTCAAGCGTATAGGTTGTCCTGCGGGGTCCTTGATATGGGTTTTATCAATGATCTTCCAAAGTTCTTGTGTAATACGACCAATGCTATGATGGACCATGGCCTCAACAAAGAGCCTTCTCATTACCCTATCTACGACACTATTATTGAGTGGTTGGATCGTATTAGGTCAAAAATAACGATGACTCCCGCCAAGTAGTACCCGCGTAGAATAGAGCTTCGAAGAAAAATCCTAAGAAGAAATCTTCAAAGAAAAACTTTCAAGCCAAGAAGCCCATCCCTAAGAAGGTTGTGCAAGTCAATGTACCGGCCAAGGATAGTGTTCCTAAGGTTGTATACGAGGCTAAGGACAAAGGTACAACTCATATTTAAGGTTATGATGATGAAGGGGTTTTTTCGCACTCTGAAGATTTGGTTCCTCATCGAAGGTGTTCACATCGTGTTACCGAGGGCTTCAAAGGCCCAAGAAGATTCAGTGGTTGGACTTGTGTAGCATGTGTTGTAAATGTTACTTTGTAAATGTCATTATTTTTGTATCCTTTAATGTATGTGAATAATAATGAGTACAAATAAAATTTTCTCTTGCACCTCTTTTCAAAGTGTCGGTTGTTCGTTCCCTGAATGTACATGTACTTAACATTTATTGCTAATATACCTCTAATGAGTGTGTACGTCTCTAATGGGTGAATAAGGGCATCACTGATGAGTGAGCATTTCTAATGGACGAATAAGGGCTTCACTAATGAGCGAGCGTCGCCAATGGGCGAATAAGGGCATCGTTAATGAGCGAGCATCGCTAATGGGAGAATTAGGTCATCGCCAATGGGTGAATTAGGGCATCGCTAATGAGTGAGCATCACCAATGGGAGAATAAGGGAATCACTAATGAGTGAGCATCGCTAATAGGAGAATAATGGCATCACTAATGAGCTAATGTTGCCAATGGGTGAATAAGGGCATTGCTAATGAGCGAGCATTTCCAATGAGTGAATAAGGGTATTGCTAATGATCAAGTACTGCCAATGAGCAAATAAAAGCATTGCTAATGAACGAGCGTTGCCAATGGGCGAATAAGGGCATCGCTAATGAGAGAGTTGGGTAAATGCCGATTTTCGATGGATGAACTTATTTTTCACAAGCTATAGGAATCAATAAGTTTTCATTAGATCAATATTTTCACTGGATGAACTTATTACAAAATGCTCCGTGTGATCTCCAAATTGCAACTCTTTCTCATCGAACCCCAACTACTATGTTGTCAAAGCTGATGATACTTCCGGAGGTTGACAATGTTCCACCTTCTGGATATACGCTCCCTATCCATGTTGCCTAGAGTGTAGCTTCCTCCTGGGTGCACTTCGAGAACTCTGTAGGGCCCCTCCTAGCTTGGAGCGAACTTCCCATATGCCTCTGAGCATCTTTTCTCATTTTTCCTCATGATAAGATCCCCCACAGCAAACTTCAACCTCTTCACCCTTCGATCATGGTGATGCTTAACCTTTTCGTTCACCTTGGCTTCATGGAGCAATGCTATGTTTTGCCTTTCCTCCAACAACTCAAGATCTAGGTAGTGATTGCTTTCATTGGTGCCTTCACTATCTATTATCATCCCTGGACTCGACATGCCAATCGTTTCCAGAATCACAGCTTCTGAACCATAGACTAGTCCAAAAGGCATGTTCCCCGTGGCAGAATATTCCACTATTCGGTAAGTCCATAACACACTGGGTAGCTCGTTGACCCAGTTTCCACCTGCTCTTTCGAGCCTCACTCAGATTCCATTGACAAGGGTACGGTTGGTAACTTTGACCTACCTGTTTGCTTGTGGATGATACACCGATGTCACCTTCAACTAGATCTTAAAATCCTTGCACCTACTTTTGAAAAGATCATTAGCAAACCATCTTCCATTGTCAGCTATGAATGTCTTTGGGATGTCGAAGCGAGAAAAATGTTCCTCTAGCAAAATGAGATGACACATTTCCCTTTATGTAGCTAGCGGTTCTGCTTCTACCCACTTGGTAAAGTAATTAACAGTCACTATAAAATACTTGAGCCTTCCCGGAGCTTCTGGAAAAGGTCTTACCAAGTCGATCCCCTATTTTTCGAAAGGCTGTGTATGTTAATCATCTCCACCTGAGGGACATGGGTTATATGTGCATGCCTCTAGCACTGATGGTAGGCCCGTATATACCGGTTGGTATCATCGAACATTGTTTGCCAGTAATACCCAGTGCGGATCATCCTCTTGGCTACAAAACAAGCTCTCTGGTGGCTGCCACAAATCCCTTTGTGGACATATATGATCAAGTAGTGTGCATCGTGGCGTGACACATTGAAGCTGGGGTTGCAGGTACCCCCTTTGATACAAAGTACTATTATGTATTATATAGTTTGGTGCTTTGAGCCAAATTTTCCTCGCTTTGATAGATCCTTCAGGAAGCATCCCATCTTGGAGGTACCTAATAATCAGAGTCATTCATGTTTCTACCTCGTTGATCGCCATTACAATAAGTTCCCCAAAACTTCGATGATATAAGGTTTCAAATAACACCTGTTTCTGAGATAATGCCCCCAAATCTAAAGAAACTAACTTGCTCAAAGCATCCGCCTTATGGTTTTACCCCCTCAGCACTTGAATGAGGGTGTAATATTGAAAATACTTTAATAAGGGCTTTACCACCTCTAAATAGCACTGCAAGCTAATTTCCCTAGCTTCATACTCCCCATTAACCCAGTGGACCACAATCTAGGAATCACCGAATATCTTCACATCATCTATCTTCATTTTTGTAGCCAGTCGAAGACCAGTGTTCAAGGCCTCATACTCCGCCTCATTGTTTGTAACTCTGAATTTGAAATGCAGAGCATATGGATAGTCAGTGTCATTGGGCTGGTGAACAATACCTCCGCCCCACTTCTCCCCGAGTGAGATGACCCATCTTCAAAAAACTTCAATACTCCATTCTCCGCAGTTTTATTCTTTTCTTCGATCACCTCCGTTGTCTCCACTATGAAATCAGCGAAGGCCTGTCCCTCGATTGCCGTTTTAGGCTGAAATTGTATATCACGTTCTCTTAACTATATAGCCCATTTCATCATTCTTCCTGAAGCTTCGAGCTTTAAAAATATCTTCATGATAGGGTAATTGGTAAGCAGGACTACCGTGTGGCCCTATAAATAGGGTCATAACCTTCAAGCTGCGTAGACTAGTGCCAGAATTAGCCTTTCAATAGCAGTGTACCTCGTCTCTGGGTCCTGTAATGCTCTACTAATGATGTATATAGGATGTTGCTGCCTTTATTTCTCCTTCACTAGCACAACACTAATAGCCAAAGCAGAGGCATAGATATAGAGATACAAAACTTCCCCTTTGTCAAGCTTCGCTAGTGTAGACAAAACTCTGAGGTGCTCTTTTATCGTTGTGAACGCCTTCTCACAATCCTCCGTCCACTATAATTTCTTGGCCTTTCGAAGCACAACAAAGAAGGGTAAGTGTTTCTATGCCCCTTCATTAAGAAGCGAAGCAGGGTGGCTAGGCACCCTATCAAGCTCTAAACCTCTTTAACAGTTTGCCATCTTTTCATATTGATCAACGCCTCTACCTTCTCTGGATTGACGTCGATCCCTATTTCTGACACCATGAATCCTAGATATTTTCCATCACTTACTCCAATCACACACTTCGACGGATTTTACTTCACGTTCGCCCTTCGCAGTCCATGAAACATTTCCTCCAGGTCTCACATGAACTGTTTATAAGTCATACTCTTCACAACCATGTCATTAAAATAAATCTCCAAACTCATTCCTATCTACTTATTAAAGAGCTTATCAACAAATTGTTGGTAGGCGGCACCAATATTCTTTAAATCGAATGGTATATTCTTGTACCATAAAGTACCCACGTCCGTTATAAATGAGGTTTTCTCCTTATCCTCCCCAGCCATCAATATCTTATGGTAGCCATTGTGAGCATGAAAAAGGCTAGAATCTGATACCTGGCTATCGCTTCCACTAGCTTATCGTTCGATGGCCATGAGCAGTTATCTTTTGGGAAAAACTTGTTCAGATCCGTGAAATCAATATACATGCACCATGCCTCGTCCTACTTTGGAAACATGACTGGGTTGACCATCCAATCTGGATAAAACACCTCTTTGATAACCTCCACTTTGAGAAGTTTCTATACCTCCAACTTTATCACCTCAACCCTCTTAGGGGCAAACATGTTTTTTCTTAATAGGCTTTATTGAAGGGTTGACGTTCGTCCTGCAGACAACTAATTGTGCCGGTACTCCCGTTAAGTCTGATGTATCCCCAAAAAACACACCGTAGTATTGATAGAGTAGAGGCTTCAACTCCTTCCTCATCACCTCCGGTATCATCTTCCCAACACCCACTATTCCAAAGTCTCAAATGGGGAGCTGTTCAGTGTCAGCCAACCCAACTTCTCAATGTACCAAAGACACATCCTTCGTTCTCCTCGCTCATTTCACTACTTCATAATTACAACTCATGGCAACCATCTGGTCCCCTTGAATGGATGCCAGTTTATTATTCGTTGGGAAAATCATCATCAAATGGTAAAATGACCATACTGCCCGAGCTTGGCACATCCACGGTCCTCCAATATTACATTGTAAGGGAAGAAAGCATCAATGCTACAAAGGTATAGTATATTGTTACCCCCTTATCACCATTTTCAACCCTGACTGGCAAAGTGATTTCCCCCAACGGGTACACCGTTTCCCCAGTGAACTTTGACAATGGCGAAGTCGATTTTTTTCCAGATTTTCACGTCCAATTTTGGACTGATCGAAGAAATTTATAATCATGATCTCAAATCACCTCCCCTTATAAACAAACACTTTTTTCACTAAAAAGGTTCCAATTTTTGCAGAAATCACCATGGGATTGGCGTGAGGAGTTTCGTTAAGAATTTCATCCGTCTTTGAAAACATAACTATTTCATTGGTTTGAAGTCTTTTAACTGTTGGGATATACCTCGAGTCAGCTCTTATCAGTGTGTTTGAAAGTCTCTCCCCCATGACTCCACTTATGATGTTGATCAATCTATGCACAATAGGATTTCCTTCGTTCTTATTCTGATTCTTCATAGGCTAATTTAGTTGAAGTTTCTCATGGCACTTCTACCTCTGACCTTGAGAACCATGATCACCCCTGTTTATAATATTGAAATTCTTCCTAGGAGGCTATCTATTTCCTCATTCATTTCTTGGTTTCGAGGGGTCCTTGAGAAGACCTCTATTTAACACCGCTTAATCTCCATTTTAAGATGGTTGCAGTAGTTTGTATTACGGCCATAGTCTCTGTTATGATCACAAAACCTATTTGTGGATCTCCTTCCAGCAAAAGTTCCATTTCTATCATTCAAGGGTGGAGGTGTCCATAAAATTTCTCAATGAATACTCCATATCTTTTATGGGGAACATTGCATGGGTGTGTACTTATCGAACTGGGACCTTTCTACTGCCATTTTTTCCCTTGAGGATTAACTTGCTTCACATGCTTGGCCATCATACCTTCCCTCTTATTTGGAGTCGCCTCTTTGACCATTGAAGGCTGCTCTACAGCTTCTTGAAGTTGCTGAAGTATTTTGCGGGCCTTCGTTGTCAGTTTTCTGTATAGCTCCAAATCCTCCGTGCCTATCAAGTATCCCTGGATCACCTCATTCTCTATCCCCTTGACAACCCCCAAAATGTTATCAACATATCTATGATAAAACAATGTCGTATACTCTCTTTGCCTTTGCCTAATTGATTCAAATCCGTTAGTGTCTTAGTAAATTTTTTCTTCTGGAAATATTGACTCAGAAGTGCTCTACTGAAATTACAGTAAGATTGTAACGAGCCCCTGAGCAGCTTGTTGAACCATTCCTGAGCCTTTCCTCAAAGATAACTGCCTACAAGTTTGTAGGTCAACCTATGATCTAAATCTTGGGAATTCATCAGATTGAGAAAAGTTTGGATAAATTCACGTGCATCTGTATCTCCAGCATAGGTTGAACACTTCTCTGGAGGCTTCGTATCAGTCGGTCATCAAACCCCTGTAATCATCGTGCCAAAGAGAGGACCTTATAGTTTGCCCTGTTGGCCCCATCAACCTGTCCAACTCCTTTCCGAGGGCATCTCCAATCTCTCTGGATGGGATTTCTCACCTCTAGTCCATATTTCGATGGAAACTTTCATAGGGTAAAGCATATGTAGGCTGCGAGACCATGTGCCCCGAGTAAGAACCAACTCCTATACCTCCCAAATATACCAGGGGCATAGATTCCTAGCCATAACAACCCCAAACTCTATGAACATAGGCTATTGGATCTGACTGACCACGCATCCCCATTGATGGTATTGCTCCCTAACTCTGTTTGATACCGTGCGAAGGAAACACATTTCATCAAAGCTGACTGATACCTCACTCGCATATGCTCTGGGAAATAAGGTTGCAACCTTGGTTGTACAATCTCCTTCACGTATCCCACCAATGGAACACCTAACATCTGGCTCACCAAAGGTAAAACTCTTGCTTGCGCCTCTAAGTTCGTTGAGGGTGCCATTGATGTGCACCTTTATGCATGTGTTAGCCAATGCATTTGGCACATTTATTATCATATTTTATTGGTTGATTGCTAGTTATAGTTAGGTTAACACGACAAAGGGTTTAAACAACCATTATTTGGTTTCTTGTCTAAATCCCAAGTTTTGTAAACTTAATTGAAGCTAATGGACACTTTATGATGGGAACCTAGATTTTTTAATCTAATCAGTAGGTTGCTTGTGAGCACTTTTTATTATCCTTTTGTAGAAGGTCATTCGCGAGGGTGGTAGTAGATATTTGAAGGCCATTCGCAAGAATGGTAGAAGATATTTTGGCTATTCGCAAGGATGGTAGAATATTGAAGGACAAGAACTCCAAATCATGGTATTAGTTGGAATTGAGCCTAGAAAAAGAGGATTCGAAGTTCAAGAAGACTAAGGAAGAAATGTAAAAATGGTTGTCCGAGAGTTTCACAGAGTTCCTGGAAAGATTCAAGAAGAATCAGCCCTTGAAGGTGGAACCATTGGATTTGTCTTCTCGAAAACTATAAAATCGACTACAAGAAATCTCAAATCAGACCAGCAGTTCACCAGTAGCGGAGCAAAAAAGTCAACCGGCTAAACTGGCCATGACCAGCACAGACCGCACTAGGCCGGCATGGGGGGCTTACCTAGCACGGCCTGTGCCAAGAAATATGACCCGTGCCAAGGGTCCTCAACGCAACTTGTTTCACCAAACACGAGTAGTGCCATGCCCTAACATGGACCGTGCAAATTCCAGCCAATCGTGTGGCCCATGTTTTCTTTTCACTCCAAAATTCGGCTATGTATGGGCTCAGATTGTTCCGTTTCAAACAGTTTGCATCATTTCAAGTCATCAATGCTAAGACTAGCCCACGGGGTGTGAATAAAAACATGACTCGTGCCTTGTTACTGAGCAAAACAATATTCCAACAAACATGACATGACAAATGGTATGGGATGTAGATCAAAAGAGTAAAAATAGAGTTCCGGCCAATGGCCCGTACTGGTTAATATGAGGCACACCAGCACGATGGGCTAGTCCGTGCCATGACCAACAACCAGCATCGGTACGAGGCCATGAGCCCTGCCAAGGCCGATGGCCCTCGCCAACACGAGGGGGTCCCGACTGGCACACACTGTGCAATATATCACCCCCATGCCGTTTGTAGCTGCTAGGGTTTTGGGCCATTTTTTGGCCTTTTTCAGGGCCCAATTCCTTACTACTATATATATGGACCCTTGTCTACTAGGGTTTAAGTTTATGCCCACTTTTCATCTTGTAGATTAGGTTAGAGAGAGAAAAACACTCTTATTTCTCTCTAGCTTATTTTACTTTCTTCTATTTATTTTTCTTTTGCTCGAAAGTTTTGAATCCAATGAAATACTTGGCTTTATTGTTTAGGGAGTAGGGATTTAATTTTGGGATTATATTTGTATTCATGTATTACTGTTTATTTTGTGAGATTTCCTAGAATAACCTATTTCTATGTGATTTGTTATATTATGTGTGCTTGTTCTTAATGTTTATGAATTTCATGATTGTCACACTTATTTAGCACACACCAAAGTCTACTTTCATGTTGCTGCAATATTGATACCCCCCGGGGAGGGAAACCTAGATGCGCTTGGGGTAACGATGCGTCCAGATCCACATGGGTATGTGCACGTAGGTTTCCGTTGTTAACATTACGATCGACCATGCACTGGCAAGCCGATG
>JAULKM010000006.1:12518627-12537194 GCA_032355605.1 Rubia tinctorum | reverse complement strand
AGCAATACATACTTCGAACAAAAACAAATAAAAACAAAGAAGCACAAATAATTTGGGGTCGTAGTGCAAAGGTTCTCGATTCTTAGAATAAGCACATACCATAAACAAAGAACAAAGGCAATACGTCCTTCCAAAAAAACAACAAACACAAAACAAGGAAAAGCTATGAACAAACAAAAACAAACAAAGAGAAACACAAAAGCTACCCACCACGTGCATATGTCCAAAGTTGGGTCAACACTTTTTCTCAAACCTTTCGAATGTATGGGACACGTGGACCAATCCTGTGATACCATGTGTCCCAAAGGAATAATGTAAATTAAATGAAATAATGTAAACATTAAATTTAAAAAATTGAAACAATGTAAAAATTAATTTTAAAAAATTGAATTTAAATTTGAAAAATCTAAATTCAATTTAAATTAAAATGTATTATAAATTTCACATTTCAATTTATTTTGGGTTGACAAATTTATTTAAATTAAATATCGAATGTAAAATTAATGAGTAGGATAGATAAAATCAAGTAGGGTTTATGAAGTGGTCTCTTAGTGGTTTCTACCATTATGAGAGTAAAAAAATGGAGTGATTTCTTTGTGGTTGCTTTTGATGAAGTGGAAGAGAGAGATTGAATATTTAATTGAAAGAAACCACAAGAGTGGTCTCTTCCATTGAACATGCTCTCAGCCCCACTTTGCTTTTCTTCTTCTTCAATAACTATTTCTCCTCTTTTAGCTACTTCGATTGTTGCATGATCCACCTATTCTTAGACCATGTACAATGGTAAAACCACTCCTGAACCACTCTTGTGTTTCAGTTCATTAAATAATCAATATATCTCCTCCACCTCAGCAATTCAAAGTACAACTAAATCACTCTATTTTTTTCTCCACAATGGTTGAAACGGCTTAGATTTCTATCTTGATCTCCACCATGGACCCCACTTGATCTTCTCTATCTTACCCATTATTTTTACCTTTAATATTTAAATCAAATAAATTTACCTAACAAAATAAATTTAAATGTGAAATTTAATAACACACCAATAATTATTGAATTGGATTTTATTTTTTCAAATTTCATTTCCGAAATTAATTTCAATATATACAATTTATTTTATAAACCATAATTAAAAGGAACCATATACATATTTTTAAAGAATGTAATTTTGATTTTTAAAAAGAACCAAAATTTAATTTCAATTTTTAACAAAAATCAAAAAATTTATAGAAAATTTTCAAAAAAAATTCAAATTTTAAAATTACAACTTTAATTTTGCAGATTTTTTAAAAAAAATCTTAAAAGGGGACCCCTTCGCCACGTGGCTCAACCAGTGGCTGCCACGTGACAGCAAGGGGAAAAGAAACAAAAAGGCAGCAACCTTGAGGGACTATGCCCATGTGCTCCCTGCCATTTGCAGAGCTGGGACGGTTCCCATTTGGGAACCCGATCCCGTGGGTTGAATGCTTTCAGCCTTCTTTCATCCCCATTATGGGAATTATTGCCCCTATTCGATTCCAATTTTTAATTTAGTCCACTCCAAAACCCCATTGTACGTGCTCTTACTACTAAATCTCCCCAGATTACGAGGATGGCAGAAATAAAAATGATTTACCAGAACTGAAATAAGAAAGCTGAAGAATAGTCACAGTGTGCTCTTTTCGGAGAGAAATAATGAGGAATTAATCCCGCGAGGAGCACCATTTCATCACGTCGACCATTCCATGGTTTCAATTTAGAAACTTAGATGAGATAGTTGAAGTGAAAATAAAACCAACATTGAAAAGAATTAATATCTGTGGCATAAAAAAATGACGGTTCCAGAACTTAGGGTTGCAGAATTGGTACCAAAGCATGTATATATCCAATTATCGTTCAAGTTCCATAAAATAATAAAACTGAGACCAGCCGTTTTGGTATCGAAACAATAGTTGCGTGGTTGTGTATACTTGGCATACCATATCCGAATTGTAGTTATAAAACCCTACCGTGTTTATATAACAAAAATTCTCCTTTGCTTTTACTAGCACCAACAATTTTGTTGGACGAACTGTGAAGTACATATCGCGTGCCAGAGGAAATTTGATCTTTCTATTCTGAATCCTATCCTTCCAGCATCATTATATGATTCTTTTTTAATTGAAATTGAATGTAATCACAATTAAATGTGAGCAAGATAACCATCCTGCAGGGAATTTGCCAAAAAGGATTAGTAATCCAACATCACTGGAAAGATCAAATAAGATATCTACTTGAAATGATAAAGATGCAATTTCACTGGCTATGCTGCATTCATAGCACAGACAAGGCTCTGCACATCACTCAGTCAAGTACGTGTAATATACTGTTCGTGAGCCTCCCTTTTCCGCTGCACTCCTTGATGAGAAATTTGAACTATACTAATTTTTCAAAGAGTCTCTTGATGATTAATTCACAGTAGTCTATTCCAGGACACCACAACGCGTGTGTACATGCATAACCATTAAGGCATTGCTCCCTCCTCCGCCTCTAATTAAAGATTTTAATGTATTGGATACGGATTAAGAAGGAGAGAGAGAGAAGAAAACTTATGTCAATGAGTGGAAGAAAGTAAGGGGCGAGTTGAAAATTTCCCAAGTGTGAAACACGACTTGGGACAATCCAAAAAGGAAAGTTTGAACCTTGATTGTTGAGTATAATTAACGAGTCTCACCTCCTTACAAATTAACAGGAATCTTCAATCCGTCATGTGCGAGCTGGACAGGTATACCTTCTCTGAGAGAAAGTGAAGAATATTAGCTTAGAGTCCATGTTTTTTTGAAATTTTAAAAAAGTGTATATGAACAGCATGATAATAATAATACCGTTTAGACCATTCTTTGAGAAATTCATTGTCCTTGTGATGATCAAACTCATGGGTCATTCCAATAAAGAGTGCTCTTTTAGGGCACAGCCTTCTCACAGCAGCAAGACTCTGAAAGGAATTATTACAGTTGTAACAGAAATTACAAACCGATGGTTATAACGCTAAAAACTGAACAGAATAAAAAACAAACCTGAGGGAAGCAGAAGTGGGTATTATGAGACCCGTCCTGCAAACGAGAAAAACCCTCTTAAGGATAACAGTGAAAGATGAGGGTCAAAACCTCAGTAGGGTTAATTTGGCAGAGTGATTAAAGTAGTGAAAATAATACTAAGATGCAATCAGCATATCATGATTGACAATCATAATTATTACTTAAATAAAGCAGGGAAAGCACGACTGGAACCACGAAAGAACAAAATTTACAAAGAACAGTAATGTAATGGACATGACAGCAGGGGAGCATCATTTAAAACTAGCAGATTAAAGAGCAAAATCCAAATTTTGGGATGACAAGGCAAATAGAATGCCAATCATGTAATGAGGGACCACATAAGAGGCTTTAAATTCAATAAATTAATCTAGACGGCTTTCTGCATATGCAACACTTCAGGACAGAAATTTTTATTTCCATGTTGCCATAAAACAAGAAAAATAATAAAGAGGAGGATACTGGGAATTGTATGCCATGAGGGAAGTCAAATAAAGTGTTACATTACAAACAAGGACATTGAACATCATAAAAGAAAAGAGATTGAGCAGCAGGAGTAGAAAGATTAAAATAGCAATGAAAGATGACTACAGTATAAGAGCCTGAGAAAGAGACCAACCTTATAAAGAGTGTCCAGTATGAGGAGGTCCAGCTGATGGCCATTATCTTTAGATATATCTACAGAAGAAAGTAAGTCTCTAGTTTTGGCCCAGGAAAATCATACCAATAATACAGTGTATGAAATTTACTTCCTTTACACAAACTATTTAGGTTTTCTTCTCTATTGGTGTGGAAGGATTACTTCTTTGTTGTCCTTTATCTTCATCTCTAGCACAATTTGTTTTCATATAACCTAATCAACTTTCTCATATATCTTATTTGCATTTCCTAAGACTACCTGTACACAGATGCCTTTGAAAAAGCAATCTGCAAGAACATCCACACAATTACTGCTCAGCTGATGGCAATTTTAATTCTTTGAGGAAAAGGTTGGGTATGAAACTAGGGAAAGATTCACATAGCACAGCCCGGGACTGAAAAAACTCCATCTAGAACTTTAAAGGTGCCAATTTAAAACAACACTCAGCAGCAAGTGTCTTTTGTACTACCTGCAAGTTTAATAGCTGATTTACCTTGAGGTGTTTATAAAGTTATTGTTATGGGGTACCACCTTCTTTGCTATTTGTCCACAGATTTAATGATTCTCAAACCACAAGAGCATGCATAGAATCAATACTCACAAGATTCTGTTGTAGACAAAATGCGAGAAACATCAGATAAATATGCGACTTTGCATTTGCCTCCAAATAAAAAGCCTAAGCATAGATAGTCTTCACCATGCATCACCTGAAATAAAATCAAGTATGATAAAGAGAAATTACTTTATTACTAATAACGAATACTGGGCAAATGGACATAAATGAAAGCAAACTAACTGGCAAGGGAATAACTTCAAGTCCTGATGCAACAAATGGCTTCTCACAATCCGTCTCAATTATCTTCCAGTCCAGTTGTGCTACCCGTCTGACTTCCTGACCAGCTTTCAGCTTCTTTTGTACCAGATAGGAAAATTTCATCGAAATGCTGTACGTATTAGCCAGTTAAGATTCTATAGTTTCAGAATGGAGCACCAAATTTAGAGTACTGGTAAGCAACTCACTGCAACTGGAACTAATTAAGCAGAACAACAATCTCAAATGGTAACCTTTGACCAGAATACTCATATTTGAATTTTTCCATTTTAGTATAGAACTCTTAGACAGCAAGCAGAAGCTCAAAATTCCTTTTCATTAGTAGATCCTTCTCAAAGAATGCTTGACTTTAGAGGAAGACCTGTTTCAGTAGTATGCTCAAAGCATTAAACTGAGTACATTTCTGTTTTCATTTAAATTGTGACACCATCAAACTAACACTTGCATATATCTAAGGCTGTTTCCCCAACTTTATCATTAGAAGGTTCTACTCTTATTTAATAACATTTGCCTTTAAACAATTTGGAACTTATCCCAGAGGACTCCTCTAATTATTAGGGTATATGGACCCTCACTATAGCTCCCACCTTAAAAAATTGAATTTGTCAAAGAAACAATACAAATGTATAAAAATGGAGCATTAAGGTCATAAGAAGTGCACTTTTACTAAGTGTGGACAGATGATAACCTTAACAATCCATGTCACCATCAATCAGCAAGAAAATTTTATTTTATGTTCTCTGCAACATGGAAACAAGAAGCATACTTCTTCGAGGGTCAAGTGAACCTTGTTTAGCCCAAAAAACTAAAGGAGATTGTAAACACGTGAGCAAGAAACTGCCTGCAAAATTATTCTGCTTTCTTCAGAGATACATTATGCCAGATTTTTGTCTAAATTTTGACCTAAAAGAGGGAAGTCAACACTTAACGGTGGAACCCCCATAATACATTCTGGAATATATAAATAAGTATTGAAATAATATCCAAACAAGCACTATTTCCCTGGACGGGTCATTTAAATACCAATAAAAATACGAACAGCTATAAAACAATCTCCAGAAATCAGAAAAGGGATTATGACTAGTTAAACACTACATCAATTTGTAAGCCAATCAATACATTACATTAATTTGTAAGCCAATCAATTCTAACTTTTTCACGGCAGTTCCCAATAGGAGAGTGTCCTCGTAACCAATTATCCTAGGGTATTTATTTTTATAACTGTATACCTCACTTTCTAATTGCTATATTTTATGAAAATATATAGAATTCCTATATTCCTTTGCATAATTTCATTATTAGCTTCTTTTATTAATTATTTGTTATTAAAAATATATATTCTGCAGATCTTTATATCTTTATCATCTTTTCTAAATCTAATACTCCCTCCATTCCAATCAAAGATGATTAATTGACTTTGGGTGTGGAGAAACCCGTGTAGCAATTATAATGGGGCATAAAGGCTATTCTCTTTCTTTAGTATGTAATCTTTTATAAATTTATTAATAATATACGGAGTAATTTGTTTGCCTCATTGATAGCTTTTCTCACTTTCTCCTTGGCATTATTTTTCTCCTCCATTACTTGCATTGCTTTCACTTACTTTCACTTTCCCGCACCACAAATTTATGTTTCATAATTTGGCTTTTGACTCTTTTAATTAACTATTTGCAATTCTGTTTATTTGGTGCCAAGTTTTTTTATGTGTTTTCAACTTCAATTTTCACTTGCCAATTACTAATTTCTAATGACGTTCATACAGAACAGAAGTATGTTTGATATCTTTATTCTTCTGAGTAATAGGGTTTTTTTAGTTTCACATTGCAAACAAAATGTCTGCGCTGTGTTAGACACTTTTACTTTGCAATTTAATAAATTTTCTATTAGTTCTTTCTGATTCAAGGGTAAAGAGCTTGTGACTTATTACTAGACTCCCTCCGTCCCATTCTGAATGTCCTGTGGCCAAAATCATTTAAATTTTAAAAAATAATAAAAAATAAAAGTGATGATGTGATAGAAATGACTGGTGGAGAATAAATTCTAAGAATGAAAGGAAGGAAGATGATGTAAATGAGTGGGGGAGAATAGATAAGAGGATTAAATTTTTACCACATTAGGAAAGATTCTAGGTAGGAGATTCATAATCATAATGGGACCCTAAATTGGGTAAATATGAAAATCATAGGAGGACGAATAGAGGATGTTTTTTACATTCCTCTCTTTTGTTTTATAATTAGATCATAGGCTGTAGTGAAATATCAAGCAGTTTTGTCTTTGTTACTTCACTCCATTAATTCATGAACTTTACCAAATGCATCAAAACCTTTCCCACATGTCCATCATCTCCTCTTTTACAATGAATTTTGTTTTACAGAATAGTTCAGATTAGAGATTCTAAATTTTAAATCTTTTTTAAAAATCTTCAAAGAAATTAATAGCCTTCACTCTATGATATCTATCTCATTTTAACCCAAGTCAAATACTACTTTTTACCAACAACGAATTTACAATGATCCCTTAAACATAATGCTTATCCTTAACCGTGTGCAAAAATTTATATATTACTAGGTAAGAACTATGATCGAGATTTCCTTGTATTTATTTATTTAACTTCTTCTCTGTTTTCTAGAAATCAGTTGCAAGGTAAATTACAGATAGTAATAAAGCATAATTATGGCTAACAGCTAACTGAATCAGAATAACCGTTGTTGTGACTTTAGCAGATTCCAATAATAGATATCATTTGGTGAAACTACCTTTCTACACTTTTTTCTTCAGTCACGAAATATAATTACACATCATAACATTTCAAGCTACTGGCCTATTAAGAAGGTTATGAAACTGTCAGCATTTCATGGACTATGACATATATCAGAGGAACCCAATTATAACAGTCAATCACCCCTAACCAGCGTAGTGAACTTGGAACAAATTTATCAATAATTAGGCTCAAAAAAGCAGAGGAAACTGCAATACCTATATATTTGTTTTAATCGCCCTCCAAAAACTCCCAGCAATAAAACTTCATCTAGGAAATAAGTTAAATAACATACTAGTAATGTAATACCTTATTCAAATGTGGAAATGCAGTAGAAAAGGTAGAGTAATTGATAGATATACAGATGAAACAAAATGATTTAGTACCTTTCCATTGATTGCTGAGTTAGGTAAATAGGAGTAGGATGAATGTCATTTGTTGCACTATATGGTTGCACAACACGAACATCATCCAGACCAAGAGTTGCATCAGCATGCTCATGAGACAAAATTATCTAGAAAATAACCATGAACAGACATAGCCTATTAACTAAAAGATTAATTCAAATACTTTCAATGTTAAACAGCAGTTAATAAACCAAAAATTGCATAAAGCTGAAATACTGCTCCAAATGCTAATGCAGTCCAATGTATATTAATTTCAGCAGCAACTTCAAACCACAGAGAGGGTCAAGAGGAATTGCAGTTGAGCTTCATTTTAAATGGATAAATGAGCATCCCAAAAAGGAACAGGGAAGAGAAAAAACTACAAATAGCATTTCCAATCTGAAATCTAATATAACTACTGTGAGGTTTTTGCCAACCAAATGACTTTAATTTGTTCCATTATAGGTCAAACCGAACATGAAATCTATTCCAATGGATTAATTATAATGATATGTTAATACTAAGTGTAACTGAAGACAAGCATTGCATACTTTGAATTCAAAGTTCAGAAAGTTTAGAGCAAAGTACTCCCTAGAAGTTTGATTATTCATGTTAATTATAATGATATGTTAATACTAAGTATAACTGAAGACAAGCACTGCATACTTTGAATTCAAAGTTCAGAAAGTTTAGAGCTAAGTACTCCCTAGAAGTTTGATTATTCATGCATTCAAAACAGAAACAGCAACTGGAAGGCACAGCTGCTGCTCTACTCACCAAAACTCTGGAAATCTTGCAGACCTAGCCCCTAGGTGAAAAGGAATTTCCATACGAAAATAAGTAGAACTGGCTTCAAGTTAAGTACTCTATTAACCAATCACTAATTTCATAATTGAAGAATACGATTGCAATCTAACTTAAGAAACATGAATCAGGAAGCTTCACATTCAGAAATGTGAAAATCCCCAGACTTCTTCATTTTGTTAAACTTTTAGTGATAATCTATGATACAAGTAGATAGGTTTATGTCGAAAAGTAACACCTGCTTTAAAAAATATTAAGAACAAAATTTAGATAACAACATGCCTAATGATTTCGTAATGTGGAAGATGAACATAAATACACAAAGACATCACTTTTAAATGCTATATTTTGAAAAATAGTGCTGCAGCCATACTATAGAATTGTCTTTCGAGAGATGGCATATTCATGGAAATGCATATCAGTTGAAACGGGGGTGAGTGTCTTTCATAAATTTACGAACTTGCAAACCTTTTGAAATATATGGCGAAGTAAGAGCCATTTCTTCCCACGTTACAAGAATTTTTCACTATTTGTTTTAGCTTCAGATCAGGTCGCAAACTTTCAAAGGTTCTATGTTTGAGGATACACGACAACACGCTCCCCCTCACACCCCCATAACAAAAGAAAAGACACAAAAGAGGGAGATACAAGTACTAGTATGCGCCTTGAACCATTATTACCGTCAGGTAACACATCTTTCGAACACAGTGACAATTAAAGGAAGTTAGAACAAACTATGCCAATTCTTAAAATTATAAAGATGTGGTTATTAAATTAAGTAAGACACGTCAGAGCATGGATGATAAAATAACTAGGGGGTACCATCAGTTTATTAGGGGATGATCTGCGTGGAACAGTAGTGTCTAGTTCACAAACCCACTTAAGCTTGTTTTCGGTGCGACTTATATAAGTCACATTACTTGAAAGTAGTTCTCCCTCAAGTATCCTAACATTGTCGGTTTTTCCTATCTGAGACGTTTTTCTAACACCCATCTTTCCTCTCTTTTTTGCAAGTTCCTTCAATTTCATCCACTCATTCTACTTTTTCAACTCTCAACTCAATTTACTCCCCTCTTTTTATTCACCTAAATTCATGTGCAAAACCAAAGAGTGACAATGTCACGAAACCCGGAGGGAGTACAAATTTTGGTGTTTGGTAGAGAGTCTAAAAATGTTGCTGCTAAAAGAGCATATGGTCTCCTTTTAAACTAAGACAACTTCTTCTTCAAGCACACAGCTCCACCAAACACACATTAATATCCCCTAATCCCTCCATCCTATTATCAGCTTAAACAAGTATCGATATTGTAGGAATTAATGGGAATATCATTGAATGAATCGAAGCTAAAGATCCCAGTGAAGCGAGATGAAAAGAGTGCTGAAAGAACGTATGTGTGAGTGTGCATCAAAAGGACAAAGTTGAGCTAATGTGTATGTTCAAATGTCAGAAAAGTAGAATGGGAATGATGTAAAGCTGTTTACAAGTGATTAAAAAACTCACAGAATCCACCTGGGGAATGTTGTACAAGGTGAACCACCGTAACACCTGCTCCCGAAACGTCTTCCCAACATCAATCAATATGTATTTGTGATCATAACCGTGCTGGCAATAATCGATAAGGAGAGATGTGTTGCACCTGAAACTCAAATGTTGGTTTCAGCATTTGAAATTATACATCCAAAAAATAATAATAATAACCTGCTAACCTGTAATTAGGGTTCTTTTCCGGTGGTATAGACAATGATTGATTACAAACTACGCAAGGAGGATCACGAGGTCTTAACAAGCAAAGGGCGTTCGGGAGCGCACTTGAACAGCCAGTGCCCAGGAATATCAATGCCGAACGTGGTTGCTCCTCATCTGGACTTGCCATTTCTGATGCGCATCTATTCCTTGATTCCTTCCTGAAACAAGTTTGTTTTAAATGCTGGACCAACGGAGACAATATTTTGGGTAAACGTACCCATGTGCCATGTTCACACGTCAATAAATTAAATTCACCGCTAATCTACTCAACACTTTAGCACTAAAAACATAAACATTGATGAATAAAAAATAATTATTCGGATTCTTGATTGTCATTGTTTGAATAATAAGTCTAGAATTAAACTGTGTAACACTTAAAACATCATTTTTGAAATGAAATACAAACATTAATCATCATTTCTCTCAATCACTCTTATCCTTGGAATTATCTTGCACTTCGTCATTTCCTCTAGTAGAGCTCCGAATTTATAAAGCTATGCGACCATGACGCACTTCTATCGTGACATCCTTTCGAGTTTGATCAAACATATGTAAGTCTATAATTCCGTGATCATTCGCCTCGTGATCTAAGAGAGTTATACCAAACTCATGCATTATAATGAAGTTATGAAGCGTGACATAAACAACAATTATCGCCATTTAATCTTTGGGTGCCATCTGCGACATAGATTTCAGCACCTTCCAAGTGTTATTCAATTGATCAAACACACCTTCAACTCTCATTCTTAATGATGAATGTCGATGGTCGAAATGTTCGGCGAAACGTGTAGGTGGTACATTTCTATATTCTGGAAGGTGCCTTCTAATTCGTACATCGCTCATCAGATCCAAGTATCCAAGGGTATTTAGATATCCAGTATCCACCGTACAATTTTTTCATGAAAATGTTCAGCGCTAGAAACATCGTTATACATTCTCATTACTGAATTTGAATAGGATCAGTTAGTTTTAACCTTCGAGGATGAGCAAAAACATATTTTTGATTTGTTAATGAATCCCTCTACACAGTAATGTCATGGGCACTTCCTTCCATCCAACATTGATGAACGTGAAGATTTTGTCAAACTATTAAAGAAAAGTAATATTATATGAATATTACTTATGTATATAATATAATCCTTTTCATTTTATGTATAGGTCTCTTGTACCTCTATATATTGTAACCCATATCATGAATAAAATCACAATATTACATCCTTATTTTCTATATGGTATCAAAGGCTAAAATCCTAAAACCTAAACCCTAAATTTTCCCACTGCCATCCGCGACCTACAGCCGCCACCGTGGACCGCACTTATGACAAACGCCCTGCCACCTTGTCGTAGCTCGCCGCACCGACCTCCAAATTACCGATCCGGTTTGCTGTTTCTACACTAAGTGTTGCTCGTCTGCTTCACGTGTCGATCCCGTCCGTCACGCACCGCCGCTGGTTTCTCCAAGCGCTGATGCATCCTATCGATCCGATCTGATTCGCCGCTCTACTGCAGATTTGCTCTGCTCTGATGTCAACCTATGAATCTAAATTCGCCCGTGTTGCCACAGAAGCTGCTTGCATCGCCATTGATGCTAAGGTCAATAAGCTACATAATCTCAATACCACCGATGTTATTGCAGCTTTACTCAAGCGGTTGAAATTTTAATCTGGCACTAGGCAATTAGTGGATGTTGCCCGAACTCTTCATGCTACATCCATCCTTCTGATGATCCTAATTTGTTCATTTGTCCCCTCATTCTGAAAGGTGGAGAAAATTACCTTGAATAGACTACTGCGGTTTGTAGTGCTTTGCTTGCTAAGAAGAAATTGGTTTCATTGATGGAATTATTACTAAGCCCCCGGCTGATGATCTTGATTCTGAAGATTGGTCCGGAGTGAATGATACCCTTGTTTGCTAGATCTTGCACGCTATTGATCCATCTTTACGATCTACTACGACCTATTTTTCCACTACTAGGGAGTTGTGGGATGCTCTTGCTGGACGTTTTTCTCTTGGTAATGGTCCAAAAATTCTACAGATGCGCGGTGATATCACCAATTGCCGCCAGAATGGTCAGACTATTGTCATCTACTTCGAAAAACTCAAGAAGTTGTATGATGACTACAACTCACTTCAACCTCCTCGAGTTTGTTCCTGTGAAGCTTGCAAACCATTATGCACATGTAATGCTGCTGCTGCCGCCTTCCATGACTGTGAGAAAGAGGTGATTTATTAATTTCTCCTCATTTTGGATGATGGTTATCACACCTTGCGATCCAATGTCATGACTCAAGAACTGTTGCCATCCATCATGCACTTTTATGCCCTTGCGTCTTAGGAGGAAAATCACAAAGACATTATGCAGTCTCGTGAACCTTCAACTGATTCCATGGAATATATGGCTCGTTGCCACCAATTTCAGGATTTTTTCCTGGAGCTCTCATTGCATCTGAATGAAAGAATATTATCTGTATGCATTGTAATTGCAAGGGCCCCGACAAAGATACATCTTTCAAGTTACAAGCTATCCAAAATGGGTCACGAATATGAGGGACAAAACCAACGCCACGAAGAACACGGTGCCAACTCCGTCAGTCAGCGTGCGCACCCGGTGCTCTAGCCACCGGTGCCCCCGCGGTGACGTTCTCTCCAGAGTTTGCGGCAGTCACCTCCTCCGGCATACCTGCCTGATCTGACTTTGTACTTACTCTTTATGACGACCAATGGAGTACGACCTCTAATTTATTTAATCAGTTCAATTCTTTTTCTAACCATGGGTAAGGTAAGTCTACTTTACCTTGAATTTTTTATTCGAGAGCCTCATATCACATAACTGGTGTCAAGGGATCTCTTATTGATTTTAATGTTGCTAACGATTCGGCTAATGTTCTACTGCCTGATGGATCGGTGTCATCTGCTACACATTATGGTTCTATACATTTTGGAGATACCACTCTTAATCATGTGTTTTATATACCTACATTGCGATGTCATTTATTATCATGCTCTAAATTGTTGTCTGCCTTCATATGTCTAGCTTTGCTTACTGAAAATTATTGCACATTACAAAAAATCTGTACGAGGACTATGATTAGCGTGGGTGAACAGCAGGGGGGTTTATTGGCGTCATCTGCTGGATACGCGCGGTTAGTCTCATATCCCGCAGTCAGTTCCGATAGTTGTTTTAGTTTCTTCATCTTCATTTGATTTATGGCATCAACGTCTCAAGCATCCATCCTCTATGGTGTTGTCTTCTGTCCCTACTCTTGATTTTAGCACAAATAATACTTATGTTCCTTGCTTTTTGTGTCATAGAGCAAAACAGACTAGACATCGTTTTTCTTTGAGCTCTTCAAATTCTAGTTCTTTGTTTGAATTGATACATTGTAATGTTTGGGAGCCTTATAGCTCACATACTTCTAGTGGTGCATTTTATTTTTTAACTAGAGTCGATGATTATTCCCGTACTGTTTAGGTTGACTTAATAGTGGCTAAGTCTGATGTAGCTTCTAGATTTATAGAATTTTTTACTTTAATCAAGAATTAGTTTGGTCGCATTGTTCGTCGTGTCCATGCTGATAATGGTACAGAGTTTCTACCTTTACGACCATACTTTGCTAAATCCGGCATCATTTTTTAGACTTCTATGGCTGATACACCCCAGCAGAATGGTCATGTTGAACGCAAGCATCCTCACTTGTTAAATGTTACGAGGGCATTTTGTTTTCAGGAAAATTTACCAATTTATTTTTGGGGTGAATGTGTTCTTACTACTGCATTTTTTATTAATTGAACACTGACGAAACAGCTCAATGACCACACACCATTCGAGTTACTCTATGGAAGCACTATGAATTACCAACTTTTGCATGTTTTTGGTTGATTCTGCTTTACCTCTCATATTCCCAAACTCTATGACAAGTTTGCTCCAAGGAGTCAACGATGCATTTTTCTTGGTTATTCAGTTGACAAGAAAGGCTATCGCCTCTATGATTTGGAATCATGCATCTTCTTCAACAGTTGTAATGATGATTTTTATGAAGACCAATTTACCTTTGTCGTGCCATTTATACATGCTCAGCCTGCACAGTAACAAATCAAAATTTACTTTAACGGTTTTCCTACGCTAGATCTATCGGTGAGGACCAGCGACGCTGTCACTTTGCCGCCGGTTCCTATCCCCGCTGTGCCATCACACTTTCTGCTGTGGGCATTCGCCATTCCTCTTCTTCTGGCAACAATCACTGATCCTTCGCAACCACAGATCACATGCAGCCCATTGCCTGCCCCGTCGCCGCTCCTCAGTTTCTGCCCCTGCCAGTCACGTCGGCCGCAGTCGCTCTACCTTTTACTACTGCGGCTTCACTTCCACCGACCTTAGAGGCTAATCCGCCACCTGACACCACGGTGCTAATACCGCTGACCGCCTGGACCCACCGCCAGTTTCATCACCAACGCCGCCAACGCCACTTGCGGCGATTTCCACATGCCTTGCCAGAGTGCTCTCAATCATCATTTTCCTGCTTACCCGAATGACTATGTTTGCTCCATTACTTCTGCTACCCTTTCTTCCCACTTCTATACTCCCTCCATCGCCATCATTATCCTTAGGTGTCCTCTATCTTTTAACTGATTATATAAATTGCAATAAATTTTCTTATTCGCATTTTAGATTTTTGGGTGTAGTAACTTCCAGTGCAGATCCTACCACTTATTCCAAGGCATCAAAGCATGCTCATTTTCATGATGCTATGGCTGATGAGATTAATGATCTTGAGTGCAATGGAACTTGGACTCTGGTTACTCTTCTTTCGAATAAGATTGCAATTGGATGCAAATGGGTTTTATCGTACCAAGTTCAAAAATGATGGTACGACTAAATGACACAAAGTTCTTTTGGTGGTTCTAGGTAATCATCAGATTGAGGGAACAGACTTTACTGAGACATGTGCTCTTGTTGCGAAAATGAGTTATGTTTGCTTATTTCTGTCTGTTGCATTAATTCATGGTTAAAAACTTTATCAGATAGATGTTCACAATGCTTGTCTACATAGTGATCTTCATGAAATGGTGTTCATGCTTCCTCCTCCCGGCTATACCGATCCTCCCGGCTTGGTTTGTCGACTTCAAAAATCTCTTTACAGTTTACAGCAAGCTCCCCGCAACTGGTTTGCAAAGTTATCTCAGGCTCTACGCGCATTTGGCTTTTTTCAGAGTAAGGTTGATTACTCTCCTTTTGTTTTCTCCCATGGTTCGGTTTCCTTGCATGTGCTTGTTTATGTGGATGATTTGGTGATTGCTGGTAGTTCTTCGTCGCTCATCTTTGAATTCATGAAATACTTGAGCTCTTGTTTTCACATGAAGGATCTTGGTGCACACAAGTATTTCTCAGGTATAGAGATTGCTAGAAGACCGGATGGGATGTTTCTTTCACAAAGGAAATATTCCCTTGACCATTTATCGGATACTGGCTTGTTGGCCGCGAAATCGACAGATTTTCTAATGGAGTAACAACATGATCTTGTGCGTATTGAGGGACCACTTTACGAGGATCCGGAGCAGTACGACGTCTAGTTGACCATCTCATTTACCTTACCATTACACTTCCGGAGCTTATTTATTCAGTGCATACACTTGCTCAATTTATGAAGTCACCTTGTGTTCCTCACTGGCAATCCGCACTGAGGGTTTTGCACTACTTGAAGAGTCATCCTGGTTAGAAGTTATTTATCTCTTCACGTAGTTCTTTACAGTTAATAGCTTACTGCAATTCTGATTGGGCAGGTTGTCCTATCACACGACGTTCTCTTTCTAGTTATTTTATGATGATAGGTGATTCTCCGGTTTCATGGAAGACCAAGAAGCAACCTACGTTTCTCGTTCTTCTGCTGAAGCGGAATATTGTGCTATGACAGTTGCTTGTTGCGAGTTACTATGGCTTAAGTCCTTATTTTGGGACTTAGGAGTTGTGCATTCTGCCCCATGCGAGTGTTTTGTAATAGTCAATCTGCTCTTCATATTGTTGTTAATTCTGTCTTTCATGAGTGTACAAAGCACATTAAGGTTGATTATCATTTTGTCAAAAATTTGGTACAATTTGGTACTATTGTTATTCATCATATCCGTACTTGTGATCAGCTTATGGACATGTTCACGAAAACTCTTGGACGTAACCAGTTTCATCTACTATTTGGCAAGTTGGACATTCTCGATATTCATGTTCCAACTTGAGGAGGAGTATTGAGGAAATAGAATATTTTTGTGAATATTGATTGTATTTAAATTACTATCCGTTTTTCTTATTTACTTATAAGGACTCCTGTAACTAGGGGTGTTCATGGGTCGGGGCGGGTCAGCTGTCCCGGTCCAAATTGACCCAAAATTTTGAGACAAATGGGTTGGGTCGGGTCAAAATTCTCATTGTTTAGGGTCGGGTCGGGTCGGACAGGGTCATGGATCAACCCAAATTGACCAAAATCATATAAAATAGTAATTTTTTAAAATAAAATATATTAGTTTTTTAAATGTAATAATATTTAAATAATAAATAATAAATATTTTATTTTTATATAATTTAAAATAAGAATATTATATTATATTATATTTAATTATAAATTATTCACTTAATAAAGAAAAATACAATTATTTTCATTTCACTTAGTTAGAATACTTTTAATATTTCATTTAAAAAATATAATTTTACTAAAATTTATTTATACAATTATGAATATATGTGTGTATTTCATATATTAATAAATATATTATTTATAATTAATAGTAGTTTTGCAAAATTATTTTTTAGTTTTATAAAAAAAATTAAGAATGTTAAACTTGTTTATTAATTAAATTAATGGTGGGAATGTTGTATTAAACTAATTCTTTTTATGATTTTTTTCTCAAGAAAATGAGGTAAAATTGCAAATGGGTCAAAATGAGCCGATTTGGGTCAAAATCTGCCCCGACTCGTTTTGACCCGACCCACATCGACCCAAATGAGACATTGACCAGACCCGATCCATATGAGTCGGGTCAAAACGGGTCGGGTCGGACAATTTAAACACCCCTAACTGATACCAATGTCTCTCTCTTGTTTTGATGTTTAAATCAAGGTCTTTCTAAAAAAATAAAGAAGTATGATGTGTCACTGACCGAGTTGGAGGGCTAACCCCAAACCTTCGATAGACTCTTTCCCCAATGAAATGATATATTTATTTATTATAATAAGGAGAATGCATCAAATTCTCTTATTACATAATAGGTAGCTGTGATCGGATTGAACAGTAAGAACTTTGCGCCTTAGACGATCTTGTCTCTCTTTGTGCAAATCCAGTGCTAGTGTTGAAAGTTTAGCCCAACCCAGTGAATCAAGCAATTAAATCAACTCTTGAAAGAATAGTTCTTAGTATAACCACAGTTGAATAGATATCCGTCGTGGTTAAATCACAAATTAATGGTAGTGCTGTATTTGCCACTTTGTGAAAGGAAGAAGTTCAACGGCTAAAAAACTTGCACCTGATGAGATAGTTAAGGTCCCCTTGAGTACGGATCTCTGCTCCTGATTCACTGCACTTGTTTACCACTTTGTTTTCAACTCTTATCACCTTTTGGACGAGTTACAAATAATAATACATTAAAATACCGACTATAAACACTAGCTAGGCTAGGTTTTGTACTTGGACCTCAGCTCTTAAAATCCAACACGTTAAAACAAAGAATAAACGTGATTTTTTAATCAAATCTCATCCCTATAAATTTAAGAGAGTTTTGATCAAAGAAATTGAGGGACTCAAATGTGAATTCCCCACAAAAAGAGTAGTAACCAACAAAAAAAGTCAAGAGAAACGTTGACAAGCAACCATAATTAATTTCCAAACTCATCTGTTACAGCTACCCGACATTTCCCCTCCCATGCATTCTCGCCAAACCACCGCCGCCGCCGTCATGCCGCCGGAAACGGCGAGTCCCGACTGCCGCCGCCGCCGCCGCCGTGATCTCTCCAGCTCCGGTTCAGCCGGGACCCCGGATAACCGTCCCGGGTTCTATCCTCCCTCGAGCCCATCAGCATACTCTACCTCCTCCTCCTCCACCCGTAAATCAAGCTCCGGCGACAACCACGTCAAGGTCGCCGCCCGGACCGTCGCCGGAGCTTTCATCGCCTGCTTCACTCCGCCGGAGAGAGCAGATACCGGCAGTGTAAGAAGCCTCGGTGCGTTAAATTCATTGCTAAATAGCTAGCTTTCTTTTCTTCTTTTCTTAGTGATTTGCAAATTTGCATATTGTTTTGTACCGTCAATTGATAGATACGCTCATTTTATAATTGATATAACTATATGATTTTACCTTAGTTTCC
>JAULKM010000006.1:12486864-12503300 GCA_032355605.1 Rubia tinctorum | reverse complement strand
AATAAATTATGAAAATTAAATATTCTAAAAATATGTGTTACGATGAATGTAGCAGTATCTCATGTGATATTTTTCACGTTTATAAATTTATATTTTTTTTCAATACAAACACATCAACTTTATTGATGAATAGTGATGTAGGACACTAAAAAAGGGACGGGGGGAGTATACATTTAGCATACGCTCTTTGTTTCTATTTAATTGGCACATCACTTTTTATGCACAAGAATTAAGGAAACCTTAAATGAGTGAAGGAAATTGAATTCAGAGAATGATTAGTAAAATGAGTGGATGAAAGTAACCCAAATTTTTCCATACTTGGAACTTGGAAGGTGTCAAAATAAAATAAACAAACCAAAATGAAAAGTGTGTCAATAAATAGAAACGGGGGAGTATGATTTACAATGCAAATATATCCCGGGGGATACAATTATTCACGGGGATACCTTATAAAATTTGCCCCCAAGCCACTCAGTTCCCAAGTATTCACAAATAAATCATCTTGTAAATACTTCTCAAATTGCAAATGAAGTACCTACCTAATATATATATAGGAGGTTCTTTCATTGACTACATTCTGAAAGCCAATGCCTAGGCAGTGAGCAGCCAATATAATTTGTCCCACTGGGATTTAGATGATAAACTCAAAAAGTTATTCTAATTCTCATATCATGGCTTTCTCTATAATTCCCTCCTTCCAAATACTAGAATTAGAAAGACAACCCAGTTACTGATCCCATGAGATACCCAATGGAGCAGATAATTGGGAATGTGAGGAATCTCGCAAAAGTTTTACTTTGTCTAGGGAGATAACAGGGACCTTAGCTCCTAGGGCCCATTTTCTCAGTTATAGATGTGTCTGGTGCAGTATAACAAAATACAAATTGGCACACAATCAAAATCAAATGATAATTTACTTTCCATCTTCAGTTTCTGCGTCTTAATATATTAATCAGGAGTTTCCCATAGCAATCAGATATAAACTCAAGATTTTCACAGAATTACCCACATTATAAACTAGGAGAAGAGTAAATGTAATTTTATAAGATAAAAGCCACATGACATCAGTACAGCTGACAGATGAATATCAAAAACTATATTAACCCACTGTGACAGTGTACACTAATAATATGTTGCTTTTTCAAGGTAACACTACATTAAAAGTTAATTTATTGTTCTTTCAGTTGGAAATATCTTGAAGACAAACACTGAATATTAATACTTACATCTAAATTAGTGAAAAGAGTGACTCTATGAGTGATTGAGGCATTTAAAATATAACATTTAGATGAGATGTTGGAAGCTAGACTAAACAGAAGAAGAAGAAAAGTAGCAGTCACCGGATTTTGTTCTCATCTTCCTCACAGCCTCTAAAGTTCATTTTTGCTCCTGTTTTATTTTATATTCACAGCTTTTTTCCATTGCCAGAAAACAACATTATGTGCATCACTACAAAGATTTCATGAAGAGAACTTAGTTTTGAATAGCATTGCATAACTTAAGTTGCACATTTTTTACATGTGAAGCTTATCAGCTAACGATTGCATAGGAGGTCATCTTTTATCATCAATTCTAATTATGGTCAGAATTGGCTACATAAATAAGAGAATATACACCAAATTAACATAACCGCTTTAAGAATGCAATTTCACAAAATGTTCAGGATAATATTTGGGGAATCCACAAGCAGAAATTTCTGACAAATAGATGCTATCTGGAACTAACAGATAGATGACTTAAAAATGACGTTAAAGGTGATACATGTAATTATACTTAGAGACTGTGTAACTTGATATTAAGGAAATACGAAATATACCATGAAAATCGGATATAATAGATTATTCCCAAAATATTCTGCAAGCATGGCACAAACACCCCCATCATTGTTCCGAGTTTGAGACCAGTGTCCTACATTAAAAATCAAAAATAGATAAACATCACAAGACTGAATAGTAGGTTTCTTGAGCACTTATGAAATCTTTAGGCACACTTTTCTAGAAAAACTGCATAAGCAGTGATATTTGACAGCTGAAACTGTGAGCATATACATTGGTGCAGCAAAAATCCAATATATCGTTGTATCCGACATTGAAGAGACGTTAACTGAGATACTTAATATCTTAAGTCAACAATTTAGTAATCTCCATAGTCCGAGCATTTATATCTTAAGTCAACAATTTAGTAATCTCCATAGTCCAAGCATTTCAATCAACACACCATGCATCAATTATGCTTCGAATACTGTCTCCTAATTTTAACTCTTTTTCAATAATAACCTACAAAACGAAACACCACCCTACTTCCAGGGAAAGATTAAAAAATGACTGCTCAATTTAAACAATGTGTGCCTCTCGTGTCATAGTTAAACACTAGTATTCAATTGTGTGTGAGCAATCAAATTAAAGAATACACTGCAACTGCAAAATATAAATAACAGAGTGCTAATGTTTGCCATCTGAATATTGGAAAACCAATTGCAGGACACTGTCATCTCAAGTCCTTAACTTTTGTAAGGTGATTAAATGTCGAAAATTGAGAAGGGAGAGGTACACAAAACAATAGGTCACTCTGGATTGAGAAGCAATGCTCATTGCCAACTGAAGAAAAGAAAATCATTTAGGTGCAGGAAATGCAACATATTAACCATATATCTAGTGATTCACTGCACAATCAATTTCTAAATCTTTTGGAAAGTACTTCGGCAAAAGGATCTATTGCAGTAGTTGAGGTAATAGGCATCACATTTCCTAGCTTATAAATTCCACTATCATCTGTTTTTAAAGTTTCAAAAAAATCATCAATGTAGGGTTCTGAAGGAATGCTCCAAAAACATCTTCAGTGTTTCTGTACATTTGAATGCATATTTTGTTATCTACAACCCCACCCAAATGTTGTACTAATGTGGTTGTTGATGGTCATTGTCATTTGGGTCATCCATTATAGTGAAGTCTTGAGATAATATGCCCCTTGCTTGAGTAATATACCTCCTTCAAAAAGAGCAAGTCACTTTTGCACACCTTTACATCATTGAATCCCGCAAGTTGTTAAAACGGTAGTCAACCATGTTTATTACTACCACATTCCTAAGTAAGGTTCACATGTATGGTTTGCATGTTGTTTAAGAAAGAAAAGAAGTGTTTGATGGAGAAGTGGGTGAGGGAATAACAATGAAAAAGAAATGGCAGTGTAAATGAGCGGAGGACTAGAAGAGCATTGCAAACTAGCCATAAAAGGGGCGTAACCCTTAAATTGAAATTGAGTAGCAAGGAAGGGGTAAACCTTAATTTGAGACGGCGGGAGTAGTTCCTTATGACATTTCTCAGTCCCTAGGTATTGTCAATTCCAACCCAGTTTAAATATGTCACTGACAAACAGGCTAGGTCATCATTCCTCATAGCACACCCCACGTGTATAAGAAAAATAAAGGGTCTTTCGATGATTATTTTTCTGATTCTAGAATCTGTTGCTCATTTCACGCCTTATGCAATAGCTCATAATTGCCCTCCAGCATCTTCTAATGCTGTCCAATGAGAAAATTGTAGCAAGATAATGGGGACAAAAGTACAAAAAGAGTTACTAGGCTACAGAAACCTCTAATTCCCATAAAATGATTTAGTTTCCTCGACAATGTGATATTAAAATTTGGAATAAGAAAATGTACAAAGGATCGCCCTATAATTTTCTTCTGACCTCAAATGCATTGTAAAACTCCTGTTAGGTGATATATAAATGATTGTGCGATTAAGCATGTTAATAATGACAAAACACTGAACCAAAATCCACTCTTCAATCAAAATTCATACAAGAAATATAGTGGAAATGAAGTATCCTATGGGAATTAAAGTAGCCATGTGAAGCTCCTTCACTAATGCATGGTAAACAAGAAAAGAGTCACATGATTTTATAAAAAGACACCTACTTGCATTTCCATTACACATGTAATAATTTTAACACACATACCCTAAATTATTTCACTATTACTAGGTAGAGATCTGTTTAAATTATCCCACATTGCCAATGACATAAAGAATTTGACATAATATATTAGATTTTGGGCTAACGCCTTTTATTTAATACCAATTGGTCTCAAGATGGATCCTCGGGATCCTTTAACATGGTATTAGACCTGTGGCATGATGTGGAACCCCATATTATTGTAGATTATCTACATTGGCACGCAAGAGGGTATAAAATATCAACCTTTCCAAAACAAGAGTCCAAGACATAATGGTGAATATCAAGAGCCTATGAAGGTGATATACTGCAAAAATCTAATCAAGTATCTTCTTTTATTCAGTGATACAAACACTTATAACAATGTATTCTTTATCAACACTAAAGAATATTAAGCCAACATTAGAAATGTTTCAAAAAATTTAAATCCAAATTTAATCACTAGTTTATTCTGCCAATGCAAACAGAAAACAAAAACCAATAAGCTAGCCACAAGTTAATTAGTGAAGGGTTTTTATGAAGATAAATGTTCCACGTCGTCACATTTCACTTGTGTTGCAGCATGCACGGACAAGCCCAGACAACAGAAGATTTTATACACCGTCTACAATAACATTGACATGCAAACAAGAACCACCAATACTAGTGGACCAATAAGAATGTATAACATAATCCCTCTCCCCTTCCACCAACATGCACACACATAACCCAAAAAAAAACACAGAAGTTTTTAACATGTAAAACTTATTATTATCCTAAAGTAAGCTTTTTGATTGCCATGTTCTGAGAGTACATTTATTTATATCATTTTTCTCATTTGAGTATGTTTATACTATTGAAAAGGACCACTTTTCCATTAAAAAAACTCTTCTGAAATTTATAAGGAAAGAGAGATTAAAAAAGATAAGTATACTCATATATAAATGATATTACGTGTTTTAACCGAACACGATGGCAGGATATGATTTATATTGTTGCACTGACCCAGCGGGGTAAAGGCTTTGTTGTTGTCTCTCTTATCTATCACCCTCCCACTTACATTACTGTTTTTACATTTATGCATTTTCCAAACCTTTGAGCAAACTTTTTCTCCAAATCTTTGGGACACGGAGAGTGTGTTCAATGTAGATGGATAAAATAAGCCACTTGCTACATTTTATTTACTTGTACCCTTAATTCTCTACTATGGACCACGAGTTATGGGTAAAAGAGAGTGAAAAGGGAACTCGGAACAGTTAGATACATCTTTTCCTTGGAAGAACCTAAGCGTGATTACGTTCTCCCATATTCTTCCTTATCGAACAAAAAATAAGTCGTATTTCCGAAACTATCGTGAGGATGGTTTGCAAATTGGGGGAATCAAATATCAATATTATAATCTTAACTTATCCAGGTAACAGTCAAACAATTCATCAATCAAAAAGAACAAAGAGAGAAGACATGGATCAGAATAGTTACCGATTTTAGCCATCAATGGAAATATAAACAGGAAAATAGGTATTCAAATTACCCTTGGACGTCCGAGATGGATAGTTGCATCATCTCCATCCCTAGGGCTAGAGGGTGCCGGAACTGGATCTCCAGTCATACTGGAAGAGTGACAGAGAAAAAGCACTTAAACGGTTTTCCAGGAAGAGAAACTTGAAGTGATATTGTCATAATGGGTAGAATCAGGTAAATCATACCTCTTAAGGCCTAAAATGTCAACAAGGGAATCAAACCCAAACAATGCCAGTCTGGAATCCCCTTGGGGAGCCGCATGTACATGTGTGGGTAGTGAACCTTCTCTTCCTTCAGCAGAGGTATTCGTCACCTTCACTTTACTGCCATGGAAAGCAGGTTCAGGACTATCAAGACCACACTCTATGATGTAAAGCTAAGAACTACCAAGAGGCCCAACTGGAATGGCCGTAAATATATATATTCATAGGATCCTCATTTGACTCATAAGCCTGTTAAGTAGCAGAATTTATCATGTTGATTCCCATTTTCCAAGTAAGTTCTTAAAGGTTACAGCATGAAACCACGACATTTTGGAGACATTTTCTCCTTGTACCTAAAATTAGATCTACCATATTTTCTTCTACTTAATCTCGTCTCACTATGTCCAAAAGCCCCAATGCAAAAGCCCTCCTTAAAATAAAACCTTGCAGAACTTGAAACAAGTACATGTATGTCCCTGGAGGAAAGAGGAAAGGGAAACTAGGAAGGAACGTAGATAGTGCAGATATCATGGGCAATAATGTACAATCATCCAGTTCCATACACAACTACATTGCAGAAAATCAACATGCGCAATTTCAGGGCAAGAAAAATTACAGGGGGTTCCGATTGGGGAAGGGAGATGAGGAGGAAGAGCTGGCGGAGGCAGAATCCAAGGGGCGCATTTCAACGACAGCGCGATCGTTGTCATGCGCAACCACGGGACTATACTTGCGGCCACCGAGTCCGTGCGACCGTGGCAGCTCATTCTCGTCCGCCGCGTCAATCTCTCCGTTGGCCGCCATTGGATCTACGTCCAAACTTGCGATTTGCGGTATCCGTACCAGCAGGTGTGGAGGGGGTTTGGGTGCTTTGACGAGATTTGGAAACTCAATTTTAAAATGATAATGATAAAAATTAGACTACAGTTTGTGAATATTCAACGGTTTGAAGGATCAAATCTAATGAAGAAAATTACCCATTTCATTTTTAAAAATATATAATATTACTATATTAGTATAACCTGGTGATTTAAATATTTTGGTACTCCTATATTACACTATAGTAAATTGTTGCCAAGGAGATACGAAATTGGAAAACCGTGTGAAATGGAAATGTGAGAAAGTGCGTTCCATGACGTGCGTGCTAATTCTTTCAAGAACATAAAACATATCAAAGACAAAATCTTGGAAATTACTCTATTTCCATAAGTATATAAAAATTTGTGGTATTTTTTATAGGTGTATGAAAAGACAGTGTTGAATAAAATTATAGAAACGTAAAACGTTTTAATTGTAATATAAAATTTTTATTATGTAACGTGCGGTAATTATAAGTTTATAACCTGATTAATGTAACCCAAAATTTTTATTTTGAAATCTTTTAATTTGCATTTTAAAATTTGGTATTTCTATAACTTATAAAATACCGTCTTTCAAGAGACGCACTCGATAAAAAAAAGCTCACATCTTCCTCCGATTTAATGTGAATTGTTATTTCACACCCTATATTTTACTGACTATGTGTCTTGTATTCATACCTTCAAAATACAATGTGTATTTTGAATTTAATTAAAAACAAATTAAATAAAATAAAAAAGTTATTTTCTTAATTAAATTTCATAATTTTGCCGCAAAATTCCCGGCGGAGTAATCGGTCCATTTCAGGCATTTTCCGAAAAAATCCAGACTTCATTAAGCGGGAATTTTTTACCAAATTCGACCAAAATGGAGTTAAATTTTTCGACGGTGATCTCGAAACTGAGCGGCGCAATCTGGGCTAGATTATTGAGGGTCCAATTAAGAGTTTTGGTTGGCGACCTGCTGCGAGTGGTGCTGGACGACGGGGAACAGACTCTATGGATCTGTGGACAATGGTGGTGTTGGACGAAAGCAAGAGCAAGGGAAACGGCGAGCGGAGAGCATTGGAGATGGCGAGGCATCGAGGTAGGAGAATGGTCGGACGACGAGTTGGGACCGCGGGCAGGCTGCAAGACGAGGGACGAAGTTTGAGCTGCGAGATGGAGGGTGGAGTTCAAAAAACCCGACCGGTGTGTATGTGTGTGTGAAGATCGAGCATCGATGGCTCTTACGATGGCTTTTACGGTGGTCTTAGAGCGTCTGGACGGTGGGTCGCGGTGGTGGGTTTCGGAGGTGGCTCACAACGTGGCTCGCGACGGTGGATCTGTGGTGTGGCTCGCGGCGGTAGATCTCCGGTGTGGCTCGCGTTAGTGGGTTTCGGTGTGGCTCGCGAGAACAATGATTGAATTATGATGACGCGAGCGAACCATAAATGAGCCATCGATGTGAGCCACCAGCTATCGGTGACGCGAGCGAGCTATCGATGAGACCAAACGGCAGTATGGTCAGGCGAGAACTAGCGGCGGCGAGATTTAGCAAAAACCAGACGAGTCTCAACGAGAACCACCAGCGGTAACGACTCAAGCGAGAGCCAGGAGCGGCGAGGCTCAGACGAGAACCACCAGTTGCAGCGACTCAAACGAGAACCACCAGCATCAACGACTCAAAAGAGAACCAGGAGAGGTGAGGGTCAAACGATAAACAGTGAAAGTGATGGTGACAAGAGGGGTCGAGGACGAGAGGGAGAATGGACAGAGTCAGAGGTAGCAAGCGAGGAATTTGGGGCGACGGGGAGGTGATGAGGCTGGGGATGAAGGATAATCGAAGACAAGGTTTGGGTTGGGGAGGAAGGATTCCAGCGACGGGGGTTTGCTGGAGACGGGATTAGTTAGGGAGGAAGGATTCCAGTGAGTTGGGAGTCACGAGAATGTATGGTGGTGTCAGTTGTGGTCAATGGTGGATTTAGGGTAGGGGCATGTGCCCCCACCGTTATTGTTTAATAGTCCTAAAATTTTATATTCAAAAAAATAATTGTATGTGATCCAAATATTTATAGGTAAACTTTCAGTAACAATATTAAAAAATGTTTATTAGTCGTACACTTTTCAATTTACATATTTTAGTCAACATTATAAATTTTAGACTTGATAGTATCATTTTTTATTTTCTCTTTATTTTATATTACAAGTACTAAACGGGTTTTTTTCATATTTATAAATATACAAATTTGGCAAGTTAACTATACATTCATCATCACAAAACAAAATACTCATGTGATTACTTGCCTTAAGTGTCCGTTTGCATCCTCCTTGTTTTGATAAAAAAACAATTGAGATAATTTGCAAGAAAATTATTGATAGGAGGAAACTAAATATACATTATATAGCGGTAAATAATGAACTAATCATGTGCAATAGAATGAAAGATTCCTAGTTCAATCCACTATTGTCTTGATGTTTTCATCGAAAAATATATTTTTTCTTGAGTTTTTGAAGAATGAGTTATCAAACGTTATCAAAAATGTGTTTTTTAAATAAATGTTGTAAAATTATATTCAATTATAATATTTATACTACATTAAAGTTTCATTAATTTATTTAACTTAAATTTTATTTTTCCAATATAATATTAACTAACATTATTGTGCCCCTACTAAATCTATTTTCTAAATCCGCCATTGGTTGTGGTGGCTCCGACCAGTGGAATGAGTACTTTTATTTTTCATTTTTTAAAGTTTAAATTAATATTATACGCATACATATACGTATTAGGGCGTGAACTAGTAAAATACAGGGCGTAATATAGTAATACCTGATTTAATTTGCTTTAGGGAAAACACAAATTTAATTCTATAATTTTGTTAAATTGTCAATCAAATTCTATAAAATCTGAAAGTGTGAAACTAATCCTAAGATTTTGAGCAATTGTGCAAATATTTCCAAATTGCACTATTTAGGCATGAACCAGAAGAAAGTGGTTCGGCGGAGGGTTTCAGAGAAGAAAATGGTGGCTCTGAAAACTGATATTTCTTGATGATCAAAATCAGAAAATCAGTTGTGCACAATCCCATGTTCAAAGGGTTTAGCCCAAAATTCAGGCGCCAAGGTTTAAATCAAGTTAAACGTTGTCACTTCCCTGCTTTTGCTTTCTTTTGTTTTTCTATAACAAACTAAGAGGATTTTGGCATTAGAGGGTTCATGCATCTCGAGAGACCCGTCGCATCGTCAGTCATCGACTCATCGATCTCCAAAACAAATCCTTAGAAGATCCCTAGGAGAAAATTCCCTGATACTTAAATTGGCGAGAGTGTATAAAAGTATGTTATCAATTGTGATTGAATAAGAGGTTGGACATACCCATATATTTATAGGGGGTCCTTTGAAATATCTGAAATAGTCTAGGGTTAGGATTCCCTTTTTACTTGCGGGGGAAGTGGTATTCGAGTATATGATTAGGATGCTAATCATAGTTTCCATGTTGGAGTGTTGTCGAATATACTTACTGTTTGGGCCTCTTCGGCCCATGAACAGGGCTTTGGGCTCATGTATCATCAATAGCCCCCAGAAAGGTAAAGGACCTTCGAAGATTTAATTGAAGCCCTCGATTCTGGTTGGACACGTGAGAGCAGAAGTTGATGAGTCGGGTGCTAGATTAGGACCTTTAAAATGAGAGAGTAAAATATCCCCCCACGATTGCACGTCTTACGCGAGTTTCAAGATGGACTTTAATCATTACAATTTTGAAAATCGTCCATTACTCCATAGTTTTCATGTCGCTTTCAATTCTTTTTTGGTGGTATTTAAGAGCTTCTTCAACTCTCTCTCTATAAGACATTTTCATCTTCAGCTTGAACTCCAACTTTCATTCCCAAAAACTAGTAAGTCTCTTCTTCTCCTATCGAATTTTATCCTTAATTTATAGCGAACGTGTCTGTGTCGTGACCCTCAAGGGAGACATTGATTCTTCGGCCACTCTCTTAGCAAGTTATAAAGGTGGTGGTGAATATGATAATTATTTTTTAAGTATTTAGAGGAAGAAGAAGCGTCCGCCGAGGAGATTTCTCATTTGAATAGAATAAGTAGGGGTCTGTCTCTCATCGTCATCGTGAGGAATTTTTTATCTCTTCTCAAAACCCTAATCTGCAATTGGTCGATGAGGTTTTAGTAGGAGAGGCTCCAGCTGATACTCCCAGGGAGTTCTTGGGGGTTTCGAAGAAGAAGTTGGTTCAAAAGCAAGGTGATGATGGCAAGGAACCTTTGAAGAAAGCCATCGGGAGTAAGCATAATGTTCATAAGCATACGATTTCCCGAGACCAAACTACCCACTAGTATTTGAAATAGGAGCTACATCTTGTATGGTCAGTGGAGACGGAGGATGAGGTCGAAGATAAATTAGATGGGGAGACCGGAAAGAGATCCCGGATCCATATCGTAGGTCTCTAGAGATAGAGGCCTTCGACCAAACACTACAAATTTTGGTGCTTCTTAGTGATCGATTTTCGACCTTGGAGGTGGGGGAAGAGTCTGCATTGTCTTCCGCTCAGGAAGTCGGTCGTCTATAGGTGGCGGTTGTTATTCGAATTATGCCTCCCCTTTCTTCCTATGTTCTTAAAGCTTCTTGAATAATTTGAAGTTAACCCGACCCAACTTCATCCCAACACGATCTGCTTAATTATGGGTTTTATGACCAAGTGTCATAACCTCAATATCGAGCCCATCTTTGAACTGCTTTGATCTATGTATAGTTTGACGATGAGTAAGTGGGCCATCGACGGTGGTGGTGATAAATGACAACCTTTTCACATTTAGTGTTTGAAAAAGAGCACGAAGCCTTTTGAGATTTCATTAACATTGTTGGGAAGAGGCAAAACCTGCCGACGTTCGATAACACAATCGACAAGGTTCCTCGATAAAATTTGCATTTGGAGTCAAAGGACTCCAAATCTTTCGTGATTCTCCATGAAGTGCATTGCCAAGGTGTTGCTACTGACCAAGAGCCCTATGAAGACCAGCCCATATGGTTTTCACACTAGTGGCTATTTGTGGATACATGTGGTTTACACCAAGTGGGTATTTAAGGAGTTCTCAAAGGTTGATGGTAAGAAGGTGATTGGGGCCTTGGGGTTCATTACAAGGAGAAGGGTAAATTATCAAAATTCAATGATAAGGAGATATGTGGATCATCGAGGATCATCGAGGATCATCGAGGATCTCTAAGAGGAAAGAAAATAAGAGGAGGGTGAAAGGGAAGGATAAGGAGAAGAGGCCTTCAAAGGGCGAACGGAAAAGGGCCATGGATGACCCTCAAGCATCGTTAAATACTCACAGGCTACGATCAAAGATAAAACTTTCACTGTTACTCCCTAATCACTCATAACTACTAGAAAGTAGCTAGTGGCAAGATCAGGTGTCATCCACAAAGATTTGAGGGTTTAAAAGATAGTTTTACGTAGTTCACACATAAGCGTCACCAAGTGTGTGTGTGTGTGTGTCGGGAGTAGAGAAAGGGCTTTTGGTTTGAAATAGTTAAACTACAAACTACAAGCACAAAAACATAACTACGAGATAGATATAATGATAATAAAGGCCTTGGAGCATTTGCATCACATGTACAACGGTTAGATTTGATCCCCGACTCATATTTACGTATATGCAGATTGCGGTGCAGATGTTACAGTTGAGGTAACCTTTGTTTTTCTAAGTGATTTGGTTAAATGCTTGTCTTTCAATCTTATTGTCTCGTTTCTACGCAAGTGATATCGTTGGTTGCCACAGATTTGGATGGTCAGGGAGACACGTGACATGTCTATATTTTTACGGTGATTTTGGAATGTTTTGTGTTCACTTTTATATACTTTTGTGCTCTATATGTTGCATTTTTCCATGTAATTCTCCAAGGAGAGTTAAGAGAGACTTTTGCGCTCTTGTTACTTTTCTAGAGAATTTTGTGTGACAAGGAAATTGTTTGAAGACTTTGAATATTAGCTTTGATGATTTGAAGACTTGCATTTGAGCTTTGAAGACTATGAATACTTGAAGACGTGAAGGATAGATGGCTACACTTAGACAAGAAGAAGAAGGCAATGAAAAGCTGCCTACTCGGTCTGTCGCGACTCGCGACGGGTTGCTGCCCAGATTTACTTTTTGACTTTTTTGTACTATAAATACCATCTTATCCTCTCTTCTTCACACAACTTTTCTCTCTCGAATTCTGTTGCGAAAAACCCTAGGTATCTACCATTTTCCATCGTAGTTTCATCTTGATTTTATGTTTGAATTGTTTTTTATGTTTAGTATGAATTCTAGCAGCTAAACTTAGTCTTGGGAGTAATTGATTAAGACTTCCAAGCCCATGTCTTGATATCTCTTTATGAGCTATTTAATGTTTCTGCTATTGTGCATTTATTGTTCTTTGAATGTTGGTTGTTGAATTCATTAATATCGTTAGAAGTTTGAGAATATGAATTGCTTGTATGATTACTTGTTAAGGTTGGGAGAAAGTAGATAATTTTCCCCTATTTTGATATGGAATCCAAGAGCATGAATTAGAGCTTCTAATAGGGTTGGTGGTTTGATAATTTCTAGATGAATGTATTGATGTCGAACTCTTTTTCATATTTGTTTATGTTTGTTTTGTGTAGCAAATAGGATAACTCTATGAACGTTGAATGTTCTTGACTAATATTGTGTAAATGTATGAATTGGTTCAATGCTTAGACACGGTGTAGTGTTTATAAGTATTACCAATATTGTTGATTCTTTGTACTTAATGCCATTAATGAGATAATTTTAGGCGTTGTCGACTAAAGGTGTCATTGGTGAGGTTTAGCAAGAGATATCGAATTCACTGTTGTAAACTACTACCAAAGAAGGATAGAAGATTTATCTTCACAACAAGTAGTTAAAGTATTAAATAAGTTGTATGTTCAAGGATAGATAAGAGGCTTGGAAGGGGAAATCAATTGCGCCCAAGGTCCCGTAACTTGTGTTATAATCTCTTTCTAGTAGTTTCTTTCATATTTAGTATATTACATCTTGTCTTTAAATTCATAACTGAGAAAAACCAACCAAAAATTCTCATCTTCACATGCTTATATATACATGTGTGTATATATATGTATGTATGTATATGTATCTCTATATCTAGTCTAGTATCCACTCTTATATATGTAAACCCTTAGGAAAAACCCTCTTTTTCATGGACGACCCCGATTTGCCATTATCTAATTAGTTGTAGTTAGGAAGTATTTAGGGTTTATAAATTGTATTTTGAGAGGTATGACGATGACTTCCCAACATGGAACTTTAATTGGCCGAGATCAATCTTGAGGTGAGTATGCTTTTGGTGAACTCAAAAGGCAAGACTGCTTTTATTGGAGAGTATGGGGGTTAAGATTGCCAAGCTGAATGGAGAGGTAGTCATGGAGCGTGTGAAGGTGATGAGCATTAGGGGCGGAACTTGAAAGTGTGAGTGTTTCTAGCAGCGCAACTGGCTCTCTTCCCCGATGGTCTGTCTAGAATTATCTCTCTCGTCCTTGGTGGTAACGAGGCTAGAATTTTTTTAGGGACTGCCCTCCAATCCACCTTTAATATTTTTATGGGCTGATGAAGACGAGAACTTGCGTACTCAGAATCCATTGGTCTTTAGGGATTTCTAGCTTCAGCCATTTTTGGACTGCCTGTCTTGTCTTCCACGTGATATAGATGTTGTATCATTATCTGGTTGGAGCCCTAATCCCCCAGTGGTCATTCAAGCTCCCTCTCCAACACTGAATGTGACTGGAAGCCAGATCGGTGAACTGGCTAATGAGGAGATTTCTCCCAAGAAAAGGTGAGCCAAGAAACTGATGGCAAGAATGGTGCAGCTGATAGTGTTTAAATGCTTCTTCTAACTTCAATGATAATGATGTGCTTTTTAAAGTCCTTGTTTGAAATTACTCTTGGTGAGGCAAAACCTTTTTAAAAAGTCCTCGTGATGACTTTATTTTTTAATGGTCCTCCTTCGGAGATGCGTACTTCCTAACTTTATCTTTGTTTATTTGCTTCGACATTCACCTTTGTCTTTTGGCCAATTTTTCTAAAGGTCGCTCTCCCTGTTCATGCCTTTAGTTTTCTTGACCTTTTTTTGCTTGCTCTTTTTTAACAAGTCTTTCACTCTCTCTGCTAGGTCAATATTTTTTCGCATGCTTTTTTTGAAAAAGTCTTTCACTCTCCTTTCCGGGTCGAGATTTTTTTTTCTTGTTCTTTTTGAACAAGTCTTTCACTCTCCCTTTCGTGTCAAGATTTTTTTTCTTGCTCTTTTTGAAAAAGTCTTTATGATATATTTGTTAGTCTTTGGAGTTGTTGTTAGATAGAAATAGTGAAACACATCGTAGAATTACACGGGCCAAGTGGTGGGTATAGGTTGTATTCAAGAGTCACTTTTCCCTTATGGGTATTAAAAAATTGGGACTTAGCTACCGCTTTCCCATGTTCTACGTAAACCCGTTCATGTATAAAGAAAATTAAAAGTAAAAAATAATACCCCTCTTCTCAGCTGTGGCTATGTGAGATATCTCTGCAGATTTTTCATGTGCTAGCTTCTAAGTATCGACTCCCCGCTCATGGTTGTCAATTTATAAGCTCACTTTCCTAAGACTTCAAATACTTTGTACAAGCCTTCCCCAATTGGATCCAGCTTTTATTGGCTTTGTGCTCTGGCAGCCTCGTTCTTTCCCATTGCTAATTCCTCAACTTGTAAACTTCAAAAGTGGAGCCTCCTATTGCATCGTTGTTCGGTTAGGGCCATATAGCTAGGCTGATTCTTTATGAGGCCCCCTCCCCTCTCTTATGCATTCTAACTTCTCCAGGCTTTATGTCATTGATTTTTCATTCTCCCTGGTTCTATTTGGGTGGTGTTAGGATAGATAAGAATCAAGAAGATATGATTTGATTACTCTTCCATACATAGATAAGTTTTAGAGTCATAGTAGAACTCTTCATGCTTTGTACTTGTACTCTATTTAAAACTATTTCTGACATGAATAATATTATTTAGAATTCACTCAAACATGGTATCAGAGCAGTGTTAGTATCCTGTTTTCTTTTTATTTCTTCTTTTTTGGAATTTCAAATGGATCAACAATCGTCTCAATATCAATCATCTTCTTCAATGGCTTTCTTCTCGGCGTCGGCAACAGCTTCTCGTCCTTCTCCGACGTCTCTATTACCATCCTCCAGCGGCCCAGGACGAGAGCCACCACAACCATAGGTTCCATTCCCACTGCCCACAAACGGGGAGGCTCTATTACCGTCCTCCGGCGGACCCTTCACGGCGGCGGCACCTTCTTTTTGGCCATAGCGTGTCTGACCTCTCGGCGTTGGAAGACAAAAAAATTTATGGTTTTCTTTTCATCTTCTCCGGTGACATCCTCGGCCAGTTCGTCGTTCATAATTTTTTTGCGCGTGAGATCCACGCGCCAGAGAATAGACCCGCGTGTTTCGGTTTTGGCGCGTGGGTTACACGCGCGCGCGTTCCGACACGCGCTCCAACCCATGCCAGCGCGTGAACCACTCGCACTCTGCTCTTCTTGCGCGTGACATCACTCGGTCCAGCTCTCATTTGACCGATTTGGTTGCAGCCTCCTTTTGGCAATATTTTGTTATGATTATTTGTTTACTGGTGATCCAATAATCCTCAAATAATCATGTCACTCTCCGGTTCTCGCATTATTGATAGTTGTGCCTCTAATCAGTGGATTCTTGACTCTGGTGCAACGTTTCACATGACTTCAAATCCTCGTCATCTGCAGAAGGTACATCCCTATCGCGGCTCCCATTATGTATCTGTGGGCAATGGTGAATCACTATCTATTTCTCATATTGGTCTGTGTAATATTTCCGGCTTGTCTTTGCATGATGTTCTTGTGGTCCCTCAAATCAC
>JAULKM010000006.1:12469552-12486764 GCA_032355605.1 Rubia tinctorum | reverse complement strand
AAAATTTTGAGCTAAAATATAATTGAGACAAGTGTATGATAAAATAAATATTTAAAAAGTTTTTAAAATTAGTGTTACGAAGAAAATGAAGGAATATTCTTTTTGGAGGAAAATATAGAGTAAACCATTGAAGTAAATACACTGTAGTAACTGTAAAAAATTACTGTAGCAATTGAAAGATCGAGTAAACCATTGAAGCTGCTCTTAGCCGATAGGCACGTGTTGGCCAGATGGGACTAAACTTCATAATTCCCGAACTATAAGAAAGGCAGGCAGGCAGGCAGGCAGGCAAGGAACATATATGAGCACATAATTACTGCCAGCATAACAGAGAGAAAGAGAGGGAGATCTGAGTCTCATTTCTTTTATCTCTCTCACCGGAGTTCACTGAACAGTGAGATGGCCGACGAGCCTTCCATCACGCGCTGGAGTTTTCAGGTAACCATTTTAGTGTGCATTTAGTAATTAGAAGTTTACCCGACCTGTTTTAATTCTGATGTTATTGAAGCTCATCTACTGTATCTATTGTTGTTGAATGTGCTTACTTCAATTATAGTTACATTGGTCAACTCTAAATACTCCATTTTTCATTTTAGTTTTTCTTATTCAATTTAATTAATTTGAACATGCTACTTGATTTATTCTCCATCTATAAGTGATTGAGGACATTGTTTTGTTCAGTCCATTCTGTCCCCTATTTTCATTACGTTGTTTGTGAATGACTGAACTGTTAATGCTGGGTTGTGTTTGCCAAAAAATGCTAACTCGGATCTATATGAGATGGATAAACGAGGCAAAACCAATAATAATTGGTATTTATTAGGGCTATTTTCTTTTTGTACATTTTAGGACTTTAAGTTGTTTTATGATATGAAGTTTGGGAGGAAGAAAACTCTGGCTGCCAAGGAGGGTGACGAGAATAATTCAGTGGTGTCTAATGCCACCAACAATGCTAGTGGGCATGGAAAGAGCAAATCCGACTTGGCCATTTATGAGCAGTTTCAAAATCAGGTGGCTTTGTGGTTCTTTCACATGATTAATGTTCTCTTCTTCTTGATATTGTAGCTCATATGCGGAAAGAATTCTGGTCTCTCAGGATCATGGCAGCTTGGCAAATAGTAATGGAGTATCATCTGCTGGAACTGATTCCCCGTACGGTTTAGTGCTGATATGTGTTGTTTTCTCTTGCTTCCAGTTGTACTGTTGTGGTGGGAAATGAGCATTAAAGCTTGTGGTGCCCCATGCTAAGATTATTATTACTGTTCTACTTATAACCCTTATCTAATCCTAGTTATTGCTGTCACCAAAATGAGCCACATTTTCCCACTATGGTCACATGGACAAAACACTTATTAAACTGAACATTCAGAAGTTTGTTGGCTTTTTTAACCCTTTAGTTTAGGCTTCAGATGCCAGAGTGCCTCCAGTTTCTTTTTGACATCGCATGCATTTAATTAAGGTTTGTTAGGCTTCCGTTGAAATGTGCAATTTCATCCTAGAAGCAAGCACCTGTCTAAGCTTTACAATTTGCATCCTTTGTGCTTTCTTTAAACTATGTCTACTGATACTGCTCACATTAACTAGAAACTACTGCATTGAAGCTTCAAAAGAAAATCTAGCTCTCTGGCTTACAAAGCCTTATATGAGCTGGACTTTTGCTTAATCCGAAGTGTGGTTCTGTATCTTGACAAATCCCTTGATGTATTCTGTGTACATATACTCTTTTATCCCGTGGCAGTTGGAATGATGGCCATATTGATAATAGCATCGATGGTTTGACTATATGAAGCACTTCTTGTGTTACAGTGTTACTTCAAATTTTGCAAAAAAACTGAGGTCTTGCATTTATGATAGTGCAGTAAAGCAGTTATTTTGTAATGTCACATTTGTGCACTTACTTCCTTTCACCATGGGGAGAGTGAGTCCAAAGTGTAATTATGCCATTTTCGTGCCAATGCCTCTCTGGATGCTAGATATGCCATTTTGTTGTTGGAGGCATACCTAGCATTAGTATTCATATTTTCCATAGAATTTATTCTAATGACTTTTAGCTGGAAAGAAGTTACGATTTATTTTTTGAATTTTTTTTCTTGTTTCCTTTACGTATGGCTGGAATTTTAAATATCGCTGTTACTCTTAATAGCCAGTTGGGTTTATATTTATATTTCTCATTGGTATAGCAATTCCAGGTACGTATATGATTCATCTTATGTTTTCTCTCTCAAGGACTGAATTCATCTTATCTTCACATCTTTGTTTCCTTTCTTGAGAATTTTATGTAATATTCTGCAATTTGGTAATTACCACTTACGTGTCTTTGTGAATAAGATCCAATGGAGTACTAATGTTCATTTTGATTATGTCTTGTCAATTATGGAGATGGAGGAAGAGTAGTAACAAATGATTTGAAGTAAATTATTTGGGTTACATAATTCTGTTGAAGGGTCTATTCTTGAGTGTTCTTCATTTGGATGAGTAAACTGCTGTACTTTGGGTTTTCCATTTCAGGCAAAGATCATTACTTCCTCCTTTTGAATCAGTTGAAATGCGAAATTTAGCAGAAAGCTTGAGTAGGTAATTGATAAAATCATATTGTGAGTTCGTTTAGTCTTTTCCTTACAATTGCAATGATGCTAAATCTATTTCTGCGTCTGTTAATTCAGAGATATCATCCGCGGTAGTCCAGATGTTAAGTGGGAAACTATTAAAGGGCTGGAAAATGCAAAGCGTCTACTAAAAGAAGCAGTGGTCATGCCAATTAAGTATCCAAAGTAGGTGTTTCGTTCTTTCATTGCTTTTGTGGTAAATGAAAATGTTTTTCTAGCTTTAGAATTTCTGTTGCAATCCCCACTATGCCGTAGATGATGATTGCCATTGCTTTTAACTAGTGTTATTCATTGTGTTACAATTTGCAAGGAGTCAAACTTTTGATGCCTGGTGAGTGTTTCTTTTCTTGTCATTCAGGTACTTCACTGGTCTCTTGTCTCCATGGAAAGGAATTCTTCTCTTTGGACCTCCAGGAACTGGAAAGGTGGTTTATCCATTCATATTTTTATAATAACTATCATTCTGCACCTCTACGGATCATTTAAATTTCTGCTTTACTGAATGTCTTGTGAAGAAGTTTTGCTTTTGCTTCAAAATATTTGTGTGGGCTGAAAAGAAGTACATCCTCTTTTACCACAATTCACATACATGATATAGTATTATCATTATAATTTGGTACTGTTTCCGTTTTTTAGCCATTCATGATATATTGGAGAACCAAATGATAGATTCTTTCTCATGATTACACCAATAAGGCAGTAAAGCCTTAATCCTAAGACGTGGGGTGTTAGCCAAGGACTGTATCTTGCCCTTTTGATCGAGTTTTGTGTTTTATAATCCAATACAAACATCACCCAATATATCACACTCAAGGTAGAATTTGGGAGGGTAGAATGTATTATCATGATGACGTACGGATCTGTGCAATATATTCATGATAAAATAGGCATATTAAATAGGAATAAAGAGACGCACTAATAAATTCTGTCATTGAACCAATGCGCCCCTTACCTCTCTAACCTCTGCACCTCTCGCTCACCTCTAAACCTCCTTAATCTATAAGGTAAATAACCGTCCATCCCCGTTCAACATTTTTCTAACTTTAAATCTCAATCCTAAGTCCTAGGCAGTAAGCTCTGAGCCCTATATCTCTCTCATCTCTCTCACTTCTACCCTTTCCCTCCTTTTAATCCCCCTTATATACTATGGTACTTGCTTCTTACCATGTGATCTACTTTAAACTATCTCTTTAATAGTCCTCTATGTAAGGCCATATTCTCAATGACCATATTCCATCCAACATCTGTCGTGGTTTGTATTTCCTCCTTAATCTGTCCACTGCCACAGATGCGGGCAAAATTTTCCGACTTCTCTCTGTTTTCTGTAATATGGGCTGCCACTAGCTTTTCTAAAAAAAAATATGTTTGTATCTGCATCTCCACCACCCTATATTCTGCTCATGCACTCTCTTTTTCACTACACTTTAACGCATGCATCAAAGCTAGTCAAAAGGTTATCTTATAAATATTGTTCTTTAGTTTTAAAGCATCTTCATTTCTTGCACCACTTCTGTAGTGACCTGCTACTTAGCCACCCTGCTTTGTTACGATTGATACTGATATTCTCTCTGTATCTCTAATTGATTTGTTTGGAGCACTCTTTCTTTCTCAAGGCTAACTTCTACCATTTTCTCATTTTGCTTCCCATTGGAGTTGCACAACATTCTGTCTTTAGATCAATTAAACTAATTCACAGGCCTTGCATTCTGGCGTGGTATCCTATCATTTAAATTTGTCACACTCCCTTTTTTGTATACTATCAGTGCAGTATCATTAGAATATAAACATACACTACGAGATTGTATTTTAGTACTCCCTCGAGATCTCGTTTAGAACCACCGCAAAAAAGAATAGGCTTAGCTCGGATCCTTGGTGCAACCCAATTAACACAGAAAAATACTTGTGTCTGCTGGATTTTAGAAGCATGTTTTGCACTATCTTACTTGTCCTTTGTTTAATGAGTGTGGATCCATGTCACGCCTCTAACCTCCGAAACTCCACATTATGTCGTAGAGTACACTATCACATGCCTTCTCCAGATTTATGAATACCATGTGTAAATCCTTTTTTACGCCCTTGTATTTCTCCTCGAGTCGTCTGAAATGGTTTAATGTGTTCTGATCATTGGGAGAATTTTATATGGTGGTCGAGTAGCAAGAGGTAGCTACCTTTGCAATTCTTGGCATCACCTTTTTTTCTTCAAATCTTGAACCTCCACATTAAGCCTTCACTTTTGGGTATCTGCATTTCAAGTTGCCTGGCAGATGTTGACAACCTACCTGTCTATGTTGGCCACCCTCTCTTCTCGTCAAACAGGTTTTGGAAACAACCATCTCATTCTGTGGATGTCCTCTTCCCTTACCATCTTGTCGTTCTAATTTTTAATGTTATGATACATGTGCGTACCTAGGGCTTGACATTTTCCCTTGGCTTTCGCTAGTTTGTATGTATAGTTCTTTCACATAAGCCGCCCATACATGGCCTTCAATGCTGCCTCCATTGCTTCCCTATAAATATCCCCGAAATGTGTTGGAGATTTTAAAACGCTCATGTTTTGCATTAACTTTAACTATCGTTAGTTCTTTCATTCTGCCACCAAAACTCCCTTTGGTCCCTAGCTGTCGATGACACCACCCCAATCTCTTTTACTATGTATACTTCATTATGATTCTTTTGTGGAAATCATCTTTAAGTGTTCACCTCATTTTTGAGTTACCTCTGTTATGATCAAATCACTTGTCTGACTTTATGTCGTATATGTAATAAAAGATGTATTATCCCGTTCCTTATTCTTTAATATAAGACTGAGAAACTAATGGGTACCGCGTATGAGTTGTTGGATCCTCTGATTTTTATTAATCAATTTATTTTTTATAATGAGAAAATTATGTTTACGAACTCCTTTTCATAGTTAAACATCTCGGTGTTTAAATATTGTTCTATGGTCCTGCAGACAATGCTTGCCAAAGCTGTTGCAACTGAGTGCAACACAACATTTTTCAACATTTCTGCATCATCGATTGTCAGCAAGTGGCGTGGTAAGTCCAGCTTATTATTACCTTTAACTTATTTCTTTCCATATAAAGTTCAAATAGATGTTCGATAGTTACTAAATATTAAATCTGTCTCAGTAAACCTGGTAAATGCTGCTTTCAGGTTAAATGACTTAATCTCACAAGCTATGTACATGGAATGTGAAACTCAATGCACTTAAATTGATGGCAGTACCTGATGATCTCTTGAAAATTTAATGAAATAACAGAAAATTCATTGGTTTTTATGGCATCAGTAGTTTAAATTGATCAAGTTCAATTTTTGACATGGATAGACTTTCTTCATCTCTTCTAGGAGTGGGATATAAAGGATGTTTGATAGTGTGCACATGTATGCTCATAGTTTAACTTAACCTTTGAAAACCTTTAAAGTTGTATTGCTCTTCGCTAAAGCATTTTTGACGGTGTTTAAACAGCATGGTTTTTGTTTCTAGAAAATTTCTTTTGGAAAACCATGCCAAAAACCATATTTTGGGTCTAGAGTTTTCCCATTACTCAAAAAAGCAGAAAAGCTGGCACAGTTCATTTACAATGAACTCGATTTTGGAAAAATTTGAATACCAAGTTGTGTATGCATGGACCATAGGTCCTTTATCTTGCTAAACATATACAGGTTAATCTTGACACACGATTGTGCAATAAATAGTGCTCATATTAAGGTTTCTACAGGAAGCAGTTGAGTATAAATGCTTATTATAGTCAAATCCTTTTAGGCAGCTTGTCATTTGTTATTGATACTTCAGATTTTACATTGAGAACTAGTTAAAAGAATACTTTTAAAATATTTAATGAATATCAGACAATCTGTGCCTCATGAAGCTTATGTTATTGACTATATGCTTCATGACTCTACATATATCATTTTGAAAATTATTTGTCTACTTTCCTCCAGCTTGTCATTGTTTTAAACTAGCGAGTAACCTCAGGTGATTCGGAGAAGCTGGTGAAAGTGTTGTTTGAGCTAGCTAGGCACCACGCACCTTCAACAATCTTTCTCGATGAAATTGATGCTATTATCAGCCAACGGGGTGAAGGACGGAGTGAACATGAAGCTAGTAGACGTTTGAAAACCGAGCTCCTCATACAGGTGACACATGATGATCAGACTATTGCTTCTGTTTCTTAGTGCTCTTACAGTGGCATGTTTGAATCATATGTATTTAAAAATGTAGAATACTCCCTTGTACACCTGTATGATTCAAGTTCCTGCCTATCCTCAATGTCCCAATTAAATTTGGTTCCTAAGTTCACTTGTGCGGCTGATTAAAGAACCATAATATTAATATCTCCAGCATGAGCTCAGATAAATTTACAGTTGAATTAAGCTTAAAATAGTTTTTCATTTTCTATTTCCATATTAATCTCTTTAAAGGTTAAGTAAATTCATTGCTCATGAGATAAGAATAACTAGGTCATAACAGTTTAGCTGCAAAATTTCTTGATTTTTATAATGCTTTAAAACTCAGTGGTTTCTTTTTAATTGCAGATGGATGGTTTGACTCGGTCAGAAGAGCTTGTTTTTGTTTTGGCAGCAACAAACCTTCCATGGGAACTTGATGCTGCAATGCTCAGGCGCCTTGAGAAACGAGTATGTTTTAGCTGATTTACTGAAATTTACTGTTGATGATTGGAGTATTTACTTTCGTAATGCGGCACATGATCAATGCACATGCTGTCATTTCTGTGGCCGATGAATGTTCACCACCTTAGTCTTTAATCTTTATCATGGCAAGTTACATAAGAATTGCTTGGCCGATGCACATCTAAACAATTGTGGAGGGAGGACTTCTAATTTGTCTTCACCCTGCCTCACTTATATAGTAAGATTACAAATCACATCAAGTTGATGAGTTAGTTGCATGGTCGTGGTTTATGGCAGTGTTGGATCATCATTTTCTGTTGATCACTCTGATAGAAACTAGTGTACGGCTCTGGGATTTGTTTATTGAAAGTTAAATCTTTGAGTTGTTGTGCTAGATCCTCGTTCCACTTCCAGAACCCGAAGCTCGGAGAGCCATGTTTGAGGAACTTTTGCCACCATCCTGTGATGAGCAGAAACTTCCTTATGAGTTACTTATGGAAAGCACGGAGGGCTATTCTGGTTCAGATATTCGCTTATTGTGCAAAGAGGCTGCCATGCAGCCCCTGAGACGTGTTATGGCTTTTCTTGAAAGCAATGCTGAACTTGTGACTGGCAATGGTAAGCCAATTTTCCTGTTATTTTGCTGATCTTCTTGTGAAATTGACTGAAAAAGATGGGGTTAGTGTTGAATTTGTCCCACATTGCCATTTAATATGTAAGATCTTGGCCACTCCACTTATCACCAAGTGATTTTAAGTTTGGAGCCCAGGGTCCTCACAGTTGGTTGCTTTTCAGAGACATAAACGCCCATTCTCCGAGCTGCTTTTTTGCTTGTTTAAACTGGTCCAGCTGATTCTATACTTGACAACAATTTTCATCCGAGTTATTCCTAGAATTTCATACAATTAGTATTGTTTAAATCAATTGGCATTATTTATCTGAATGGGTTTTAATGAATTTCAGAATTGCCAAAGGTTGGACCTATAACGCATGGCGATATAGAGGTGGCTTTGAAGAATACCAGGCCCTCTGCTCATCTGCTTGCACATCGATATCATAAATTCAATGAAGATTATGGCAGCCACATACTCCAGTGATCACTTCAGTTAAAAGTAACTTCTCATCTTTTTTATCACAAATGTGGTCAATAATTCCACCCCACCCCTTCCCCCACTTAACTCGAATGGAATAGCATGACGTGTCATTGATTCTTGCTGTTGTAGTGATGGCTTTAATTGTTATAAGCAACATGTGCGAGTCCAATCAAAACTTCTTGTGATGCATGATCCTGTCTCATATTGTTGAAACTTCAAAGCCAATCTGAATTTCAAATTAATATAATGTTCATTTTAGACGTAGCATTGATTGTTTTTAGACCTCAAGTTAATAATCGATGATATCGTAAGAGAGCTCCCGAAGTAATTGGGGAAAGAGACTCAAATATTCAAGTTAGAATGGGATTTGTGTTGAATGAATTATAATGCAGACGTACTCAGATGTTCATTTTTTTTTTCCGAAAATGGTCTCCTTCTCAATAAATTATAGAATTAGGGTTACATTGTTTTCGGTTGTGTGCGCAACCAACACTCCTAGTCTATCTACTTTTAAATTGATAAATTAGAGAACACTAAGAATTTCCTACATATTATTACAAGGTGAGATTAAATTTCCACATGACTCACACAAAGTGGAGTGAGCCCCTCACTTGAACTCCACGCTACATGGTGTATAAAGAGTTATTCCACACCAATCCTGTGTATAGATACTTGAAACCATAAATTATGTAGGGGGAGATCCCGAGTTGCGTCAGGTTAATAACATAATGCACTGCTTGTGTTGGTGGCTAAATGGAAGGTTTTACATAAAATGAGGTGGTCCACCTTTACTGTGATTACGTCCAACTATCTCGACCTCAACCAATTGGATGGATGTATCAACTGAAGCCGGTGTCCCGACTCAAACAATCACAGTGCCTCACATTAGACTCTACATTTCTATTTTTTGAGCACGAAGATCTCTAACTAGGACTAGTTAGAACTTTCATGATATGTCGGTCTATCCTGAATAGTCCAAACTAACCGTGGTCTAAAAATATACTCTTTAACCTTAGATGATTTCACCAAAAGTATGTTGTCTAACTACTTTTGACTCGAATTCCTCCTCGACGAACTCTTTGGAAATTAGGTAAAAAACCAACATGATTTTACCGTTAAAAAAGTCACCAAAAAATCATGGTTAGTGAAAACTTTCTAATCTAATGCTCTAGATAAAAGACCTATTATTTGAGATCACCTTCCTTATTGAACTACACTATAACTATAAATAAAAAATAACAATGACACTCAAGCATGAGCAAAGGGACCAAAAGCACCCGAACCCAATGACCTTAGCCTCGACTAAAGTAAGGAAAAAAAGTAGCCCATATGTTCAGCCCAATTTGACATGTCAACCCGGTTTGTTTTGACCGAACCCTCCATCGTCTAATTTTGGCTGATCGTAGATTTAATTTCCACCGCACACGATGTTTCCACCGATCAGAAATTAAGAAAAATCACCATGATTTTGCACCTTACTGTTGCCCGGCTCTATGAAGACTCGTTAACCTCACCAATAGCCTTCCAATGTTGTAGTTGTACGTCGTTGCTGGTAGTTGTGCGCCACTGTACACTAACGTCGGTAGCAATTTGCCACCGTATGCCACCTCGCGCCATCGACCGTCGCCAAAGTCATTCCCCTCCTTAATATAATTAGTACTGTGCTGAACTTCTAATCATATATCCATATCTCTGGCCTGAAGGCCTTTATCGAATGAGTTTCAGCCTAAGCTACATCGAACTATGAATTTCAGTCCAATATCATCACTGGCTCCAGAGAAAATAAGAGGCGATGAGTTCAATCGACCTTTGGTTTCTCTTTAGACATAGGGCATCTCTAACCCAAGAGTTATTTTTTTGGGATCTTTTGTTTCACATGGCATGATTTAATTGAAATTTTATTGTTGTGGGATAGACACTGAGTTAGTGGTCGAACTTTGCTCCTGAGAGCCGAACTTATAAGATGAAGCCCATTGAGTGTCCATAGAGAGACTATCCTATGCTAAAACCAGACCAAAAGTGTATGTTCTGTGTATTGAAAATGGAATGAATATAGTATAGACATACTGATGTATTTATATGGATGATCCACACTCCGCGGGGTCGTTAACAAACCAACATTTTCACAGGAGATTTATTAATCCACAGAGCGCTAGATGCAAAGATCGAATTTATATGTTGCTCCCGTACTCACTACTAACTACCAAAGAGTAGCTAGTGGAAAGTCCGGGGTCGTCCATAAAGATGCTAGAATTCAACAGTAAACTACGCAAGACTCACAATTGGGCGTCACTCTGATTGTGTCAGTTTCACAAAGATGGTTTTAGGGGGGGGGGGGGAGGGGTTGTCTATAAAGTACCGAGCATGCAAAACATACGATCTTGAATTCCGCTAAGACTAGTGTACGGTTACTTTTGTGTTGTAAAGATGTTAAAATTCAACAGTCAGCTACGTAAGACTTAAAATTGGGCGTTAGTATTCTATAAAGTACTGAGCATGCATAACACACTAGTCTTAGCTGCATGCTCATTGAATTCAATTTATATGCAAGACAGAAAAAGTACATAAAATAATCCTAATTTTTAAATTAATAATACCGTGCAATGGCGGTGAGACTTCGATAGTTTTTTATTTTAAAAAATTAGAATCAAAATATTTATTACAACACAGAAATGCACTAAAGTATTTTAAAAAGTGAATTGAATTCAATGAATACTCAAAACTCCCATTCAACTAAGATAGTAGGCACAAAAGCGCCTCTAACATATTTATGGAAAATTACGCCATGGCCCAAAAAATGTTATGACATTATCTTTCTCTCGAAAATACACATTTTTTATTCTTACATAAATATAGAAATAGAAAACAAATGTTTTTTGGGTGAAATGTTGGAAAGTGGTAGTATATGTTCTAGAGTAAGTTAAAGTTGATTAGTAAGAAAGGGAAATCGAAGAGGATTACAAATATGTTCTTGTGCCTAATTGTTGATAAATATTCTATTACGGACTTGAAAAATACAATAGGGGTGTATAGGGCATCATCACGTTCGAGCGGATTTCAAATTGGATTTACGAGTAAAGTTTTTTTCCTTTTGCACTTAGTTCCTTCCAAGAAAGTCGAAATTTTCAAATCACGAAATTGGCGATACCAAAATGCAATTCAATAATTTACGATTTTGCGTTTGCGATTTGGCCATGTATGGGTGAACATAAGGGCCATGAAAGTCAATATTGAATACTTCTATAAAATCTTGAAAAATTACACTGTGGCCCAAAACTGTGTTACCCCATTAACCGTTACTCCAAAATACATTATTTTTGTTATTCTTTCCTATATATAGAATTATTGAATAAATGATTTTTTTGTGAAATGTTGAAAAGCGATAATACATGTTGTAGAGTAATTTAAAGTTGATTACTTAGAAGTAAGAAAGGAAAATGGAAAATGATTACGAATATGTTATTCTGCTCGATTGTTATAAATATTTTGTTACGTATATGAAAAAATAAAATGGGGTGTATAGGATATCATCACTTTCGAGCGGATTTCAATTTGGAGTTACGAGTAAATTTTTTACCTTTTGCACTTAGGTCCCTCCAAAAAGTTGGAGCGGCGACACCAAAATGAAATTCAATAATATACAATTGTAAATTTGAATACTGGTCATGTATGGGTGAACAGAAGAGTCTCGAAATTCAACATTGATTATTTCTACAGTTTTGGAAAATTACAATGTGGTTAAAAATTGTGTTACCCCATTATCCTTTGCTACAAAATACATGATCCATTGCTACCCTATTATCGTTGCATAAATATAAAAATATTAAATTAATTAATTTTTTGGGGAATTTTTGGAAAGCGCTATTATATGTTCTAGAGTAACTCATACTTTAAACTCATTTTTCAAAAAATGTTTTTCCTATCCTGTCTTGTAAATGTTGATAATTTTTCTATGTATCGAGCATTGGTATGACTACCGGTGTCATTCGTCAACACATCGATACCTATACAATTATAATGCAGCTTCGTGGGGTTGTTTTAAAATTTCAAACTATTTGTTTAAAACATTAAATTAAATACAATCCTAGCACCGATATAGGTGCTATATATTTTGGCATCACAATTTTAACTGTAAAATTACTATTCCGATCATAAGCACGAATATTAGCACCGGAATATGTCATTCAGCCAAAATCGGTGCTGAAAAAATATTAAATTCAGACATTTTTCTTGATAGGCACTGAACCGATGCTGAATTTATTAATAGGCACCAGTATTTTGTTTCATTCACTAGATTACGGATGCCTATGAAATTCCTAGCACCGCTATTACTTTCCCAACAATGACATACTGTGCATATATACATGATTTCCAGTAATGTATAACTAGAAGTTACAACGAAATAGAACTTGATAATAGTGCAGTTGTAACAATAGTATTATTGAAACATAAACTAAACCAACCCAAATTTAATCAGGTAGCATAATAACCCGATCTAAAAAAACCAACCCAAAAAATTCCTGAATCCAATATGAAACATTATAAAAAATAACTGACATGATTAGACACGAACAAAACTTCAGTACAAAAATGACACGATGGTAACCCGATTTGATCCAATCCAACAATATTCTGACCCGACCCATCCTAACTCGAGTATAAAAATTACACGATAGTAACCCGACCCGATATTAACTCAACCTGACATGACCCAACCTGAGGAAAAAAACTGACACGTATTCAACTCGACACGATAGTAACCCAACCCAACCTGACCCGACACGAAAAATGAAATTAACAAGTTTCAACCCAGCCTGTTTCAACACGACACATTTCCAACCCGACACGAACTCGACACGATAACGCGAATTGACACCTTTACACCTGGGTATCTTTAGGACTCATATAATTTTAGAAGCAAACAAATTTTAACCGGAATTCTTAGTGAGCAGACATTAGCTGGAATTCACCTAAATGTGTGACTTACTATATTTTCTTCACGAACACTTTGAACTCCAAAACCATGGAAATAAATATATTTGACAAGTGACAACAGTTCTAACTTCAGAGTTTCTCCAAAGTGAAGTGAGATGAGTGTTCTTGAGGGATTTGAATGAGTTAAATAATTCCTATGGATAGGGGAATGTACTATGGATTTTTATTTTCAGTAAATCATACTCCTCTGAAAGAGAGTGAGTTAGGAGGGAGGTACAAAGAAGATAAGGATGGAAAATGTGAAAATAGAGACTTTAGGGGACAAAAGTACCAATTAATTAAAGCCTAAGGGAGGTGGTGATTTTTATTATAGTACTATTTACATCAACAATCCTAGGTTATAAAAGATTTGCTGAATTAATGGGCCAAAAATGCATTGTTTTGGCTTAAAATTTCAATTTTAAAAAATCTACATTTTGCCCCATCTACAGCATAACACGAGTCAGTAACATGAGCGTGCCACATGAAGCCTAGTGTTGAGGGGGTCTAACACAAGGCTCTAGGTTATAAAAAATTTGCTGAATTAATGGGCCAAAAATGCATTGTTTTGGCATAAAATTTCAATTTTAAAAAATCTGCATTTTTGCCCCAACTACAACATAACATGAGTCAGTAACATGAGCGTGCCACATGAAGCCTAGCGTTGAGGGGATCTAACACAAGGCTGCCTCATGTCGGGGGGATCTGACATGAGACTGGCCAGTGAACAGAGCTGGGTTTTCCCTAATGCCTCCATTTTTTGAATTTTTTTCACCTATCAAGTCCTATTCTCTTTCAACTATAAAGCCTTAGACACGATCTTAACTTGAGAATAAACAAGAGTTTCACCCCAAGATCCTTTGTCATAGACAAAAACATGCAAAATATATTTAATGACAAATGTCAAAACAAAGCAAGAAATAGCTCAGTATTTTTATTGTTGTTCTCACGGCTTATTTTTTCATGCGATTTGATTAAAATTAACCTACTATTGGGTCTCTGGATTTTCCATCGGAAACTCCACCCACAATGACATCCTTGTGGAGAGGTCTCCACAAAGTGCCATCCTTACCTTTACGCGTTTTGCTAGCTATATAGAGTGAATGTCAGTATCTATCCAATGCCGAGTCCTTAGCTATTTCCCCGGGTTTAGCAGATAGGCACTGATTTTTTACATACATGCCACTTTCCACTAACCGATGCATGTTATTGAGCATAGAAAAACTATCCATGAGAGACATATCATCACTAAAACCATGCATAGCATAAGTCTCATCATTATGATCATCACAATCAAATCTCAAAGTATGAATTCGCTCATCACTCTCATCAACATCAAGAATATCATTTAGGCATTCATTCTCATTAATCATGCAAGGGTGCTCACATTGAGCTAGCTCATCACACAAAGTTATGTCGTTGCACATAAGAGAGAGAATATGTGAATCATGCTTAGATTTACATATTTCAAATACCACCTTATACATATCATCTTCTAGGGTTAGTGTTCCTAAATGAACATCTATCTTAGTCCTTGATGTTTTTAGAAAAGGCCTCCCCAATAAAGTTGAGGTGGCACCACCATCGTGCGCTACGTCAAAGACATAGAAGTCCGTCGGAAATACTAAGAATCTCCTTTTTGGGCTTAGACACCTCCTTCCCGCTTCTTAGTTTCAATGCACTAACATTTCTTGGATTGATCCTGGGTTGGGTGCCGGAATATCTAGCCTCAAGTCGGCTCACCAAGGTGGTGAGTTGGCCGATCTGGATTTCGAGATTCTTGTTGCTCAAGAAATCCCTAGTCCTAAGATCCTTAAGTTATCTCCTTATCCGCCTCGCGAATACATCTTTCTTCTTTACCAATTGAGTTATAACATCCAAGATTTCTTCTCGGTCTGACTTGTATAGAGCGTTAGATGGCCCTTCTTTCCTTAGATATTTTGGAGGTGGATGATGTCCGCCTCAATTGTAACCTTGAGTCTCCTCCCTGCGCCAACGAAAGTTGTGGTGATCGGGGGTACCTTGGATTGAAGGTATTTGCGTAAGGATCTTGTCTTTCTCCTCTTGGTTCCTATGGAATTCTTCTTGTTGTCTCCTTGCAAATTGCTGCCTATTTCTACCATTGAAATACTTTGCTTTTACCTCTTCGAATTCTTCCACCACTTGTGGACACATGTTGGTCGAATGATCTAGGCTACATACACCACACATCTTTAGTTAATGGACTCGCTCTTTCATAAATTTCTTCATCATAAAGGCAAGTGCTTGAACTTGCTCTTCCTATTTGAGAGATTGAGCTGACTCATCCAATGTCTTCACTTGAGATCGAGTGCCAAATTTCCTTGTCTCGTTGGCTATTTCTTCTAACAACGTCATTCCATGTGATCTGCACCTTCATACATGCGTTAACCAATACATTTGACACATTTGTTAATATGTTTTGTTTGGTTCTTTGCTCGTTTTTACATTACAAAGGGTTTTGATGACCATTAGTTTTTTTATCTAGATTTCCAAGTTTTGTAGACTTAATTGGATCTAGTAGACACCTTGTACTCACAAACACCTACATCTTCTTTTGTGAGCTTACTAGTAGGTTTTCGTTAACACTTTGACGTAGTTTGTATAACGCCATCCGCAAGTGTGGTAGTAGATATTTGAAGGTCATTCGCAATAAACATAGTAGATGAAGGCCATTTGCAAGGAAGGTAGTATACAGAAAACCTGAATCAAAACGTGGTAATAGATGAAATCAAGCCTAAAAAATGAAGGAGTTGAAGTTAAACATTCTCAAGATTCGATAGGGTGGCACAACCCGACACGGTAGCCGGTACGGCATCACCATTTGGCACGCATCAGCTGACACAGTTATGCTAGAGGCCTCTAGCACGGTTGTGCCACAGCCTTTTGGCACAATCTGTTTGATGTAACACGGCTCATGTCACCCCAAACCTTTGTGAGGCTAAGTATGGATAAGGACCATGCCCTTTTTCCACGGTCTGTGTCGTTTCATTTCCAATATTTGAAGACCAGACCATGGGGTGCAAAGAATGATATGGTCACGCTATCATTTTTCTTAGAAATTGACTCCCAGCCAATGACCCACACCGTTCAACTGATCAAGAAGTGATTCTAGCCGACAGCCTGAGCCAAACAACCCAGGCGCAAGTTTTAAATGTCAAAAATAGGGGCCTAGCCGATGATCCGTACCAGCCGCCACGGTCTGTTCCAGATATAGCCGACACGACTATGCCAGGCAGCACTGCCTGTGTCAGCCCCATTTGGCATGGCTGTGCCATGATACACGTGTTGTGCCAACCCCCAGTCTGTACCACCCATGTGATTTTTGGTTGCTAGGTTTTTTTCCCTCCTATTTTGGGTCTTTTTCCAAGCCCAATTCCCTACTATAATATATAGGATGCTATGTCTACTAGGGTCAAAGTTTTTTGCTTATTTTATTCTCCGAAGAGTAGGTAGAGTGAGAGAGGGTTCCATCATTCTCTCTAGTTTCTTTTCTTCTCTTTTTTTTTACCCAGGGGCATTGAATCCAATAAAATATTTTGGTTCAATGCTTAGGGAATAGTTAATTAAGTTGGGGTTTATATTTTTGTTCGTGATTTAGTTTTTGTTTTTGGGAGATTATATAGATCTACCTATCTTGGGAGGTCGTCACCGTACCTTTCAAAAATATAATTTATAAGCCCTAATTGCTTCCTAACTTCCAAAAAGTAGATATGGCAAGTAGGGGTTGTCCACGAAGAAGGGGCATTTTCCTAAGGGTTTGCACATATAAGGGTAAATACTTGACTAGATATAAAGATACATGCATGCATACATACATATATATATATATATATATATATATATATATATATATATAAAAATGTAAAGAGGGGGGGGGGGGTT
>JAULKM010000006.1:12451568-12461786 GCA_032355605.1 Rubia tinctorum | reverse complement strand
ATTAATTTGTTCTCTCATAAATTCAACAACTACTGTAAGCTGCTTTTGGAGTACTTGATTCATATTATTTACTTTCTTTTGCTTGTAATCTACTCCAAAATTTGTGAAGGATTATATGAAGTGAGGATTTAGGATTTTCAATTGATTTTTTGCTAGTTGTATTTGATTTTTATAATTTTCAATTTGACGATTATATACGTTAATGATTTTTAATGATTTTTTTGATGTTTTTCATTTTTTATGTGAAATTTAGCTATATGAGTTGATGTTTGTAGCTTTAATTTTTTGGCGATATGGATTGATGTTTGTAGCTTTTTGGGTGATATGGATTGATGTTTATAGTTTTTTTTCTCCTCACGTTGATGTTTTTCATTTTCTGGCTGAGTTTTAGGTGATAGGAGTTGATGTTTGTAGTGTCTTTATTCCCATGTTGATATTGTTCATTTTCCGACTGAGTTTTAGGTGATAAGAGTTAATGTTTGTAGTGTCTTTTTTCTCATGTTGATGTTTTTCATTTTCCAGATGAAGTTTAGATGTTAGGAGTTGATGTTTGTAGATTTTGGGTGATATAGGTTGATATTTGTAGTTTTTAAAATTAAAAAATTGTTGATATTTAATGATTTTTAGAGTGAAAAAATTATACTCTTGAGGTACCGTAGCTTATTTGTTGACGTTTTTAGTTTTTTTCTCTCATGTTAATGTTTTTCATTTTTCAAGTGAGTTTTATTTGATATGAGTCAATGTTCTGTAGCTTTTTTTGGGTAATATGAGTTGATATTTTTGGGTGTTTTTTCTCCCATGTTGATATTTTTTCAATTTTTAGGTGAGTTTTAGGTGATAGGAGTTGATGTTTGTAACTTTTTTGGTGATATGGTTGATGCTTTGTAGTGTTTTTTCCCTTATATTGACGTTTTTCATTTACCGGGTGAAGTTTAGGTGATAGAAATTGGTGTTTTTAGTTTTTTGTTGATATTAGTTGATTTCTCTAGTTTCAATTAAAAAATTGATAATTGAAAATTTGTTGATGTTTTTATAATTTTTAGTTGATGATTCGTTAGTTGTAGTCGACGTTTTTTTTCCTTTTTTTGTCAACTTTTATTTGATTTTTAATATATATTTTTGCTGTTTCATTAGTTTTTTTAAATATAGTTTTTGCTCCAATTTTTTAGTTGATGTTTTTTTATTTTTCTTTAATGTTCTGCTATTTTTTACTGATGCTTTCGATGATCATACTATTTTTTGGCTATTTTTAAATATTTATAGTATTTTTTCAAAATTTTTCAAATTTTTTGCAGATGGCGGGAAAATGATGGGGAAAAATTGGACAAAAAATCCTCTGAAAAATATTAGCGATAGGTTCCTGTAAAATTATTAGACATACCTCAATGTAAAATTTATATAGATAGGTCCCTAGATCTAGAATAAAGCTAGAATTGCATAAAGGGCCCTGCCTAAAATTTTGGCTGCCTCACAGGAGACCATCTCCAATAATTAAGGTTAATAATTTTATAAATTAGTTAATTTAATTATTTTTTGGTACACAGACTTCCTAATATACCTACTTTCTTTAATAATTTAGAATTATTAAAAATGGCGAATGAAAAATAATTAAGGTTGATTTTTAGAAATTAGTTAACTTAATTATTTTTGTATAAATGCCTAATATATTTAGTTTATTCAGTAATTTATAATTATTGAATATTTCAAACAAAATAATTAAGGTTAATAATTTTAGAAATTAGTTAGCTAAATTATTTTGGTATGGTTAGTTGCATAATTTACTATGTGATTTTGTTCCAATTTCCTTTTTATGTTATTGACTACTATGGCCCAATTAGATATTTAAATACGTTCTGCATACCGTTTATTGAGTATTGTAATTAAATATGGTCAGCGCGCTGTTTATTGATATGTTGTAAATTTATTTTCAAATTTATTATTTAAGTTGATATAAATTGTAAGTTTGAGGAAAAGATTGAAGGATGGGATACAACATACAAGATGATGATTTTTTCAAGATTAAGGGCCATATTAGGATCACTTTAATTGAATTTACTTTTTGCATTTATTTATTTCCTTATATAATGAATGCATGTGATTGGTTTAAATGTGTTAAATGATTATAAAACTAGTTCACTAAAAATCAAACGAACATAATGAACCTAGATCCCAAAAGAAATAATGAGCAAAAATTTACCTTTCCAAAATAAGAACACCCATTAAGACCTCGATCAATAGTGACAGACTTCGCCAAAGAGATAGTGTCATTTATAATCTTGGGACAAATGCGGGTAGATATAGTGAATGAGGTTTACATGTTGATTTTGACTTGCTCGTCAATATCAGTGAGGGGTCCTCAGATGTTGAGGCAAAGGAGATAGGTAAATAATTGGATGTATCCCATCGACAAACAATAGTATTGGATACTATTAGCAATAAGATTGCTTGCCTAAAAGTCAAATGAAATTGAGACAAGTCAAAGCATGCTCAAAACCTTGTGATTTTGAGGGTCTTGGAATCATTTCATTCATGGGATCAACTTGGACTGAATAATTTTTTAAATAACTAGTATTATTGAATACATGCGTCTTACTTGTTATTTATTTTAAATAGTTCATTTATTGCATTTTTCAATTGTAGAATTATGGCTGGAAACAGTAACAACTCGTTTAATCTGTGTTCAATCCATGAGAAAGATAAGTTGAACAACAGTAACTTTCTTGACTTGCAGAGGCACTTTCGAATAGTTCTGATGCAAGAAAATAAACAACATATGATTGATGAACTAATCTGTGAACTCGATGATAGGGCAACCCTGACTGGGAGAAATGCACACAGGCAACTTTTTGATATCGCCACTAATGTCGAATACCTTATGTTGGCTAGCATGAGTTTGGATTTGTAAAAGCAGTTTTTGAACTATGATGCTTACAACATCAACATGGAATATGTTTCAGGAGCAGGCCAGGGTTGAAAGGTTTGAGACCAATAAGACTATTATCGATTGTAAGCTCGTGAAAGGGAAACCAATGAGACCTCATTTTTTGAAAATGATTGGATTATTTGATAACATGGAGAGACTTGGTTTCCCTTACGGCCAATAGTTGGCCATTGACATCATTCTCCATTCACTTCCCGAGGGATATGATGCTTTCAAGTTGAATTATAATATGAATGGAATGGAGAAGAATTTGACCGAGCTGCATGGAATGCTTAAAATTGTTGATCCAAGTGTCAAGAATGAGAACAATAAACAGGCTCTCGTGGTGCAAAATGGAAATGGGTTTAAGAAGTCATGGAAGAAGAACGTAGTGCAAAGGGTAAGAGCAAGGGCAATGGGAAGAAAGCTGCCAATGCGCCTAAAGTGCAGCCTCCTACTAAGAAGCGAAAAGTGCAAGCTATGATGAGTCCCAATGCTTCTACTGCAATGACACTGTCATCTGGAAAAGGGACTGCCCCGAGTTCTTAGAGGACAATAAAAAGGAAAAGGCTACTGGAAGTGCAGGTATTTTCTTAATAGACTGTAATTTTTCTTACTCTACTTCATGGGTATAGGATACTGGATGTCACATTTGTTCAAATTTGCAGAGACTAAAAAAAGAGTAAAAGTTTGGAAAAAGGAGAAGTTGACCTACGTGTGAGAAATGATGTAAGGGTTGTTGCATTAGCCGTAGAAATGTATCGTTTATCTATGTCATGTGTGCTTACACTAGATTTGAATTATTGTTATGTTGTTCCTGGTGTTACCAAAAACATTATCTCTATTTATATGTTGGACATGTATGGTTTTCATTTAATAATAAAGGACAGTAGCTGTTCAATTTATTTGTAAGAGATGTGTTATGGTTCAGCAAGGTTGAGCAATGGTCTTTACTTGCTTGATTTGGATAAACATGTTTATAACGTAAATATTAAAAGGGCTAAAACAAATTATTCGAATCCAACTCACCTCTGGCATTGTCGATTAGGCCACATCAACATAAAACGCATTCAGAGACTCCAAAAGGAAAGCATTATGGAATCATTTGACTTAGAGTCGATTGATAACTGTGAATCTTGTTTGATGGAGAAATGATAAAATCACCCTTCAATGGGCTGGGTGAGATAGCTAATGAGTTATTGGGTCTTATTGACACTGGCGTGTGTGGACCAATGAGTTCAAATGTAAGAGGTGGATTAAGTTACTTTATTACATTTACCGATGATTTGAGTAGATATAGTTATATCTATTTGATGAGAAACAAGTCTGAATCCTTCAAAAAAATTGGAGTTCCAAAATGAAGTTCATAATCAACTTGGCAAGAAAATAAAAGCACTTTGATCGGATTGAGGTGGTGAATATTTAAGCCTGAAATTTGTTGACCATCTGAAAGATTATGGCATTCTTTCACAAATGACTCCTCCAGGAACACCATAATGGAATGGTGTGTCCGGAAGGAGAAATAGAGTCTTATTCGTTCGATGATGGGTCAATCCAATCTTCTTGTTTTCTTTTGGGGATATGCTCCTCTGACAACAACTTTCACACTGACCCGAGCACAGTCTAAAGCTGTAGAAAAGATACCATATGAGTTATAGATGGGAAGGATTCTTTGTTTGTCCTTTCTCAAGATTTGGGGTTGCGAAGCATTTGTCAAAAGGTTGATTTCCAACAAGCTTGCACCCAAGTCTGACAAATGTCTTTTTGTGGGATATCCAAAAGAGACAAAGGGGTATTACTTCTACAACCGTTCTGAGAAAAAGTTTTTGTTGCTTGAGATGGTGTCTTTTGGGAGAAATATTATTTTTCCAAAATTACAAGTGGGAGAAAAATATACCTCGACGAGGTTCGAGGCGAGCAACAATCAGAACCGAAAACATCTATCTCCTTAGATATACCAGTTTCAAATGAAGTAGCTACGATGAATTAGAAACAAGTCTTAAAGACAATAGAAGTCGCTCATTCCCCACGTAGGTTTGAAAGGTATAGGGTATGGACAAAAAGGTACACGGATGTCTTTTTGAATGAAAACCATGAAATTATGCTTTTAGAAGGTGATGAGCCTACAACTTGCAGTTAAGCTTTGGCGAGTCCTAACTCTGAAAAATGTCTTGAAGCCATGAAATCTGAAATGGACTCTATGTATGAAAATCAAGTTTGGAACATGGTTGATTCACCAAATGGGGCTATACCCATAGGAAACAAATGGGTCTATAAAAAGAAGACTGACAAGGATAGAAACATTTATGTTTTCAAGGCTAGACTGGTAGCTAAAGGGTACAGACAAGTCCACAGGGGTGGACTATGATGAAACCTTTTCTCCAGTTGCAATGCTTATGTCTGTTCGGATTCTCCTTGCAATTGAAGCTAAATATGATTATGAGATTTTGCAAATAGACATAAAAATCACCTTCCTTAATGGGATTTTTGAAGAGGATGTGTATATGACACGACCTAAGGGTTCTGTGGAAAAAGACAATGCCGGGACGGTATGCAAACTTCAAAGGTCTATTTATGGATTGAAGCAAGCATCCAGGAGTTGGAATCTACGTTTTGATGAAGCAAAGAAATTTGGCTTTCAAAGAAATTTTGAAGAATCTTATGTATACAAGAAGTTCAATGGGAGCGAGATAGTGTTCCTTTTCCTTTTTGTGATGACATCTTGATTATTGGAAATGACATTCCTATGCTGGAGTTTGTAAAGGCTTGGCTTGGAAAGTGTTTCAAAACAATTGACTTAGGAGAAGCAGAGTACATATTGGGCATAAAGATCTATAGAGATAGATCAAAGAGGATGATTGGACTTAGTCAAAGCACGTATATTGATAAGGTGCTAGAAAGGTTCAATACGAAAGACTGCAAAAGAAAATTTCTACCCATGACTCATGGCATGACACTTCGCAAGACTCAGTGTCTGAAAACACCTGATGAGCGAGAGAGAATGGTTATGATACCTTATATATTAGCAATAGGATCTATCATGTATGCTATGATATGTACTCACTCTGATATCTCGTATGCTTTGAGCGCGATAAGTAGATATCAATCAGACCCAGGTGAGGTGCACTGGTGTGCACCCAAGAACATTCTGAAGTACCTGAAAAGGACTAAAGATACATTCCTGGTGTATGGTGGGCAAGAAGAGTTGGTTTATAAGGGGTTTATTGATGGGAGCTTCAAGACCAACAGAGATGATTTTAGATCACAATCTAGTTACATTTTCTATCTTAATGGAAAAAGCAATGAGCTTGAAAGGTTCTAAGCAAAGTACTATTGCAGATTCTAAAACTTAAGTTGAGTACATTGCCGCTTCTGAGACAGTAAAAGAAGCTGTTTGGCTTTGAAAGTTCATCACATAGCTCAGTGTAGTCCCTAGCAGTGCTGACTCGATGGCTCTGTATGATGATAGTACTGGAGCTATTTTTCAAGCAAAGGAGCTAAGGGAATACCACAAGCCCAAACATGTAATCAAGAAATTTCACATTCTTCGAAAGTTTATCGAGAGAGGTGAAGTTGCAATATGCAAGGTGGGAACGGATTACAATGTGGCTGGTCCTCTAACTAAACTTCTTCCTTAGACGAAGCACGAAACTCATATATCTTAGATGGGAATCAAGTATAATAGGAATTGGCTATGATTTCTATGATGTTTTATTCATGATAGTATTTCATTATTTTATGCATTGAAGATTAAACCATTTATCATTTCTATGGAATTATATTTTCATATTCATTTAATTTGGTTTAGTGTTAAATGAAAGTTCAAAATCAATTTACATCTTCAAATTGATTATCAAGAATACGTTTTGGACAATGAAACCCTATTGAGTGAACTAAAGTATAAGATTGATTGTGTCCTTAATCTAGGGCATTGAGAATGGACACTACTGACTAATAAGACTTGTTTGCAAGTTGATTAAAAACGTTGTTTCATGGGCTGAAAGTTAATGGATATCATGAATCGATTGCATGGATACAGGTTGAGAACTTGCATTGGGCAGACCCGCTTTGAGAATACTTTAAGATATTTACAATGTCAGAAAAATTCTTGTGCCATAAAGAAATAGTGCGTGAACAAGTTTCCATTGGATTTATGGAATAGGGACCTAGGGCCGGAGATGACATGGATCTCAAGGTGGGCACGAACCCGAGGAATTGGCCATGGCACCCGAGGCAGTTGTCGAAGACGGTGATGCTGGGGAAATTGCACTCGCCGGGACTGCTAGTTTTGCGAAAGGCGTTGGGGCTGGTGTCGCGTGTGGTCAACGAGCTGAAAGTGTGGCCGGCTCTTGAGGTTGACGCGCTACCGAGGTGGCCGGCGCATAGATAGGTGGCGTCTGCATTATCAGCTATGCTGGCAGTGCTGGATGCTGTTGATCATGGTGTTGGTCGCCTTGTGGCATACAAACACACTTTTCTGAAGAACCCTGAGCTTCCGGTGAAATTTGAAAATTAAATCCTCCAAAATATTGGGTGATTCTGAAAGAGCAAGTGACTCAAACACCTCTGATGGAACTGACGAAGCTCAAAAAAAGCTGAATATCCAGTGATGATGTATCTGCAGTAGTACCAGTATGGGTAGCCGGAAAAAATGACTCATCAAACCGAGCATGGCGAGTGATGTACTCTTTTGTAAGAGGGTGAAAACATCGATAACCCTTGTACTGTGAACTGTAACCCAAAAATATACAAGACATACTCCGAGGGGCCAGTTTATGCGTAGTATATTGCCTAAAGTTGGGGAAAATTCAACAACCAAATGGATGAAAGTTGGAGTAGTCAGGCATAGTACAAAAAATAATGGAGAGAGGAGACTGACCAAAAAAACTAGAGTAGGAAGTCTGTTAATAATGTAGACTGCAGTAGAAAAAACATCATACCGAAATCAATGATGAAAGCTTGAATTATAGAGCATCGATAAACCTGTCTCAGTTATATGACGATGCTTCCTCTCGGTGGGACCATTCTGCTCAAGAGTATAAGGACATGAAAACTGATGATGAATACCCTTAGTTACAAAATGAGTTCTATCCGATTATTCACAAACTCAGTTCCACCATCACTCTGAAAAACTTTAATGTTAGCAGAGAATTGATTCTCAACAAGTACTTGAAATTGCATATAAGCTTATACATAATCATAGTTGCGACGTAGAGGATATACCTAAGTAAATCGAGAGTGATCATCAATAAAAATGACATAATAAAGGTACCTGGCACGAGAGGCAACATGTGAGGGTCCCCAATGGTCACAATAAACTAAATCAAGTATGCGTGGTTCGTATTTTAAATTATCATGAAATTAAAGACGCTTACATTTAGTCATCTCACAAGAAGTACATAAATGAGGCTTAGACATCAAACTAATAACTGAATAATTACCAGTTTTATTCAACGATGAAATAACAAAAAAGGGAACATGTCCTAACCGAATTTGAAATAGCTCAAATGAGGCCTTGACTATATTTGAATTAACAAATGAAACTAAAGAAGCACCACCATATTCTAAAATGTAGAGACCTCACTCACTGTGTCCTTGGCCCACGAGCTCCTTGGTAACCTCGTTCTGAATAGAGAAAGAAGTGTCATCAAAACAAAAGGCAATATTTAGATCCCTTATTAACTTGGAAATAGAAAATAAATTCTTTGTGATATTCGGAACAACACAAGGACATCAGATAAAATAAGGGAATCAGAAATCTGGAAATTTCCAACATGGGAAATATTCAAATGAGAACCATTTTCAAAATAAACACGACGGTTATCGTTATAAGGAGCAATGCTATCCAGGTTGGAAGTTGAAAAATTCATGTGATTGGTAGCACCAGAGTACATGTACCAATCAGGGGTAGTAATCAGTTGCTGATGATAATGTGGCTGAACAGTGTCCGCGGAATAGACATCTTCGCGAGAAACATGTGATAGTTTGCAACAAAAATAGGCAAGATGACCGGGACGATAGCACCACTCGCAGATATGAGTGGGCCAACTGCCCTGTGGAGGAGCGCCACCACCGACCGGCGACGATGTCGGACTGCCGCGTCTCCCGTGGTCGTGGCCACGACCGCCCCTCCCTCGCCCAAAACTGCGACCTCTTATGCCACGGTTAGACTATCCGGACCCCTGTTAAGCAATCGTAAAAGAAAAAAATTTACCAGTCCAGAGGTAGATGAGCAAGCTTTGAGTGAAAAATCTAGAGCCTTAGCATCAACAAAAATAGTGTATAAAGGAGGTAAAGGATATTTCACCATTTGCGTAGATGAAAATTGGGATAGTTTATCATTCAAGCCACGACAAAAAAAACCCAGCAATATCCTCATCTTTAAGAGGATGACCAAGAACACACAATTCATTAAGAATGTCCTTAAAATGAGCAGAATATTCCTGAACAGATTGATCATCTTGACAAACACCATATAAATGATCACCGAGATAATGCGACGAGTACAAGAATTATTATGATATTTAGTGGCTAAAGAATCCCATACCTGAGCAACAGTGGTCATACCATCAACCACTGACATTGCAAAAGGTGCGTGGGATGGAAAAAGAGCGCCTTAGACTAACTGATCTGTCTGAATCCAAGCATCATGAGGCATTAGGTTTCTTGGAAGCCAAGCTCGCAGGTGCACCAGGGCGCTTAAACGAACCATAAATATAACCAATCAATTCAAAAGTTCTGAAAATTGAGGTAACCTGAGTATGACAGTTAGAGTAGTTGGAACCATCAAACTTGACGGTGATGCAGTTGATCAACGATGGAAAAGTAATGGATGTCATCAGGAACAAGCAGGAACATATCCAAACGCAAAAGAAAAATTAAACCTCACCAAACACACAACAAGTTTGTGAATGACAGTGGATGATTATCTAACTTTTGTGGGTGGAATATATGGAGCAGCAACGAAAAACAGTAGGCAGTGGAGGCGCCGATGGACGAATCAACGGCGCTAGATCGGCTAGGGCAGCGCGTGAGACGGCACATGGTGCAGCGACGTCGGTTCTCTGATCGAAGATCAATTAAAACCTGGGAGCGGCGGCAATTATCAGAAACATGAGGCGGGTGGGCGGCGACCTTAGATCAAAATATGTAAGGAGAAATATGGAATTTTTTTTGGGAAAAGCCAGAGAATATTCAGAAAGACCTAACTATACCATGATAGAATGTAAAATCCACAAATAATTGTGGCTGTGTGTATTCATATATATAGTGAGTACAAAGGGTATACAAGGTAGAAT
>JAULKM010000006.1:12433846-12444788 GCA_032355605.1 Rubia tinctorum | reverse complement strand
GCAGGTTGCCACGTGCCTCTACTCTGGAGATGGTGGTTCCTATACATGCAGCTGGAAAAGTCATTGGTAGAGGGGGAGTGAATCTTGAAAATATTCGTAAGGTTGGTCTCCTATTGCTATGAACTTTACCCTACATTTCCCCTAAGTTGTGGTATAAAGCTTTTAGGCTCTAAGGGGAAATCTGATATTATTAATTTTGCATTGATTCTTATTTTCTTGTCTTTGTCAATGAGAAAAATTAATGATTCCCTTGCTCAATGAATTAATTGTATGGAGTAAATATTGCAGTTGTATCTCTTGATGCCAAACTATTAAAGGAAGCCCATTTTGGATTCTGTTTGTATTGTTGTTTCCTGAGTTGTCTTCAGTTCAATATCTGGATCAGATTTTTTTTTGGTGAAATGAGATTTTTATTTCTTCCATGCCAGATTTACTTGGAAGTAGACCTACTCTGAATTAAACTTTTAGGAACAAGGGAAAAAAAGTTGGAGTAGCCAAATTTTACATTGCAAGTTTTGCCCATATACTAACTTCTACTATACCAATGTCTACCCTGTAGGGAATGTTTTATCATCAGTTTTGACTCTTGCAGTAGCACAAATAGAAGAAACGTGACTGGGATTTGAGGAAAAAACCTTGATGAAGCTCAAAGCTACACAAAAGAACTCTAATTTCAATAATTTATAATTCATAATCATCAAAATTACAGTCCTCATTGTCATCTTCTAAATCACCTTTTTCAAGAGGGGACATCCTATACCTTAAGTTTCCTATTCTTTATTCAAATTTTGCATTGAAAAAAGATAGCCTCAAAGCTACAATTTAAACTTTGCATCTGGATTTCATTTAAGACTTCTCCCGGTTCGGACTGTTTTTGGTGTCCAATCGGTGCAACTGTGGTTATGAGCTCCATTTTTTCTGGGCCTGGAGCTCCTACAATATTTGTTTATATCATTGACTCCATGTTTATGTTTAATCATTCTCTTTCAGATATCTGGGGCAGCTATAGAGATTACAGAATCCAAATCTTCTAGGGGTGACCGTGTGGCTTTAATATCTGGAACATCTGAGCAGAAGCGTGCTGCTGAAAACTTGATTCAGGCATTCATAATGTCCACTTAAGGTCTGAAGGCTCTTCTCACTTTCTGATGTCGAATCCTGGTCTGACAATGGGATTTCTCAACTCTTTCTAGTTTTTCTTTAGGCTCCCCGCACAGAGGCCTTCTCCTTCAACCTGATCATTTGTTTGAATTCCATAATCTGTGTAGGAAAACGTTAAAGAAACTGCCATAAGGTCAACTTCCTTTTCCGTTCTCAAGCCATCATTTACAACCTGTCTGTCGCTAGGTCACATTCAGTAACTTATTTATCGGAGTTGGCAGGATGCTGTCTTTCGTTTCAGGATGTTTCACAATTCTTGTCTTGTTTACTGTGGATTCCAACTTATTCCATCATTGCATTTACTCAGTACATTTGCTTCCCATGCCGGAGTAAGTTGTAATGACTATATCCAAGTCATGATACAGAATTTTCTGTATTCTTCTTTCTCCTCTAGTCCTTTTGCTGTCAGTTTCTTCAGAAGGATCTTTCTCTTGCTTTGCTTGTTACCCTGACTGAAGCAATCGTGTGCTTCTAACAGGTGTTAATTAATTGAATCATTTTTGGTAGCTCATTCACATCGATTACCTTGCATATCACGATACAACTCTGAACTCTCTTAACCAAATAAAAAATCCAGGAATTCTGGTTTCTGTTTACTTGTTTTATTTGGCCTTCAAGAAATAGGTGATAAATCTCACCTATCATTTATTTGGTTGTTGGTTTCTTCATTTTCATAATGATTCCCTGGATAGTTGTGTCTTCATTAACTTACCTTCTGCTGGAAAGCAGCCTTAACAGATCATAGAGCTTACATCCATTCACATAATTAGGAACTAGGCTAACCATTAATTGAGTTTTTCATCGCCTCAGTTGCTATTTGTACTTCTTAGCTTTTCCTAAATAACTTTCTTTCAAAGGTTCTGCAGGGGGGTGGGTATAAGAAGTTTTTGACATTTCTAAACAGCTATTAGAGTGATTTTGATAAAAAAAATTGCAAGCTACCTTGACCAGGGTTTCACAATTAAAATCAAAATTTCTTATGCCCGAGTATCTAGGAACAGATGCCTCGGTTAACAATTCAGTTTTTTTTCTTTATTTCTATCCTTGAAATCATCCGGAGAATGTAATAGTTGCCTGTGATATTTATTATTCTGAAAAAAGACAATCATTTGCAAAAACCTTGCTTTGGAGAATCCGAGTACACCTAATACAGAAACTTCCCACCCCCACTTATAAATCCCTACTAACCATTAGGAGTGAGTATAAAAGGACTTAATCATATAAGACTACTTCACAAAGGAAGAGATGAGGCAACTATAACAGGCCTTTTTTTAAGGTCCTCTAAACGTCCCTCTAGGGTGACTTACAAACCCCTACCTGTGTTATGTAAGATGACTTGCTGACATTAAGGACTAATGCTGGCATAGTACAGAAGTAAATACAATGATCATCCTAGCATTCTATCCAAGAACTTCCTTTGTTTCAGTTCTCTTCTTATTATGCTTACCTGATCTTTTTCGTTCATGTTAATCCCTCTAAAAGATTTGCATGGTCCTTTCATTCCATACATGGTGCAGTGCAGTAGCAGTTTCAACTTGTTTTTCTCTCCATTTTTTGTTCCTTCTCCATGCCAGGTGCCACATATATGGTTTAGATCCAACCATAGTGGTAGGTCGCTTCATTTTAAGTGGCCTTGTCTGCCCTATTTCTACATTAAGGTACTCTGTACCTTAAATACTTGGTTATCATGGCCGTGTTTTGAGGTTTTGCTTATCGATGCTTTAGATCCTGCAAATGTTCAAATGTTGTTTTGTACACTTTATCCTCTTTCTGTTCATAGCAGGCTATATAGCAACTGATAATTGCAGATGTTCTAACTTTGTTGAATTTCTATGTTATACATGGTATTCACAAGTTGCTCTGCAATTGTAGACAGTAAAATGGAAATGAACTCCCTTCTTCATTTCAGTATAGAAACTTAGAATTATATGATACTTTCATCATACTATGTTAGTGCTCATAAAGAATAAAGGTCACATGACTTGTGTATCCTAATGGTGATAGTTTTACTCCATTCTGGCATCAGCTTCAGTTCATGCAAAACTTGTGCGCATGTTTTCAACTGTGAACATCAGTGTAGCTAGTAGAAAACAAATGTAGGCTCAGATTGTTATGCTTCTCCTAGTCATTTCTTTACAAGGTACCTGTGAGTCTGCACTTTTTGGGCACTCTGCTTATGTCAAGAGTCTGCTACTGTGTACATCTTTTGCAGATTGGTCATAACTACGATTGGTCATTTTTGCTCTCTTCTAGTTAAGTGTGAATTATGGAATTTTCATATGCTGTTCTTGTTGATGTATTGTTCATCCTGTTGGTATGATTCTCACAGCCAAATGCCAATATGGTACTTGCAATGCCTATTATCTCATAGATTGTCTGTTGTTACCCCTGAGATTTTCTGCTCACTCTTCTAGTTAAGGTTGTGAAGAAATAGCTGATCTATCCTCTTCCTCTCTATCTGTAGATTCTTAAGAGAATGTGATACTTGTGAAAAGAATTCCTCCTAGTTTGTGTATACTTCAACTTCCTACAATGGTGACGCATCTCATGAACCTTAGTAAGTACAAATTTGTGAAGCATTAATCCCTTGGAGAACTTTCACTTTTGGTTACTCGGACTCTAGTTGAGTGCTGTACTGTAGAGGCTTATGCGTATATTAGATGGATTTGTACATGCTTGGGGGTAGTTTGTTGAATAGAGGGGAGCTCATTTCTCGAAGTGTATGAGTTAGTAGCTCTATAGTTCATCAAATATTCAGAAACTTTTCCCGTGTTGCAAGTTAGAATGCATTAGAAAACAGTTCTTATATTTATACAACAGCGTGCTGGAGCTGTGTGTGTCTTTTTCGAAAACCAAATATATTTACTCCTATATAAGCGAATTACAAATTGCTCTTCCTAAACGAAGAGCCTTATCATGAACCTCTACTTGCATTTTCTCTATGTTGTATTTGTAAGAACCTCTACTTGCACTTCAGATGTTGCATTTGTGCATCGAGTTTTTCATAATGCATGTTTTGCGACTACTTGCTCTCCGCCTCGGCCTCCAATTCCAAGTACTCTGTCCAACCCGTCCGTCCACCTCAAGTCTTTCACAGTCTTCATAAAAAACTTTATTATTAAAAATTTAACTTATAATGGATGAATTTAACAAAATTTTGCTTCATAATAATATTATTTTTTTGATGGTAAAAAATAACTAATTTTGTCAAACAAATAATAGTGGGGGATTTTAAATTGATACAGATATATAGTGTACTTGGCAGGGCTTATAAGTGTTTTCCTTAAAAACTGAACACATTTTTAGTGTTTGGTAAATTGTTAGAAAAGTGATTATTTAAAGAACAAAGTTTGTTTTTTTGGGAAAAATTTAACCTGGTCTTCTTCTACTTTTGCTTATAATTCTTTCCTAATTTGATTGTGGTCACGCGGAAAAATAATTCTTTGGTTTTTCTTTTCTTCTGAAAACAGTAATACTCCAGTAATAAATCTTCCGTCCATTTGAATGAATATGGCTCTGTATGTGCTATGATATAAGTTGGCGCCATGTTCATCCTTTTTCCGAAAAAAAAAACTAAACCTGCAACCCTAGATTAACCCCATAAAACTATCTTGCATATGTTACAAAGGTTCTACGCAAAGAACCTGCCAACAGACGAGTCCTATTCACAGCAGTCCTATCCACCTTAATTGCTTGCACCTGATCAAACTGTAACATTTGATCTATGATTTTCTGAACTACGGTAAAAGGGTAAGCAAGCATAGAACCAAGCCGACAAAATTATGAGAAGCATGGGATCACAACCCCTTACCAAATGCGAAATCATAGTGGTTCCGAGAAACAAGAACTATATACAATACATGGAATATGAATGCTAGTACATGAGTCATCGGACTAGGCAGCTATCCTAACTAGCAATAGGGTAATGCGCCGGTATCAGTCTCCTTGTGAGTGCTAGCGAGCACGACGGTTGAGTGAGGATCCGAAATCCTCTTTGCCCTCGAGTAGTGAGACAAAGTGATGCTCCAAAGAAGGTGATGCTAGAGGAGAGCCCCGCTGGGGTGTATACCTCACAACACATGCCTTCTAGTGTGGTAATAAGTCTACCCGGAAAAGAAAGTTGGTGTGCCGAGTGTTCCTCTTGTCTATGACCAAAGATGTTGAAAATGGTAGTGGCCGTCGTAGGTGGGTGCTTTTGCTGGTTGCGCCAAGGGAGTATGCCACTAGAACGCTTGGGATTAGAAGCAAGTCTCCTTTTGAGGTCAGCGTGTGAGCCCTCAAATGGAATGTGAACCTGCTTTGAATCCGCACCAGCAAGGTGTTGCTGCCTCCATGATCGGCTGCCATCAAGTTGGGGGGCCGAAAAAGAATTTGATGTTCCTCCAATGAAATCCTCTATCCTCCATTCTTCGAGTGCGCCAAGGGAAAGCTCTACAAGATAGTTGGGATTGTGAACAAGATCAGACTCGAGAGTGGCATTGTCAACAATCTTGTCTTCAATCGCCCTAAAGAATAATCGTGTGCTGAAGCAAATTGCTGTGGCTGTGAGAAATACTGACGATGCAAAGCTCCTTATTTTGGTATACTTTGGCCGCTTATACCTACGTAGCAGCTCTGTAGCTTCCCTCACCACTTTTAGTAAGTGGTCAACTATATATGGATTTGAGATTGCCGTGCACTACCGTGGGGTGCTTAGATCGGAATTAAGTGTATGATGGGATCACCTATTTAATACCAAAGTGGGACACATTATCGCGTGCCCATGCGTAGTAGTTCTGTAACTGCCTTCCCTGTTTTAGGTAATCAGGTAACCATGATCGAATTTGATTGTACTGTGTAGTACCGGTGCATACACATATCGACATTTATGGTGCGATGGCAGGGGCGGAACCAGGGGCAGAGGGGGGGGGGAGGGTTGGCACCTCCCCTAGCATCCGGTGGCCCGGGATTTAGCCCTAGGCGCCACCGGAATCCATGGATTCCGCCCCAAGGTTGAAGTTGCAGCGGTGAGTTTCCCGGCGAGCTCTTCAGGAAGGAAGACATCTTATTTTTTTGTTTTCTTACTAAACAAAATGACTTCATTTTGTTAACTTATACGCAAAAAAATGAGGGCCAACTGGTAGTCCCTTTTGAGACGCCCCTGCGCAGGTTAAGAGGTCAGGTGAGCCAAAGATACATAATTAGTGGAAGCTGCATGTATATAAGAGTTACCTTCACTAGTTGAGTCTGTAAAACCCCCAAGCTTTGTACATTTTTGCTAAGCATGCGAATTGGGACAAAGTATTTTGGTTTGTGTAGAATTAATGGTTGCTAGGCGGTTTGTTTCCCTGATTATATGATACGAGAATCCGAATCTCATTTTAAGGATGGTAAATTTTGTATGATACGAGTAACTTTCTAAGGTTGAATATGAAGATGAGATTCCGATATGCTCATTCACTATGATCAGGATCCAATAAGTGTTCAATTTATTCTACTTAATTCATGTGTTCGAAATACTGTGGTGAATGCGTTTAGCTCCATCCAGCGCAACAACAGTTCTTCTGTTCTGCGATACCTGATAAATGGCAAGCTTATTGAGCAGTAGCCTCCAATGTCACTGTAGTTCAAGGCATATCCGGAAATCCCACCACTTAGTAAACCAACTATGGAGCTTTTTACACCATCACTGGCTTGCTAACTTACCATTTGATCTCCTTCCCAAAACAACATTGCCCATTTGGAGTTGCCTATGAACCCGGCGCGCATGAAGAAAATCAGCTTCTCTTCTTCTTCCTTACTATTGTGAGTCTTTTGCCACTTATCCACAAATTCCCTGTTTATCATGACCCACAACTCTGGATACCGGTTGTGAGCTACAACTGGATCTTCACCTTAACAGGTCCCATCAACACATTCATATTAAACAAGTAGTAATTGAACATAATCACTTTAAATTCCTCAATTCTTATGTTCGTATAGTTTAAGGTTTTTTTTCCTTGTCAATAAGGCTGCTTCCGAGCAAGTTGGAAACTTATTTTTTAATCGTCGTTTATTGTTCCTACATCAAAAAATAATTCTGAAATCACTTCCAATTTTGGAGTTGGGCTTAGAAGTTTATATAAAGATCGGGGATTTTTGTTTCGTTGAAATAAAACAACCCACATATACCATATTGTCCAATTTTTTAAATGAATACTTATCGATATTAATCTTCAGCACAACACAACCATGGTTATTCTCATCTCATAAACTCATATCAAATTCATTTACAATCAAACCCGTAATAATAAAAATTCAAACAACCATCAATCCACCTTGAACAATAACATACATCAAAATGATTTGAAACCCTAAACCAGAAACATTAAGTATAAAATGATTCATATGTGTGATTTGCTCACTAATTTAATATTTAGAATCTTATTTATGCTATTTTAAATTTATTAATTAATAAGATAGAATAATTGTAAGTGTGATTTTTCGTATTTGTAAAATTTGGATTATTTTATGCCCCTTCATTATTTAAGCGGATTTTTTGAATATGTCAAATTAAGGTTTTAGAAATAAAAAAATTCAGTGCCCGAAAAAAACAATATAATTTGGCGGCCAAATTTTTTTTTGCCAGTGTAAATCAACCCCTTCCCCTGGGATACTGTTTTGGTTCCGCCACTGTGCGATGGTGCCACCCACATGGCACCAAAGTGGGCATCTTTCCGCGCACCCCTGCAAATGAACTAACCACTGTAAATGAAGAATTGATACATTTGCATTGTTCAGCATTCTAACTAGCTCCAAGCAATCCAACTGAAGGCGTATTACCCGATATCCCATCATAGCGCACCACTGCAAGGCCTCCAACGCTGCTAAAGCCTGTGCCTGAGAAGGAGAACCAACATATACAACTCGACCTACATCCTACTGCAGATGGTACATGTGCACTAGAATAAGCCCCATATACCAGTACAATAACCTCAAAATTCATGCCTGTTAAGCCCCTCGAATGTAGAACATTGTCCGTAAACTTGTGGATACCTAGATGTGCAGCATACCACAACCGCTCCACCAAAGCACTCCAAATTAAGAATTCAGTGTTGCTGGAGCTTTAATTTTTTCCAAACCTTTAGCCAAAAGCTTAGATTTCCAAATTGGGTGATACCGAAGTCGACGTTGATGGCTCTAACAAACCAAAGTCTAACGAGAATAGGATTATAAGTCTATAAGAAATTACCATCTATAACTAATTCTATAAGAAAATAATTCTATAAGGTAACTACCATCTATAACCTTTCCCTACAAGGGAAAGGATTTCTTATTTCCTTATTACCCTCTCTCAAGTTGGAGCATGATGATCAAGAATGACCAACTTGCGAATAAGATTATGAAATTGCTAATTATTTTTTTTTAAAAAGAGAAAAGTGCTTTTATAACCCTACATACTTGACATAAGTGTCAATATAACCTTTTGATAACTGAAAGTGCATATATAACCCTACTTAGTTGATGTAAGTGCTAATATAATAACCCTATAAGTGGTCCGACGGTGGCACGGCGGTGATCCGGCGATGGCCCGGCAAAAATCCGGTGAAAATCCGGCGTCCGGCGGCGGTTCGATGGTGGTCTAGTGGAAATGAGCTTTGAGGGTTATATTGACACTTACCGAAACTAGGTAGGGTTATATCTGCACTAAAATTTATATGAGGGTTATATTGGCGGTAGATAGTGTTATATTGATATATATCAAAAAAAAAAAAAAAAAAAGGAAGGATCGCCCAAATATAAAACCCTACGGGTCTACTTACATTACAAGAGTAAGTTCTCAGTTCGGCATCCGTCTTCCAGTTTCCAGCGCCTCCAGTTCCGCCCGTTCATCCCCCGCGCCGCCGCCGTGCAGCTCCCTTGCACGAGGTTCTGGTTCCGCCACTGGGGTCAACAGGAGGTAAACTTCTTGTTTATCGCTTTTATAGGCAACTTTGGCTCAACTCTTAGAGCTTCTGATTCCTTGAATTTGTTCTCATTTTATGAAGTTGCAATGTTTCTCTAAATTAGTGCTGATTTGGTTATGATGGCTGGTAAATTGGTCGTTCTGTCTGATCATGGATGCATACATGGTTTTGATATTGAATTGATTGCTTATTGACAATTTATGCTAAACTATTGTCTGATTAAGGCCGTGCGTGTGTTTTTCCCCATTTTGGTTTCTCTAGAAATTGCTCTGTGAAGATATGGTTTCATGAAGTTTGACATCTTGGCTGGAATTGATTTTTTTTTTTTTGCCCTTTTATACTGACTTAAAGATTACAGCGTTTTTTAAATTGAAGCACTTTAGCTTATTGCCTGTTTGTGGTTATGTCTTATGAGTTAATTCTGGCAGAAGGACCTAAAACCCAGAAATTGTTGGCTCTGCTTGGTAGTTGGCTTCTTGTTGAATTGTTATAGAGTGAAGAAATATATGCCTTTGTGAAATAAGTCTGTTGTTCATATATCATAATAATTGATTGGTGTTATGGTGTCATCACTTAGGGAGCGGTATCTGTTCATATATCACGCCTTTGTAAAGTGATGTGCAGATCAGGCGTCATGAAGTAGACAATTTAGTAACAATGTTATTGGAGGATAATGGTTAATATTGAATTACAGCAAATCTTATTTTATTTTTGCAATGGTTAATATCGAATTCTGTATGTAAGGCATAAAACTAGAGAACAAGGCCTTGTTGTGTAGTATTTCCTGGTTTCATTCTTTACACTACCATTCTTCATGATTAGCCGTGTGTTGGAATCTAATATACTTGAAATTTCTTGTGCTGTTAATAATACTCATATCTGATTTCTCTCTGAGGGTTACTTTTCTTCCGTGCCTAATAATTGCTGACTTTTGAGAGGAGTGCTCTTGAATTTTACCTTTCTTTTGACACTGATTATTGCAGGGATATTAGTTAAGTTAGGTATTAGAAATATATTTTAGCTGTCAGTTGTCCAAAATAGCTTTGTGATAGTTGTGGTATAATTGTTGCATAATTTTGATTATCTTTATATGTTTTAAATCTTTGTACATGAGACATGGGTAGATTAGGTCTCTGTATATGACTAGCAACTTTTGATTATTTGATCCAAACACAAAATGGTAGTTGTACCAGTATTGTACCAGCGATGACTGCTATTCAATAGCATAAAATGTTTTTGGGTTACTGATTTGTTTTTTCAAATTGTTTTTATTTTGCAGAAAAATCTACTTAAAGTGTATGGTAGGAATGGCTTTGGAAGAAGTGGGCACTGAAGGGGTCGAGAAGATAGATAAGAAGAGTAAGGAGAAATCAAAGAAAGGTATTAGTGTTGCAGTTGAGGTGGGGGGTAACCGCCCTGATGAGGCTCACATGACCAAAGATGGAACCATTGATGTTTGTAAAAGTTCTGTGAAAACAATTAGCAGAAAAGGAGATAAAGAGAGTAAAAAGGCAAAGGAAAAAAAGGTCAAGGGTGGGTCAAGAACTGAAGAAAGTAATTGCCATTTTGTGGAGAGGGATGCAAATGGATGTGGAAAAGAGTCTGAGATCCGTATGCAGAATAAACATGATGGGAGTTTGATAAAGACGATTGGGGGGAAGGAAAAGAAAAAGGGGGAGAACAGTGGAGTCTCTGATGATAAATTGCAGCACAGTCTTGGTATCATTGAGGGTATAAACATGACAACAAATGGTCCCGATGTTTTGCAAAATGGGATCAATGATTCAGCTGTTGGACAAAGTTCAGATAGTATTGTTCTCATGTCAGCTCATAAGAAGACAAAGAAAAAGAGCAAA
>JAULKM010000006.1:12400106-12410108 GCA_032355605.1 Rubia tinctorum | reverse complement strand
AATTTGGATTAGATGAGAAATAGGAAGGAAAACATACCTTCAATATTCAACCAATGAAATCTTCAAATGGTAATGGAGTAGGGTTTGGAAGGTTTGGGAGATTTGGGAGGTTTGGGAGGAGTGGGATATGGTGGGAAAGTCCATGTTCGATCTTGTAGAGTACTCGTAGCTATAGTACAACTGGCTAGAACGATTTACGAGTTCGGAAACTCTTTTACTCTATTGGCCAAATCAAAACCCTGTATTGGCCAACTCAAAAAACCCCCAATTTGAAAATTATTTTTTCTCTATAACCCTACATCTATTAACAATGAGAAGCAAGAGCACGGACGCGAAATCAAAGTCAAGCGATCGGAACCCTCTTCCGGTCATGGATATTCAAAACCCCCTAAATTCTTCAATGATACAGCTGAGCAAAGGTATGTCGCATTTTTGAAGTGGAGAGTTACAAATTCGAAGGTTATATTAGCATCATCCATAGGAGAATTAAGCTTAGATTATTCGCTCGCACATTTCAATAACCAATAGTTAGAAAACCTACTATGTATGGATGAAGCCGTTCATGTGGATGACGTGATAATATTTTATGCTAATTTGGGTCAAAGTAGGAACAACCGTGATTTAACTAGGGTTAATGGGAAAGACGTATCTGCTACTACTTATACAATTAACGCAATCCTAGAGTCCCCCTACACCACCCCCGAGAAATTAAGGCCCGATGACCCTAATGGTCCCCTAGAAATTTATCACACACGTGTTTGGCCTGGCGTGAGTGAGAATACCCCACCTTTTCCGATTGCTATGGCTAGGAAATATTTTAGGAGGGCGGGAAATGATGCGGTAAAGACAGAGCTATGATATCACCTGTTGGCTGTAGAGCAGCGCCTAGTGCATGAGTACATGTGTCTCGATGTTTTCCCAATGGGTGGCTACACTTGCGAGCCGACCATTGCTAACCTGATGCTATTTTAATATGTCATAGAGGGAGTCAAGATAAACCATGGGTATGCCATCATCTCATTCATGTTGAAGGTCGCGCAAACAATGAAGAAAGATCTCCCTTATGGCGGTTTGATAACCGCTATGCTGGAAAAAACGGGTGTTATTCCTAAGGACAAGACTCTTATGATGGAATCCTACAACAAGAGGCGGTTCCAACTTAAACATCTTAGTCTCGGCTTTGATGGAAGTGGGAGTTCTGTCCAATACCCGGTGAATAGGCTAAAATTGCCAAGAGAGCTCGCGAAGCTGATGCAGAAATAGACGAGGCATCGAGCTCCCGTACTTGATAAGTTTTTTTTACTAATTCTTGTCATTTTAGTTCAAAATGTATATATGAAATTTTTTAACCAATTAATTTTGTTTATTATTTATTTACAAATACCGGCGGCGGTTGGAAAGTTAGGGTGACCAAGTATTTCGACCGTATGTGTGCGGACATGATAAAGGCGTATGAGATGTTAACTAGTGTCTATTCCCAGCACGTCGCGTTCCTGAAAGCCCAAGGCCTCCATCTACAATTGAGCGATGATGACGAGCCACCTAACTTCAAGCCGATATTTTCGGAGAGTGAAGATGAAGATGATGATGGTGATGGTGATCGTAGCAGGGACGATGGAAATGAGAGTCAAGTCGTACAAGAAAACATCGGGGCCGAAGATGGGGGGGCTCCATTATTGATAAAATGGTTGAGCAGAAGATTTTGAATAACCTTTGGGAGATTTGTATTTTTTTGGTTATAAAATTGGATTGCATTTGAAAATTTGAATTTAGATATTCCCTCCGTTCCAATTCAAGTTTCACCTTTTGATTTTTCACAGTTGACTTGAAATATGTTTGATCCTTAATATCTTCCATTAAGGATAATTAAAACTTGTAAAATTTTAATATTTTGAAAATATATGTTATAACGAATCTAACAATGTATCACACAATAGTATTTATATTTATATACAGATTCAATTTTAGAGTCAAAGTTATGAAAGTTTTGACCAAATGAATAGTTACATTGCAGCTTGAATTAGGATAGAGAGATTACAGAATTTGGATTCGATTAGATGATGTTTGGATTCTTGTTTTTGATTGATCGTAATTTGGATTTGGTTTGAGAATGTATGAATTTTGTTGATCGAATGTTTGGATTCATGTGTTGGCTACATTTGAAAATGTTTTGGTTTTATAAAATTTGGAGGTTTATGCAATGGAATTTGAAGCCGATAAAATTTGGTGTAGCATGTAACCTTAAAAATTGATTTGGATGCAAAAAGTGCACACACTTTTCCAAGTTCGGAAATGTATTTTGCCTTCGTATTTATTAACTAGACATGTTTCCAATCTCGGAAAACAATTAGTCTCATTTACACATGTATGTACGACATCATTTATAGAACTTGGAAAATGACTTTCCTAGTTCGTACCGCCTTTGGAAAATTAAAGAGCTCAATTATTTTCAAAATTTTTTATTTCCATACTATGAAATGATTACTCTCCCTACTGTATGGAGACGAATCATTATTTCCAAACTCGGAAAATCTCAAGTATATATATATAATAGGGGTCGATTCAAATTTCATTAATTAACCCCAAATCAACAAACCCTAGGCTAGTTACGAACTCGCAAAAAATCCAAGTTTTCCCACTTCTTGCTAAACCAACCCACATATTGTCATGGTTAGGAGAGTTCAAGCCACGGAAACCTGAGATCTCGTTCGATCGGAGACAATGTCGGTTTCGATGACACAAGGTTCGTCTATAAATTTGCTCAAAATAGGTACGAATTATTACGTGAGAAGGAAAAATTGTTAGATACATATCTTGTCAATCTCAATGAGTACCTAACTTTAGGGTTGGCCGATCCCCTCAAACCTTTTATTGAACAACATGTCAAAAATTTGCTTTCATGTGATGAAAAAACATATTTTGATTATGTTTGCCAATTTTATGCTAATATGCATGATTTTGACATAACCGCCTTTAATTAGGGTTAATTAAAGGCAGTTATACCTTGAACCTCGTTTACTTAACCGTAATTAAAGGCGGTTATTGAAAACCCACCTTCAATTGACCAAAAACCACCTTAAATCAAAATTCGGAGATGCGAAGGTTTGTTTCCAAGCTCGAAAACTTCAATTAAAGACGGTTTTTGGAGAACCGCCTTCAGTTGCCTTTAATTGAAGGCTCTCTACTAGTGATTTCTTCGAATTTGAAATTTAAACATGGGCTATTTACATTTATAACCCTGAAATTAGGTCGAAAGTGCAAATATGACTCTGCAACTTCAAAAAAAGCCAATATAACCCTGAGTTTTTAATGTATGTGCCAATATAACCCTGAATTTTGGAAAAATTGTGCCGATATACCCAAAGTCTATATTTCCGACATTGACCGTGTAAATTCCGGCGAAGAGAAAACATAAAATGACAAAAATACCCTTGAGCTAAAATATGATTTTTTGACCAAAATGCCCCCAAGTGCCAATGCTGATCTAACCCTATAATTCATTAATAAGTGTCAATATGACCCTATCATTAACTAATAAGTGCTGATCTAACCCTATAATTTATTAATAAGAGCTGATCTAACCCTATTAAATTACACGTAAGTGCTGAATTAACCATTACAAAATCTGAACAAGGACAGATGAATGCACAATATTTCTCCTTTTATGGGTTTTCCTTTGCTGATCAAAGTGTATGTGTGAGAAAATGGTAACATAAATTCATCAATAATCATTCCTTTACACCATTATCCATGCCGACAAATACCCATGGAGCTCCACTGATCACGCATCCAATTTCACAGCCCAATTGGACAGTGTTAACACATTGGTCACTCTTGCAATCCCAAACACACACAGTTCCATCACTGCCTCCGGAGAAGAGCTTGTCTGAGCCAGTAGGGAGAGCTACTTCAATAACGGTCTATTCGACATTTATCATATATAGAAGATAATTAACCTATATTCATACCTACTCCAATAATAGCATATTCGACATTTATCATGTATAGAAGGTAATTAGCCAATATTCATAACTAAGGAATTAAAAAAATCCATGATAAGAGTTGTAGAGAACCACCTTGTTGTTATGCCCCTCTAACTTTGCCACAAATGATATTCCGGAGGCCGTAAACCACGAGTGCAAATCTCTGCAGTTGTCACCATGAACACAAGTGCCATTAGCCTAGTATTGACAAAGCTTTTTTGGGGCTTTGGGGGGATGCTGGCTACATAATCAGGCTTCTCTTCCTTTGGGATTGTAGCAACAAAATCAAAATGCTCTTTCTTCGTGATTGACACAGTTTATGGCTGCTCTTTCTTTGTGATTGACAAAAAACCAGGCTGCTCTTCCTACCCAAAAACCCAAATGCAGAATCTAAATCCTATACATATCAACAATCCATGACAATAAAATCTAAATTCCAATCAGATACTCCAATAAAAAATAGTATTGTAGCTCTAAAATCATCCATCCGTGCGGACCAGAGAAACTAAACCCTAGAAACTTCAATATCCATGGCAATTAACCTGAAATTGCAATCAAGTTGTGACATCCAAACAAGATTGAAGATCTATCATCACCACATCGATCAAAGCCCTATCTTGCGCACAGAATCCTGAACCATATTATAACATGTATCAAGAACACAAAAATCAACCTAAGTCACAAAACCCTAGATGAAAAATCAACCACGACGTCTAATCCTTCCACTCTTCTAGGCTCACCCCATATCTCCCTACAATAAGTACAACACAAGTCATAAAACTTTGGGAAAAGAGTAATTTTGTTACCACCAACACCAAGTCCATCAATTTCAAACTCCATTTGTCCCACTATACATATAAATTCGCTAGTTACATTAGGCCAAATGCATTTTTCACAACTAAATCATAAGTAGCAAATTTTAAGCACATATGTTTTTGAGGAAACATCAAAATATAAGATAAGAGCGAAAGTTTGTTGAGTAAGAAGACCTCGGGGAGAGAGGATGGCGGCCGAGTAAGGATTTAGTGTTACGGCCCCAGGATCAGAGGTGGTCGTCGGCAGTGAGGACGAGGGAAGGGTAGTGGCCAGCGGCGATGTGGCCACGTTGGGCGGAAGGCCTGAAATGGGAGTTGGCCTGTAGGCGTCAGAGCCCAGCCCCGGCAGACCCAACGCCTCCTGGTTTCTATCGCCGAAGATGAATACGGCGGTTGTGAAGAACCGGTGGGTCACGATAACCGACGAAGGACTGTCGGCCGACAAGAATTCAAAGGCAGGACGAGCGGGAACAGAAGGAACAAAGGAAGAAGATGAATTGGAGCTGGAGCTGAAAAAGACAAATTCCTTGGTTGTCGTGCCTGGTTTTGTTCAGAAGGAGAAATTCTAGCGGGAAGAGGGCGTAAGAGAATAAGAAGGCGTCGGAGAAGAATGGGGAAAAACATAATGGGTTTATCAGATTTGCGAGGAAGAAACCAAATGGGTTCATTGGATAACCCTGGGTTCATCGGATTTAGTTGTATATTATCAGTTTTTCCTTTTTTAAAATATAAGGGAAAAATGGTAAATTCATTTTATTCCGGCTGTGAAAAGGTTGATCAAACGGTCAACATGGTCAAGAGTTATATTGGCACTTTCTGAAATTGCAGGGTTATATTGACACTTTTGCCCTAATTTCAGAGTCATTTTAGCTCTTTTCTCTTTTTATATTTTTATGTTTTTAACCAGGAATTCAAAAAATACTCTTTTACACCTCTGGAAAAAAAATCGAAAAAGAGTGAATGATTGTTATGACCCGTGATTAATGCTCTCTCCCTAAAACCCTAAAACCCTTCATCCTCTCTGATTCAAACCCGCCCCGTCTCAAACCGAGTTCCACCCATTATCTCAAACTCAGCCATTCGCACCATTTGAAACACTTCGTCATCTGATTCCAAATCCCCCGTCCTAAACCCACCTCAGCCGCACCATCTCGCCTGCGAAGCGAGTCCGGCGACGAAGCACCACTTTGGTCGAAGACAAAACTAGCAACATCACTCATTATGTGTCAATCGCCAACAAAGTTCTACGTCTCCGCAGCTCCACTCATTTCATCCGACCCAAGAACACCACACCACCGCCACACAGGGGGCTAGGGTTTCTGATTTGAAACCGGGCTGCGCAACCGGGTCATCTAACCCGCGACGAGCTACCGGGGCGCTCGAGCTAAGTTTTTGGGATTAGAGATTCAGATTTGGAACTAGACGGGGTTGGGCTTGGGTTCGCTTGAGTGGAGAAGGGGATGGGGCGGGTGGGGTGATGGTGAGAACTGGGTTGGGATGGGTGGTGGTGGATTTGGGTTTGGGGCGGTGATGAAATCGGTGGTGCGTCGGTGGCGCTGAGCAGACCCGGCAATTCGAAGCAAAATTTTGGTAAATTTTTTATTTAAATCAAAATTTTGTGGGGTCAACATTTTTAAGGGCTAAATTGTCCTTAACATCTCAAGTTTTCAGTTGAGGGGCGTTTTCATCTTTTCACGTTCAGTGAACGCTGTACTTGTTAAGGTCAACAATCAAAATGATACCCGAGGTTATTTCAGTCAACACTTTCATTAAAATCTCAAGTTTATTTTTTTACTTCCGAAACTTGAAAATTATACTGGCACTTTCGGAACTAAGGTTGTGTTTAGCAGGGCTTACAAGTGGTTTGCTCATAAACGGAATAACTTTTTAGTGTTTGGTAAATTACTAAAAGGGCTTATTTAAAAAACAAGAGCTATTTTTTGGGTGATGTGGGGAAGAAATTGGTAGGTCTACCCATACTTTCAAATTAGGCAAAATAAGACAATTTTGCTAATAAGCACCGTGTTTGCCAAACACATATGACTTAATTTGGCAGAACTGTACTTATAAGCAAGGCTTACTCATTTTGAAAGCAAGGGATGACTAACTTCTATTTTTCCCACAAAAATAGTTTTTGCTTTAAGAATAAAGTTGCTTTTTAAACATTTTATCAAACACTAAAAAAGTGTTTGCTTTAAGTAGAACAGTTTAAACTCTGTCAAACAGAGCCTATACTGTGTGATTTTGGTATTTTGTCAAGAAGACAATTACAATTGGTCAATAATAGAAAGAGCAAATAATTTCGGTGACACTTTAACTATCACGATCATCCCACTTTGGCTGTCTAATTTTTTTCCAACACTATTGGCCCCCTCAATTTGCAGAACTGTTGAGTAATGGCCATTTTTTGAAAACATTTGACCCCTTAACTACATCAAGAGCCATCTCATTTACTCATTGAGGGGCAAAAAATGTTCAAAAAATATATAGAGGGCCGAAGGTAAACAATCATAATAGTTCATGGGTCACCAAAGTCATTTGCCCTAATAGAAAAAATAAATGATCCGCCTTTTGTAACATTGTTTGGAGCATGTTAAGGCTATATTTGGTGAAGTGGTTAAAATCACTTTTTTTCTAAGCAGAAATTATTTTTGGATGAAAAGCAAATGTTGATTCCCCTGCTTTCAAAATAATTCATTTTTTCTTATAAACACAGTTCTGCCGAACAAATCCTTAATTGTCCTAGTGTACTTGCAGCGCATTTACGCCATAGGAGGGTGCATGATCAGAGAAGCTGGTACTAGACAAACCTGCCACAAAGTATCATTTTTGGCAGGAAGGAATGATGTAATAATCTGCTTTGAGCTTTCAGAAAATTAAAATTAAAAATCTGCTTTGACGGATGGTCACAATATTTTTATTCATGAAAAACAAAAATATCCAACAAACAAATGTTTCTTTAAAATAATTGCTATTGGTGCAAGATCAAAATAATTCGGACTAGGACCGAAACACTAAGCAAGTATGTATAGTAAAATTCCGCATGCGTCTGCATATACACATAAATCACTCCAACACATCCACGTTTTCCACCAATCAAAATATATCCATGGAGCATTATCCCGATCTTGTAGACAACTGTCCAGGAAAATTACACATGCCCCTTTATCGACTTCAAATTGCACAATCCTAAATGATCCAGTAGATTTATGGAATAATTTCTCGCAAATACTTGAGAATTGACTTCATATTCTTAACCCTCGGAAAGTTTGACCAGTTTTTCATAAAGAATCCGATCATCCCTCCCGGTGTTACTTGATAGGAGGGCACTATGCACGAGTTCCTGAGAGAGACATTTCATAAAGTCATGGCAATCAGAAGCGTTTACTGCATGCAGACATGGGACAAAAATGGGGAGAGAAGAGATACACACCTTCACCTCCTTGTGAGAGAGACATTTCCCCAAGGCATGAATGATCAACCTCATATCTTCAACCTGCAGTATATATGTGCAAACAAGAAAACCCGCTATTATACTTTTTGTCCAAGTCATTGCACATTTAGAATATATATGATTGCAAGTTCACCTTAATGTATCCAACACGATTCCTATCAAAAAATCTGAAAGCCTGCATAAGAACGAGAAACAGATTAGGAGAATACACCACTGAACCCAACCCCAACACAAGAAACATATTCAGAAATATACCTGCAACAGCTCCTTATCAACTCCCTTTTTTCCTTCACTCTTTGTTTCTGCCTTTTTCTCTTTATCTGAAGTGCCTTCATACAGATCAGGCTTCACATCTATGGCCTTCTCACAAATTGCCTTCTCGTCAGTGTCATTTCTTCTCTTTTCATCAACATCCATCATGTCTGTTTGAGCACTTTGCTGCAGAGGAAATCCGTAAGAAGTTACAGTGTGGAAAAATAAGTACCTAAAGTAAATTAAACTTATATCAGGATCCCTTGAGAACTTGCAGCCTCATTTCCACTAGATGTTGTGACAAGGCCCCTGAAATGATGTTTAGTTCCTCAGTCATACCATTCTAACTATATTACTTCTCTCATGTTTATGTATACAAGCCTCTGGCCTTTCTCACCATATCTAACCCGAACAATTATAGATATCAACCTGACTAAGAATAAAAAATGTAAAGCAAAAGGAAAGAGGCCTTGAAAGCCATTTCTAAGTCCTATTCCTCACAACCACCTTTTCCATCCCATCTACTGTGTTGCTCATTATGCACCTCCATCGTTGGTGTCAAAAAAATTTTAGTTTACTGAACCACTACTGCAGAGTGGTCATATCGAACAATAGGAACTGAAGAGATACAAAATTTATTTGAAAACTTTAAGGTGTTTCCGCGGAACTTTGTTGAGCTGCATAGGGAGTGCAGCTATACGACTTTACTCCTTCGAAGGGTTCAGGGTTCAGGGTTTAGGGTATTAAAACACTCAGTAAAATTTTCATTTTAGCTATTAAAACACTATTTTACCGGAAGTGTAGTAGTCTCCTAACTAGACTACCACTATTGTTGGATAATTCAAGCATATACTTCAATGGTAGTTTCACAACTCTGACATTCTGCACGATGCATAGCAAAACATGTGTAGAATAGACGAGTTATGATACATACTACAGCTGAAAGTATCAGAAGTTAGGAAGGTTAAATATCTTCTACGCATCACTTTCAGATCTTATTCAAATTTTAGCTCACCATGATGACTAAATTAAGTTCAAAACACTATTCATAAAACCTAGCACAACAAAACCTTAACTTTTGTTTTATTAAAAGTAGACCTATGCTGCCATTTTAACCAGACACTTTTCTGCTTATCCGACTACTAACAATATTCTAGTACTGACCACAATCATTCAGCTTTTCCTCTGTAATCATCGATAAGTTAAAAATCACTTTGAAGGGTAAGAAAAATATGGCCACCTTCCAATGGTGAAGGGGTAAAATCTTCAAAACAAGCAAATCATCTCAAGGCAATTCATAAACTTGGAGGCAAATCAAAAAAATAATCACAAGCAAATGGAATAAAAAAAACATTATTATTCAGCAGATGTAAGAGATATCATGGTCTTGCCTTGTTAACTGAGTCATGCTGCAGGGCTACATCTACATGGCCTAGATCTTCTTCAGGATCTTCTTCTGGATCTTCCTCGGGGTCAGTTTCCTGCGCCTTTACCCCTT
>JAULKM010000006.1:12357697-12391757 GCA_032355605.1 Rubia tinctorum | reverse complement strand
TGACTGCAAAGCAGTGAAAAGGACAAAAAACCAAACTCAAAGTTGACCAGAAATGTAACATGGCTCGTGATAGAATTATACATAACTGCATAAAAGAAAGCTACAATCCCTTCCTCGTTTTTATGCCGCTTATAGGCATGCTAACAAGCTGCTAGTGGAGGTAAAAGAAAAAGGGGTTGCAAATATGAAAGAAAGGAATCTGAAAGTGTAATAATACAATAGAATACAGGCAAAAAAATTGCGAGTATGAAAGAAAGGAATCTGAAAGTGTAATAATCTAGGGTCGTTTATGGAAGACAACGGGGGTATAGATGCAAATGGACAAATGCATCTTTGTTATTTTATGACTGCAAAGTGCTGTAAAAAATGAAAGGAAATAAAAGCACCACCAATAAGAAAAGCTGGTTTACAGTGTGGCCAGTAAGATGTACGTGAACATAAAAAAAAAGGAAGTAAAAGATATAAGAACACTGAAACAGGCATATGGACACAGTAGGAAAGAAATTATGTATGCAAAGAATGCCAGAAGATGTCCTGTTATGGTTCCACATATCATAGCAACAAAAATAAAAAGTGGCAAATAAACCTGAGAAGACTTTACAAGAAATTACTACCTCCATCCCAGTTCAAGGCTCACTTTTCTTTCTGTCTTTTAAAGTCTTTAAAGAAACATTTTTGACAATTGATATCTATAATCATGTGTAGGCAGTAGCTAAAAATTATGAAAAGTTGATTTGTTTTTTGAAAATATATACAACGACAATTCTAATAAGATCCCGCATAATAATATTCATCCCTATACAATGATGATATTCTAGGGTCAAAGTGAACCTTAAATTGAGACAGGGGGAGGAAGTAGGACTTAAAGCAAGATGCTAAAGCACACAAAAAAAGACGGTAACACGATCTGATCAACAAAACCAAGAACTTGAGCTTCCATTGAAGGGGGCAAAGTCAAGGACTAAAACTTCATGTTAAACTTGATTTCTTTCACTCCTCTATCTAGAGTTATTTTCTTTAATTACTTTGCAAGTTTTATAAAGACCTTATGCATTCCTTGCATATCTTGTGAACATGAATTGTATAAATATGCCCAATGGATTGTATTTTACATCCAATTGCTACCTACTGAATTCCACAAATTTAACTGCACTCATAAATTGATTGGCCTTAACTTCTTGGGGCTTGGAAATCCTTGAAAGGCTTGGAGATGATTAAACAAACAGCCCCCTGAGAGATCAAGGGTGATGGCAATGACCATGACACTAATGGAAGGAAACAGATACCTTCATTGAATGGGAACCAAACCTTGTCTTAGGTTCCAGGAGGCAGAAAAAGACCTATAGACCATCACAGCTTCAAATATAATAGTGCATCATCAAATTCCCTACACCTTTACTATGTGGATTTCCTCTCAACGAAGTTTTTTCATTGCTGATTGAATCTGGTAGTTATTGTTAAAACTAGCACAAACTCGTCACCATGGGGGTCAGGAAACAAGAAAAAGAATGGGAAGGGTATGCCCCTAGACTGACCACGAGAATTAGTTAGGTCATAAGGAAGGTGACCTAAGTAACGTTAACGCTTGCAAAATGTGGAGGCCATTGAGGAAGAATCTGTGGCTCGAGGGGAGGAATATTTGGAAAGGAAGAGTGAGGAGACTGTTACGCCAACAACTTTCGTAGATATGCTGGATGTCAATTAACCCAGGACAGGCAGCAAAACAATCTGGGATAATAAGAATCCAACTGGGATCAACCTGACTCACAGCCATGGGTACATATTTCCTAAATCCTGATAGTGTTAGGCCTTATTATGAGTATGAAACTGTGAGATTCATAGCTATTATTTGAGAAGGCATCCATTTAAAACACTTAAGCCGGCAGCCAAAACCAGAGGGAGCTGGAAAGCTTTGAGCAGAGTCAGAGGGAAAAATCTGCATTGCCTCCCGGCCTGTATTGATCACACAGGAAATTCAGTATAAATACAGCCTACAATTTCTTGAAAGGTTCCTCACCACTAGATCCTATAATCAGATCTCTATGGCACTCAAAGCTTCTCTACAAACACTTATTTTCTCCAGATGCTATTGAAGGGAAAGCTTTCTACACTGGACAGGCTACACCAGCTTGGAATTCGCGTCAGCAGTGCCAGCTTGTGTGGAGCTCAGGATGAAAATGATGGACACTTGTTGTAACAGTGTTCATTCAGTCAACAAGTTTGGCAAAAGATGAGAGTCCTAGGCTGTATAAACTTGAAAAGGTTGAAAAAAGTTGATTAACCTGCTGGTTAGAAGGAAAACTACAGGCAGAGGCAACCTAAGATCATTGCAGAAAACTTATACACAGCTAATAGCTTGAGAGAAACAGAAGATGCTTTCAACAGAAAAACCGAAGTGCTGAATCTGTTGGAAAGCAAATTTTGCTTGGTTGCGAGATGAAGCAAGATTCAAGAGTAGTTAGTATCAGTTTTCCTTTAACCGAGTAATTTTCCATTTATTTGTTGTTCTTGCAACTGGTAGAGCGTAGGATGGGGTGGGAGACTGGGAGTACTGACTCTTAGTTCTTAGTGGCTAAAAGAGGAAGGTGAGAACAAATTGTACTTATTGCTATATTTAAAGAAAGGTCCCAATCCTGTATTGGTTGCTCTTTCAACTATTTGATTCTCATAGAAATTTAGAGAACTTGCACTTGATGAGGATTCTCACTGACACTAAAGGAGAAAGCGAGGACAAATTACAATCCTGTCTAGTCCACAAATTACACAGTTAAGGATATGTTTGCTCAAGTACATGTAATCTTCCCATGTAACCTGTACTAACTTCAACCTCTCCAATTATCTTAGTTATTATTGAGACATAGTTTCGTGTTTTGCAGCTAGTCATTGATAGACAATAGTGAGCAGGTATGCATTGCTATGAGCACAAGAGAGAGCTGTGAGTTCTACTCCAAAGATGAGTGAGTGATAACTGAGTCATTCAATAATCGCAACTTTAAGCACATCTATGGAATACTGATCAAATAGTGAAACATAAATTTATAAAAGTCAACTGCCAGGAAATACGGGAAAAAAAACTGACCTGCTTTCTCAGACTATGGAGGCGATCCCTCTCATTAACAGCCCTTTTGTGAGCAAGCCACTGTTGGCGCCAAGATTCCATTGAAGGAAGACAATCAGAGAGATCGGGAACATATAGAACAGTTACCTCCTTATGACTGAATACCCCATTCTCTCCAACTCTATCATAGTGTATCTACAAAGGAAAACAAGTTAAAGTTCGACTCTTTTTTTTTTAATAACTGCAAACTTTCCAGCTTGGAAGTTATCCAAGCATGACATCACAACATCAACAGTCCAAGATTCATGCATAATTGCTTAAGATAGTCAGCACAAATTAAGAGAGCAAACATAGTCAAGGCAGCTAGATGATGAAGTTTTTCCATATTGAGATGCCTGAAGTAAAGCTAGCCAGGTCTCAAAAATTAGTCCAAAACCCAAAATAAATGCAGAGAAGGAAATCAAACAAGGGCTTAAACAAACAGCATATTAACAGTAATCCTCACAAGGTGAAAAATTAAAATTAAAATAAAAAATCAGATGAATATACTGTATAATGCGTGAGTTTCAAGCTTCAAAAGCTATCTTCTCGCAATTAGCACCTAGAACTTGAAAAATTAGCTTCAGCACCATGGTTACACGGCGTCTGTGAAAGAGACGAGTAAGATTTTTTTAACCCGTGACTGAAAAAATTTTGCTTGTATTTTTTCTTCTGAACAAATTGAAAGAGTCTGAATACCTATTAGAACAGATAAAAATGAATAAAAGATTATAATAAGTGTACAACATGAGCACAAACAACAGAAAGAAAGTTTCAGGCATATTTTGTAATTCAGTTTATCAATATTAGTATAATGTTCGGAAAATGGAAAAATTAGCACCAGTCCTTTAAAAACTGACATGCCAAAAAAGTACAGGCTAAAGACCGAGTTTAGGGTCAACTTTGACTGATAAGGTAACTTTAGAACACATCCAAGTAACAGCTTCTTCAAACAATTCAAGGGCCGGTACACAACTGAAAGAAAATGAAATGAAGATTTACCTCAAGGAAAGGATTCCAGTTCTTGCAGTTTTCCAAATCAAGTTGTGCTACATCCTTGGCATACCTATGATCAAGTCTACTTCAGTGAGTACGAGGAAAAGAAAAACCTTAATGATTTGAACTATCTTTACAAGAAACAGACCTAACAGCTGTCCGAGCCAAACATGAATCATCAAGTGAGGGATCCCCACCATCAATTGAATTCCAGCGGCCTCCAATTGCCATTAATGAGTTATTCTTTTTTAAAACAGCAAATCTGAGCATATTACTGAAATGTGGTATGCGATCTTCATTGCTCATTCCAGATGATATCTCTTCTAAAGCATTTTGGCTAAGGCCACTCATCAATATCACCTAAATCAAGAGAAATATGGGAGAAAGAAAATGAGTAAACCTCATGTTCTTGTTAAAAGTCGGATAATAATTGTCTTGATAAAAATAATGTTGCCCGTTAACTAAATTTTAACATGGGTACCACAGCATCTCAAAATACAGGGTACATGATTGGCAGGAGATGATTATGCAGGAATCACAAAGTTAGAATATGAGATAAGGCTGACTTATTAAACGAAGTGTTTCAACTATTTGCTAAATTAAAGAAGTAATAGCAATCTACACATACTGTGCAACAATTGTGTAGTTCTCCACATTTTAACATGAATTTAAAAGAGACTACACTAGCTTTCTTAACCCAATCACTGGGTTTTACTGATCAGTCACCGAGATCACAACCTCACTCTCATAATAATTTTTTGTCACATAAAGGGACTAAAAGTTGAAACCTTGGTCAGAGATAGGCACATGTCGAATCACTCTATTTGACGGGCCAGTTCTAGAGTAAGAGCAATTTCCATGGTTTTATTTTACAGCTTCTAGACACTACCCAAAATTCATTTCTACAGACAGCTTAAAATTAAATAAATATATTACAAAATGTTTTGAATCTCACATTTAGCAATTTGTTCTATTCTCAATTAAGGATCAAATGTATAACACAGGATTCAAAGGCAAAACTGACCTTTGAATTCCAAATAGTAATCCCATGATCATTTTCGACAACTTCACCAGAAGACAATTTTGAAGGCAACTCTTTCTGTACGGGTGCAGCATCATCTTCAACAATGTCATGCTCAAAACTGTTCACATTAGTGTAACATAAGCACGTGTCTGATTAGCAGTAAACCTAGATAGGTTATGGCATCAAACCCCAATACGTCGTTAATTGGAAGAAGAATCCAGGTCTAACATCATTTAGCAGAGAACTTGTCCAACACAAATCAAACTATTGAAAGGAAGGCACATAGCTCACAGTACATAACAGACGAGAGCACATACATATCAACAGCAACAACAATAAACTGGACTTTATCTCACTAATCAGAATCAAGTAAACATGTATGGGCAACAAGACTGAAGTAACACCCATATCATTCTGGACAGAGTTAGCTTTGGTCACAGAGAGCAGGGTACCTGACAGGAGTATACAAAGAGACCTTCATATTGCCGTTTGGCCACTTCACAAGTACCTATAGTAAGTATTAGATATTAATACTGAATACATTAATGAAAAAGATTTGTTATCTATAATCCAGTGTGAGAATCTCACAACCTTTGAGCATGCTGGTGATACAAAAAGCCTGGGGTATCTCTGATACAGTGATAAATAATCCCTCTCTGCTTCAACCAATCTAAAAGATGACACCTAGAAAGAAAAATAAATAAATGAAAATGTAACTAGGGTAAATATTACATTGGAATGAATCATATCGATGCGAAATTTCAGATATAGTTACAAGCTACAGTAATAACTGGATAGACAGATTTTCTTACGAACATATCAATTCCAATTTTCATACACAAACAGTGATGTAATCACCAGAAGAACATTTGGCGGTGGAGTATAGCTTCCTTATATCCCGATCAAAACACCAAACTAAAAGGATATGCAAGCATTTAGTAGTTTACTGTATAGTTACCAATGCACTAACAGCCAACAAGCAGCTAGCCTCCAGAGGAAATGAGAGACTGAGAATGGTACATGGTCCCGAGGAGAGAAAAAAAAGACTATTACTCATGATAAACATGGAGTAACCAAAATCAGCCGAACAGATGTGGAGGATTGATTTTACAGAAGGGACAAACAGGGGAAAAGAAGTAGGTAACAAGAAAGTCTCTGGATTCATGAGAACAGGAGATATGAAGCAAGCTGGCCTTGGAAGTCTCAAGCACAGGATTAAGGAGGATCGAGTTTTATTAAAGAACTTCTAAGTCCTGAAAATCAGTGTTTGGCAGAACTCTTAATAGACTTTTACCTTGCAGATATAATCCCTCCTTTTTCCTTCTGGTGAATGACGCCTTCAGCATGACAGAACACGAAGTTAGTTGTCATGTACAGGTATGACCAGTAGCTAATTATGCAGAACTAGAGTGGCAAACAAATTAAACAAGATCAACCTATGCAGAGCTCCAGCATGTGGGGATTCTCGTTGCAAAGATCTACCATCCTTAGTCGGCACGGCACTTCGACGCTCCCTAGAGAGCCTTGCAGGAGTTCGATCGCGCTTAACTTCAACTTCATGTTTTCGTTCTTGAGTTCTTTCTTTCTCTCTCCGCTCATGAATGCGTTGTCTTCCACGTTCTTTTTCACGTTCACGCTCCCGTTCACGATCCCTTTCGCGTTGCCTTTCCCGTTCACGATCACGTTCACGCTCCCGCTCACGTTCTCTCTCTCGCTCCCGCTCCCTAACCCAAATCTGATCCCGATCTCGTTCTCTCTCTCGTTGTTCAAATTCCCATAACCTATCCCTTTCTATATCTTTCTCTCGTTGATGCATACCCCTAGAATGTTCCCTTTCTCTCCTATCAAGCTCCAGCATAAATGCAGCCCTATCATTTTGATACTCATCAACCATTGGATGCATTCCACGAGCTAAAATGGAACTTGTATAATCTGCGTCCAGTGGGGAGCTGCGAAGACCCTTCCCAGCTCCATAATCCCTTCCGGGAGGAAGACTAACTCCATAACCAGGATTTGATGAACCTTGAACATGCAAGAGATCATCCAAATTTCTCTGAGTTGGTGCTCCCAAGATCGATGACGTTTGTTGTACCCCGTGTGATGAACGACTTAAGTTTGATAAAGGATCAGGGACACTTCTTCCACTGTAAGAGATAGAATCTTGGGAAGGCTGGTGATCTTGAGATAAAAGATGAAAACCACTGCCCCTTGCCGAAAGAAAATCAGTTTGTCTGCCAGAAATTTGATTTACTCAAAGCGATAGGATATGTTGTCATCCAAATAAGTGATAAATGAATGTATGATGAACATTTACTATGCAATAGAGTGGAAATTTTCCTTCAGTCACATATACTGGTGGAGCTTATTCATCACAACCTCAAATTCAAATAAGACTCTAATTCTCAAAGATAAAATTATCATGAACTAAATATATTAACCTGGCATACATGTTAATGCAATCTCAGGATAACATACCTAGTATTTCCGTCATGAGAAGCAGACAGCAGTGTCTGCGCCTTCAGCATCTGCTCTTGACGAAGCAGCAACGATTGATCCATGTGATCATACATCTGAGGCCATCAAAAAGTGACATAATTTTAAATAAAAGCAACAAAGTTGCATTCTTTGCGACAACATATGTAAAAACTGCCCTTCATTGTGGAGAAGTAAAATTGGCATATTTTCAGATTAAACAATGCAATGAATTTAGATTTTGAGGTTTACAAGATACTTATCATACGCGTGAAAACCAGGACTACTACAGCATGAAAGATTGCAAAGGATGATCATTTCTCCTATCATATTATAAAAATATACTCCCTCTGTCCCAGCAAAAAATGGCATTAGCATATGATGAATAAATAATACTTTTCTGATAGGATCGAAGGAAAAAGAGGCCATTTATAATACGATACCTTAGTGGAAACTTGTTGCTTGTGACCAAAAGTAACTGATTCAGCATATCTAGCAGCTGGTTCACTCTGTAAATTAATTCCCACATAAGCCCTATGCCGGTCAGCAGAGTTTTGCTTATCCACGGTAGTATAATTAGAAACTCTATCAGCAAAGAACTGCTCGGTTTTACGACCATATCCGCTGCTTGATAATGATTTATAATCAGTAGAAGTAGGCTTCGGTGAATCGGGTTTAGAGGAAGTAAAACCACCGCGAACTTCCAAAGAGGATGGGATGGCACTCATTTGATGCACCTGCAAATGAAAGATCGTCAAACGCAAGAAACTGAGAGGAAGGTCCCATTTCTGAAAGCACATATGATGACTCTGGAATGAACATAACATCAGCAAGTAAAGGAGGAAGTTGAATATTAAAAATTAATAACCCTCTTAGAGGATTTGAAGGGTAAAACTATGTAATAACGACCAGATGAAGCATTAATTAGAGAGCCAAATATGCAAAGTGCTGACCCTAATTTGATGTAAAGTGAAAGCGTATAAGAGAGGAAAAGGAAACTCAAAGGGCAGGAAAAAAATAAAATATTATAAAGCTTTAAGTACCGAAATGAACATATATTGAATTTATTTTTTTAGGACAACACATTACAAAAATCACAGGCTATTAAATCTTTAGGCAAAAAATGTGATTGAAACATTTTCTAGACATATAGAAAGTGCAACAGATGTAATTCATATACAGAGTTCTGCAATCAGGAGTATTCTCAATGTTTACAGCTGTTTTATTTATATAACTGTAATAATCAGTTCACTAATTACCGAACTGTTTTTAGTATTGGTTTATGAAAGCTAAGTTCAATAGTTCGAAATTGAACTCTATTTATGAATGGGAATGGAATTTCAGTAGTTTATTTTCCATAATACTATTCACGTGAACGGTAACCAGAAATAGTATTTCATGGTTTTAGAAGGTTTTTATTTCTTAGTTTTTATATTTTCAGAATAAGTTAGCTATTTTCAAAATGGTTTGATCTCGTTTCCTTTTAGTTTTTAGAGTCTAATTAGGGCATTGTTATTTTAGAAAAACTATAAGGAAATTCCTTTTCTAGTAGGATTACTTTTAACTATAAATAATGTACCTCTTAGAGAGGAAAATGGAGAGAGATTGAGATTAATAAATTTTCTTACGACTTACATCGTGATGATGAATTGTGTGACGCAACTTAACTTTTAGGTGTGACGCCTAGAAGACCCCGAGGTGTGACGCCGAGGGTTTAGGAGTGATTCCCAAATTTATCCATATTTTCTTTAGTTTCTGCAGATTTTTCCTCTACACTACAACCATAAACTTATACTTTTCCTACCCTAAAGACAAATTCTAAACCAAAGATCCATTCTAAATCTACGCTCCGTTAGTGCTGCATCAATTTATAGGACGGAGGGTGTAATGTTTTTGCCTATGTCTGGCAGAGCTTATAAACTGTTTTGCTTATAAGCAAAGTACTTTTTAGTGTTTGGTAAAGTGACAGAAAGAAGCTTATTTTGAAAGCATATGCTTGGGTGAAAAGCAAAAGCTGGTATCCCCTGCTTTCAAAATAAGTCAGCTTTACTTTTAAGCACAGCTTTGCCAAATACACCCTTTGTCATCTAATCCAAAAAATTTCATCTCCAAGATAACATTTCAGTTCACTTGAAGCCAATACTGAAATTTTTTAAATCAACATGAACTTCCAAATTCAAATGGTTCTCGTGATCCTCAAATTCATCATTAGCACAACCTATCAGCCAATTCTTAGGTCCATCAAGTAACCATCGGTCCAAGGGTTCATCCCGTACCAAGGAAGAACTTAATGGCCTCATGAACCAAGAACTGCAAGCGGCAGAATAATCGAATTGGGATCATCATCTTATCAATCTGAGAGAAGCACTTTTCCGTAAGAAACTTTTAGGTAGTGACAAAAATTGTTGGAATTCATCATCAGTCATCAATTCACTTGGTTCCTGAGTTCATTAAATATAAATAAATTATACTATATACAACCGTCGCCACCTTCCAAATAGTCCACGAGCTCATTTCAGCATCGAGTAACCGTCCATTGCATCATTTCAGTATCGAGTAACCATCCATCGCACGTGGTATAATGAAGAGGGAGGGAGAGAGAGAGAGAGAGAGAGAGAGAGAGAGAGAGAGAGGGAGGGAGAGAGAGCAAAAGCTTCAGAGGAGGCACTAAAATATTTTTTAAAAAATATTTTCCCAGTAATAGAATTAAAACTGAATTGACAGAATTCCACTTAAATAGTCACACAAGAATCAATGAGGTATTTAGAGGGCATGGACCAAATGATTTAAAAGTTCTTTACATTAGCAATCCATACTCAAAGAAGATGTCGAACTGGTAGAGATTTGCAACTTAGAATTCATCTAGGTTGGGACAGACCAGTGTATTGTCCAAACCTCAAACTAGTCATCGTTGATATTGAAAGACAAATCTTATAAAACAATCATCAGACTAGCATATCTATGGACCAAGGTTCTCTTGTTTATCGGAGATGGTTCCTTAAGATTCAGAAATTTGATATGATTATTTTTCTTTTACTTTCCTGCTTTCATAATTCATAGAGCCACAACTCCAAACCATCTTAACCTTATCATCCTACTTGGAATATGGGAATAAAAAAACAAACCGTGCGTGCAACAAAAGTCCCAGGCAACCAACTTTACCACATAAGAAGATTTTGAACACTCGGAACACAATAAAGATAATTAAAACTGAAGAGCCAGCAACATTGCGTGTCCCGGAAGCTTACCTGTTGGGCAGAAGAAGCGTAAGAAGAAGTGTACTGGCCAGCATAATGTGCAGCGGAAGTGGCATTACCCCCCCGAAAACCACCTATACCAGCTTCCTGCATTGCCCCTAAAATGGATGATTGTCTTAGAGCCCCAGATGGCTGGGGGACTCTCTCGCCTCTACCGACAGAACCCCCACCAGCAGAGCCCCCAGGGAAAGTATTTAATAGCTATAACAAATGAGTAACAGAATCAATCAATTTCCAGGAGCCCAATGAAGACAATATGCAAAAACCCTAGTCAACAAATTCCAACCTAACAGAAAGACATAGATTTGTACAAAATAGATAATTACGTTTTGCGAGTAGGCGGATTGCGAAGGATAAGATTGGTCCGGTTGACCATACGAATCGCTTCCACGCGAATACATCACCCAGCCAGCAGGAATTCAATTACTGCAAAAAAAAGTATATATGATTTAAAGTACAGAACATAGCGGAATAGAAATTTATATCACCATTAATTCATGATTACCGAAAAATCAAGCGGAGTTAAATTCTTCCAACATCCACACTGCGGAGAGTAGAAAGACTTCAGCGGCACTTACAAGAGAATATAAGGTCTGGTACACTGGTTTTCGACGAGAGCTTTCGCAGGGATGTTAAAGAAATAAAACTTCTTTAAAAAATTCTTTTTCTTTTTTCGTTTTTTTGAAAATACAAATGTTTAGTCGGGCTTTTCTCTGTTGCTTTTGGCTCTATTTGGAAGAACCTCTTGATTATAAGTTTTTTTTTTTTTTGCTTAAAAGCAAAACTTTTAGTGTTTCGTAAATTGTTAAAAAACAGATTAATTTGAAAGCAGCTATTTTTTTGGAGAAAAACATAAATTGGTCTCCCCTTCTTTTAAAATAAGTTAATTTTGCTTATAAACACAGTTCTGCCAAATAGAGTCAAATGTGTCTTTGCTCCGCTTTCAATTTCATACATTTTTGTTTTAACTTTAGTTTCGTTTCCTTCCGTTCTCTTTAGAAATAAGAAAGGCATTTTTTTAATTTAAAATTAAAAGAATGGGTCATTTTGTCTAGAACAGTAGATTAGAAAGTCTTCGCCAATTTAGGTTTTTCGGCGACCTCTTTAAACGGTAGAACTCAGTTGGCTTCCGATCTGGTCTCCAAAAATATTGGTTTAGTAGAAATCCAAGTAAAAAATAGTCCAAACAATTTACTTTTGCCAATTCCCTCTGAGGTTAAAGAGTTCACGACTAGTCACAGGTTCAAAATATTTAGATCAACTATAAAGTGATTAAACTCTCTTTATATTGATTTTTCTCAAATTCCCATACTGTTTTGGTTACATATCGAGAAATGTCAAGTCTAATGTTTTGTTATGATTGCTATGAGTCGGGAAACTGGTTCGAGCTTAGCCGCCCGGTGGATTTTGGTTGAGATTGTTGAACGTAATCACGGTACCGGTGGACCACCTCATACTATGCTACACCTTCCATTCAGGCACAAAGGCAACCATGCATTGTGTTCGATTAACCAGGCGCAACGCGGGTTCTCCGCCTAGGAATAAATTATGGTATTTAAATCTCTATACACTCGGGTGTAGCTCAAGTGAGAGTCTCACCCCACTTTCCGTGAGCTAGTTGTGTGGGAGTTTATCCCACTTTGCAATAGGTAGGAAATTCTAGTGAATATGTATTAAGTAATAAAACCGTGGGGATGTCTAGAGGGATGCACTTTGGTGCGCTCCCTTTTCTTACAATACTACTATTATACCTACCTCGTAGCTAATTGATAATAAGCTACAGACCTAAAATACAGGGCCCTAAAAGTTAAAGGGCACAAAGGAAAAACTATAGTAATTTTCGAGTGGTCATGAGAACTAACTCAGTAGTCCACTCTAAAACAAATCTGCTTGTACCTTTTACATACAAGGTCTTCAATGCTAACCGAATGAATGATAAACCTGGCATCGTGTTGCTGGTCGAGTGATTAATACCCAAACCCCAAGACCAAAAATTTGATGTTTTGGCCAATAACAAACTGGACGGTGTCTCTGACCCTTCACCAACCGAGTTGTGGGGCTCGGCCTTCATTTAAATCAGTTTGGATCGGGCCCTTCAAAAAACCAAGTATGAGTCTCCGTTTTTCATAGCAACCACAAGTATTTTTTTACCCTTTAAAAATGTTGGAACGGCCAAACAATTGTGTGCTCAGGTCTTGAGAGTGCATTCCACTGGGAAAGGAAAAATATTTGGTTTCTTGTTCTGATCCAGCTTATGGTACATTCTTTTGTTAAACTGAGGTTGTCCCGCTTTGCACCATGCGTTGCTCGATAAGACAAGTGTATAAAAGCAAGGTAGGAAAGCAACTTCTACCATGTACACTTCTTAAAATGGATATATGGGAGCGTTGTTGTCATTCAATGACTATCTCCATGTGGAAGCCTAAGTTGTTTGGGAGGGCTGGGAACAATATTAACTAGTTTCGTGATGTTCTCGGAAGATCTCCCAAAAATAAACCTCCTAAAGATGTAGCGGTCGGGCATAACTTCCACTGCATATGCACGTGGCGGTTTTATAATCGCTCATTCCACTTTACGCAAATGGATAGCCCTAATGTCATTTAACACTTTTCAGTGCAGCACAGGTAGATTGCGCAAAACATGATCACCCGTCAATTCATAAGTAATAATCTAGCAATGAGATTTACAAGATATAGCGTACGCCAATCTTAAAACCCCGCGGCTTGGTTACTGGAAAATTAAGCTTAAAATTTCCAGCAACCTAATGATCCAAGTAACTTACACAATCACTCCATCAATCTTTCTACTTAGATCATCGTCAAATCATAAGTTTCATACTAGCCACAAGACTTCCTTGTGCTTAAGTCTTGTGGCACATAATCAGGTATAATGTCAAGGAGACCATTGTATTTTCCAATTTAACATGACCAGGAAGCATAAAATTAAGCATTCCAATTTATGTGAGCTTTATTGTAGATTGCTCGTAAGCACTTCAGAGTAGAAAGTCATTCGCAAGAATGGTAGTAGATAGTAGAAGGCCATTTGCAAGGATGGTAGTAGATAGTAGAAGGTCATTCGCAATAATGGTAGTAGACCAAAAGCCACGCGCTAAATCATAGTAGAAGATGGAAATGCGCCAAGAAGAAAGAAGTTGAAGTCCGAAGAAGCAAGAAGATGGTCACGGCCATGTTGTATCACATAGCCCGTGGTAGCCAAAACTGGTGGTGCCTAAGTAAATTGCACGGGCCGCAATGTATTGCACAACCCATGTTGTTCAAGAATCTCGTGCGGCTAAGTATGTAGCACGAGGTGTGCCATATTTCATGATTCATGCCCCTTGAATTTCAAAGATCCAACACCAACCCACGTCCCATGAAGAAATACACGGCCGCACCATCAGTTTCCAAGAAATCAACTCCCAGTTGGCGTCCCGAGAAGTATTGCACGGGCCATATAGTTCAAGTGCTCAAGAACATGTCTCAGCCTGTGGCCTGCGAGGAAATGCACGGGGCGTGTGGTGAGAAGACCAAAGACACGCAGCCAGTTGGCGGCCTGTGCCCTATTGCACGGGCCGTGTGCTATTGAACGCGCTCGTGTTGGCGGCCAGCTAGGGTTTCCTTGCCTTTTGGGCCTCTTTTAAAACTCATTTCCTATCTACTATATAAAGGGACCTATGTCTACTAGGGTTTAAGTTTGGATAATTTATTTTTCATTCTTATAATTTTTCTAAGAGTGGGTAGAAAGAGAAAGGGAATAACCCTTTTCTCTTAGTTTGATCTTCCTAGTTTTTCCCAATGGCATTGAATCCAATGGAATGATTGGGTTCGATGCTTTGGGAGTAGTCATTTTTCATAGGATTTTAAATTTGCATTCATGATTTGGTAGATATTTTGCAAGATTCTATATCACCCTATCCTTTTATGTTTGTGAATATCATGTTGACTTGTTCTTTACATTCTTACTAAATACATGTTATAAATTCTTATATTGGCCTACACTGTAGTTTGTGTTTCATTTAATGGTGCTAGGCTTGATTTGTCCCCTTGGGAGTGCCCACTAGAGTAATAGGGGGATATCTGAGTCCTCGGGTTCATGGGTGTATACATGTACACCGTGAGCACCATTCTGATGACCGTAAGCTAGTCTTACTGGAAAATGGTTTCTTGATAGGTTAGGACATGATAGTTTGTAGCAACTAGGGTTTTGGTAGAGCGACCATCATCGTTTTTATCCTAGAGTCAGCATGAGACGTCAATCCCTCTGCCTTCATACGCTTGGGGAGAAACGTTCATAGTGGAGTCACATGATGTAATTCTTTATGGGAAAGAGGAGCGCATAATGGCCGGGCTGCTTGACGAACTTTCCTAATTACGGAGGTGGTGTCGATAAAATAAGACGTGGTCACCTTTGTGTGACACACAAAGGGAAGTGTTGATTATCGACCACACTATGTGACATAAACATTAGGATAGGTTTCTATGTCTAGTATTTGATAGAATCTAGGATCAAAGTATTCTACCGATCATGTAACACAAATATCCCCAAGTGTTAGCCTAATCTAGTTTATTTTCTTACTCTTGCATGCTTTGTAATTGATAGATAAAACCCCCTAAAACCGTGTTTGCAACATTGACTATTCTCGACACGTAATCGAATTGATGATCTGATTGCGGTTTTGCATAGTTAACCTTTAAATTCTTAGCATCTCTGTGGATGATCCCAGACTTGTCACTATCTACCTCTTTGGTAGTTTAGTAGTAAGTACGGAAGCAACTTATAAATTCTATTTTTGATCTCCCAGCGCTCCTTGGTTTAATTCTCCCATAAGTTAACCACCTCATGGAGTGAGGATCAAATTTTTGCGCCGCTACTGGGAATGCTAGTTTAAAGATTTAATTGTTAAATTGCATTACTAGTTGGTAGTGTAGTTAGTGTTGCTTTTATTTTGTAGCTTTGGTTGGTTATTATGTTGAGATTTTTCTATAGCTATTCCGGTTACTTCTAATATGTTTGCTAGTGTTTGTCTTGGGTTTTGTATTGTCTAGTTTTTGGTTTATGGTACATACATGTGCCACGTACATAGGAACTTTACACTACGTACCGGAAAAAGCAGGTGGTCAGAGAAGGAGAAAGAGGAGAGCTAGAGTAGAGGTTCCGTAAAAATTGACTGTTGTTGTGGAGGAGTTTGTTGAGATGGCGGAAGACATTAGGACACTTAGGGAGTTGATGGCTCCAAATTTGGAGAATCAACCCCTATGAAAGTCTTCCTGCCTTTGCCACTGGATGTAACTTGTGAGTTGAAGAACGACATGATCAAATGCCTGCCTACTTTCCATGGGATGACCAGAGATGACCCGAACAAGCACCTCTTTGAGATACACTTGGTTTGAACCAATATGAAACCTTTGGGAGTGTCGGAGGAGTATTATAACTTAAGATAAATTCTTTTCTTATTGCGGGATGCAGCTAAGGATTGACCATATTACCTCTCACCGGGTTGTATTACTTCTTGGATGGGCATGAATCAGAGGTTTCTTGAGAAATACTTTCCGGCTTCAAAGTCTGCTAAGCATAGCTAGATCTAATTTTGTGATCATATATTTGTTAGATTGCTCGTAAGCACTTCAGTGTAGTTTGTAGACAGCTATCCGCAAGGGTGGTAGTAAATAGTAGAAGGTCATTCATAAGAATGGTAGTAGACATAAGGTCACGAGTTAAAATGTGGTAGTAGATGGAACCAAGACTAGAGAAGAAAGGAGTCAAAGATCAACCAAGGAAGAACTGATATGGTCGTGCAATACTACACGTGTAATTCCAACCGACAAGTATGGTGCTAGATAGCTTTGGCACAGGCTGTGTAGATCAATACGGCTTGTGCTGGAACAATGCCTCGTGTAACTAAGTATGGGCACGGGCCGTGCCAAACTACTCGACCCGTGCAAAACACAAGTTTAATATGAAGACTAGTCCTGACTATTTATACACCCGACCCATCAGTTTTCAAGAAATTGACTCCTAGCTGATGACCTGCAAGGATATACACAACCCGAGCCATTTAGAAGTGGAAATCACAGATCCAGCCAGTGGCCCATGAAGATCTACATGGATCGTGTCGTTAAATGCTCAGGAAGGTGTTCCCAGCTGGCGGCACATGATGAATGATGCGACCATGCAGTCAGGATACCTGAGACGAGTGCCCAGCTGATGGCCTGTGCAGGTTTACACGAGTCATGCCAGACTGGGCAGCACAGGCCGTATGCTATAGCACGGCCCGTGCCCGGCAACCGCTAGGGTTTAATGCCTTCTTTTTGGGCCTTTTTCAAGGCCCAATTCTAACTACTACAAATAGGAGCCTATGTCTACTAGGGTTTAAGTTTGGATAGTATTATTTTCATTTTCCTAGTTTTCCCTAAGTGTGGGTAGAGAGAGAAAGAGGCTAACCATTTTCTCTTAGTTTAATTCTTCTTGTTTTGACTGGCATTGAATCCAATGAAATAGTTGGGTTCAATGCTTAGGGAGTAGTGATTTGGCTTGGGAATTTTTATTTTTATTCATGACTTGGTAGTTATTTTGTGAGATTCTAAGATCTCCCTATTCTTTTATGCTTATGAACATTGTATTGACTAATGCTTTAAATTCTTGTTAATTGCATGATTTTTACACCATGTTGATATACACCTTAGTCTACTTTCATGTTGGCGCATTTATTGATATCCCCTGGGGAGTGACACTAGGGTAATAAAGTGAGCGAGAGTCCGGGACCGTATGGGTGTATGCATGTGGGTCACCGAGTTACTATTCCTATGATCATACACTAGTAAGCTGGACTAGAGCCCAAAAGGTTACAGATAGAGATAGTTTAGTAGCAACTAGGGTTGGCGTAGTTTGACTTATGTTGTTGCAACCTTAGAGACAATGATAAGGTGTCAATCTCTTTGCCTCTATAGGTTTAGGGAGAAGCATTCATAGTGGAGTGACCAAGAAGTAATATCACGGGGAAGAAATAGATCTGCACATCAGGCAGGGCCATTGTTAAACTTCCCTAATTACAGAGGCGGTGTCCGTAGAAGAATACAAGACCACTCTTATGCGAAAGATAGAGGGAAGTGTTGACTATCAACCACACTAAGTGGCATAGGTATTAGGATAGGTTTATACGTCTTGTACTTGATTGAATCTAAGATCGAAATATACTACCGGTCATGTAACACAAATATCCCCAAGTGCCAGTTTTATATAGTTTACTCTCTCTTGTGTTTGTATGATTTTAGTTGTTAGATACAACCCCCTAATACCATGTTTCGTGACATTAGCTATTCCTGACACGTGGTCGGATTGACGACCCGATTGTTGCTGTGCTAGTTAACCTTTAAAGTCTTAGCATCTCTGTGGACGATCCCAGAATTTCCACTATCTACCTTTTTGGTATCTTAGTAGTAAGAATGGTAGCAAGAATATAAATCTTCATCATTGTGAAGCACTCCGTGGATTAAATTCCATATCCTTTAAAAATGCTGACAGGTTTTAGCGACCATGCGAAGTGAGCATCAAATTTTGGCACCGTTGCCAGGGATACTAGTTTAAAGATTTAAATTTTAACTTGCATAGCTTTTTGGTAGAGTAGTTAGTGTCGTCGTTTTTGTTTTTGTTTGGTAGTTTGGTTGGTTTTTTGCAGTTGAGCCTGAGTCATAACTATTCCGGTTACTCCTAATCTATTTTCTAGTGTTTGTCTTTGGTTTGGTATTGTCTAGTTTTTGGTTTACAGACACTACCTACCGGATAACGCAGGTAGTCAGAGAAGGAGAAAGAGGGGAGCTAGGGTAGAGGTCGAAGCATTTCATCGATTACTACGCCCTTCCTCATCTCTGGGTGCCTAGGTATCCACCGTAAACCTTTCCTCGTTTGAATCTCGCCCTTCACTTTTATTTTAAGGCCATGTCATCCTAAGGTGCTGCTAAATTGATGGATCTTATCAACGTCCATGAATGATAAATCGTAGATCGAACCGCCGAATCGAAAAAATCCGCCTGTCTAGGACTCGATCTTGGTACTAGCCCATAACGATCAAAGTCGAATCGTGACCCTATTAGGGAAACAAATTCAATGAAGCAACAACTGGTACCATAGAGAAGCGGCCATAAACTAGAGAGTCTTGACCAATTTTAAATATCATTTAATGTAGTTGAAATAACTGAATTTTGGGTTGTTTGGTCAAGTAAAGGAAACTCAATGGAATTCATAATAGTTTTAATTTTATTTTTTCCCGTTTTCTTTGTATTGTCTTAATATTCAGGAGCTAACATTTCGCTATGCACAAACTAAACCAACAATTAAGATAAGTACAAAAAATTATGAGGATCAACTATAGTACTTGAGGAAACTATAGAGATGGAGGAGGACAATCATACATTTAGGGAGTTGATGGCTCCGAACTTGGAGAACCAACCCCTATGCATGGTCTTCCCACCTTTGCCACAGAATGTGACTTGTGAGTTGAAGAGCGACATGATCTAATGTCTACCTACCTTCCATGGGATGACCTGTGAAGACCAGAATAAGTATGTGTCGAAGTTTCACCTAGTGTGCACTAATATGAAGCCACCTGGAGTTTCGGAAGAAGATTGGAACCTTATATCCTTTCCTTTATCGCTGCGGGATGCGACCAGGGATTGGCTATATTATCTTCCACCCAGGTGCATAACTTCTTGGATAGACATGAAACATAGGTTCCTTGAGAAGTATTTTCCGACTTCCAAGTATGTGCATCTAAAGAAGAAGCTTTCCAACATTTCATAAATGGAAAACAAGTCTCTTTATGAGTATTGGGAAAGGTTTAAGAGATTGTTAGCAAGTTGTCCCTACCATCAATTCAAAAAAGGTGATTTGGTGTACTACTCCTTTGATGACCTTTGTGACGAGGATATAAGAATGGTCAATGCGGCATGTAATGACTCCATAGCCAATAACAACCTTAAGGATGCAATGACATTATTGAAATAAATGGCCCAAATGACGAGAAAATTTGGCACCCGATCTAGTGTGAAGACATTAGATGAGCCCACTTACTCTCCTAAGTTGGAAGAGCAAGTTCAAGTACTTGCCTCGATGATGAAAGAATTTATAAAAGGGAGAGCTTAACAAGTCAAAGTGTGTGGCATTTGTAGTCTTGATCACCCTACCGACACATGTCCACAAGTGGTTTAAGACTTTAAAGAAGTTAAGGCTTTGGATTTTAGTGATGGAAATAGGCAATTTACTAGTGGGCAGCAAAAAGGGTTTCGAGGGAACCAGGCAGAGATAGAAAAACCCCTATGCGAATACCTTCAATCCTCAGTACTGCAATCATCCTAACTTTCAGTGGCACGAGAAGAATCAAGGGTACAACCGAGGTGGACAACCTCAACCTTACCTGAGGGAATAATGGCCTTCCAACAACAATGTTGCCTTGTACAAGTCGGGCTGGGAGGAGATCCTAGATGCAAATGCTCAATTGGCAAAGAAGAGTGATATGTTAATGGAGCAGATAAGAGGAGAGATTGAGGAGCTTGGCTCTAAAGCCTTTTCGAGTATCAATAATCTCGATGTCCAAGTCGCCCAACTTGCCACTTCTGTGAGCCGACTTAAGGCTGGGGAATCTGGCAAGCTACCATCCCAACCCGAGATAAACCCATGGAATGTAAGTGCATTAAGGTTGAGAAGTGGGAAGGAGGTACGCAAGGCCAAGGAGGAGGTTGTACAAGAAGATGACTTAATCGGGGAAATCATCAAGACCAATTCGGAAGAAAAAGAAATGGTTGTTTAAGAGAAGTCCTCCAAGGAGCTTCCCACCACCGAGGCAAGGGTGATCCCTCCGCCACTGTTCCCTAGTACTCTACGAGAAAGGCCAAAGGTGGCAACCAATGAGGCACATATTTGAAAATTCATCAAAAAGGTCGAGGTTAGCATTCCTATTCTTGAGGTGATTGAGCAAGTTCCCTCTTATGCTAATTTTTTGAAAAATGCATGCACTTAAAGAAGGATCAAACCAACTAAGAAAGTAGGTCACTTGAAAATAGGGGGATTAGCCACTTTAGCTAATAAGAACATACCTGAAAAGTGTGACGACTCCGGAATGTTTTCGATCCCCATTTCTTCAGGTGGTAAATTGGAGAAAAATGCTATGATTGATTTGGGTGCATCTATCAATGTGATTCCTTTTAGCATTTATGAGAACCTTAACATAAGTGAGCTTAGAGACACTACGGTTACTGTCCAACAAGCTGATCATTCACGAGCTATCCCTAGAGGTATAATTAAGGATGTCATGGTTAGGGTAGGAAATTTAGTGTTTCCGGCGGACTTCTCTGTCCTTGATATAGTGCACACCCAATTTTACCGGGGAAACCTTTCCGAAAATCATCAAGGACTAAAATAGATGTTCATTTGGGAACACTAACCCTAGAGGATGATGTTGATAAGGTGGGATTTGAAATTTACAAGTCTACCATAATTCACCTATTTCCTCTCTTATATTTTTATTTTTTTTGGTGGAAAGATTTTTCATTGCTTTAAAATAACACCCAACCAATTTACAAACTTCCTATGTTACATAAAAAATCATAGTATGCTACTACTCTAACCAATTTCTAAATAAGAAATCATTTATAGTCACAGAACAAAGCTCTATAGGTTTTAACACTTTTCCTCTAAAACACCTTCTATTTCTTTCAAGCCAAACATTGTAAAAAACAGCAACCAACAATTAGTTTCTTCACTTGAATCCTCCTGTTGCAGCCATATTAAAAGGATCTCTTCACTCCTCTCATCTCATATTTTCAAAGCCTGTGATCATTAGTTCAGCAAATACCTGTTTGATGTATTCACACTTAATAAACAGATGACAAGTGTTTTCTTCAGCCTGATCATCATCACTCAAACAATAGAAATGATTCCCCACCTGTATGTTAAAGCTCTTTAATCTATCCTGCGAGGATAACCTTACCAGGGCAAGCATTCACATAAAGAAGGAGTGTTTAGGCAGCAGATTCTTACTCCAAATAGCCTTAGCTATAGCATATTCCTGCATATCACCTTGCAAATGAAAATAAGCAAGAGATATCTTGAATTTTCCTTTAACAATAAAGCTATTTAAGCAATATCCCAACTGTCCATTTAAAACCATTAGAGACTTCCAAGCAAAGCTACTGTCCGCTTTAGCAATACAGTCTTTCAGGTTTTTCCCTTTCATATAAAACTCATGAACCCATTTAACCCATAGGCCATCCTACTTTGATTGTATTTCCCACATCATTTTACACAAAAAAGCTCTGTTCCATATGGATGTATCCCTTATACCTGCTCCTCCATTCTTCTTGTTCCTGCATATAGTATACCATGAAATAGGCACCAACTGTCTAGAATTCCCTGAATGACCCAAGAGAAAGTTTCTACAAATGCTTTCTATAGCATTGTGAACATACTGTGGTAATTGAAACACACTCATCCAATAGGCAGAAATGCTCAGTAAAGCAGAATTTCTCAGTTGGACTTTAGTTGCATGTGAGAGGTTCCTGCTGCTCCAAGGCTTCAGCCTGATATACAGTTTATCAATCCGCTTCTGACAATTGTCCAGGTTCCATTTAGTTCCTGACAGAGGTAACCCAAGACATGTAACCGGTAAATCCCCAAATTGTATTTTCAGGATATCCAACAAAACTTGAGCTTCCACTGCATTCATTTTAGAGAAGAAAGCCTGGGATTTTTCAGAGTTAATGGATAAACCTGAGGTTTCTATAAAGGTTTCCAAAACTTCTTGTATGCCCAACATAGATTTCAGGTTTGCTTTACTGAATATCATCAAATCATCAGCAAAAAGTAGGCACTGTATTCTAGATTTCTTACACTTCATATGATAATCTATTAGTTTATTATTATCAAAATAAAGTGCAAGAAGTCTAGAAAAGTACTCCATAGATAAAACAAATAGCAAAGGGAGGATTGGATCATCTTGCTTTACCCCTTTCTTTGCTGCAAAAGATTTAGTATATCCCTCATTGTGCAATGCTAGAAGAAGAACTCACCATAGACCTTTTAATCCAGCCAATAAAAGCCCCAGGAATTTTCAAACTATTCATCAAGTCAAATAATAAGTTCCAGTACAAACTATCAAAAGGTTTCTGGAGGCCAATTTTAAGCATGGAGCTTGAAACTCTTGTATCCTTCCAGTTATAAGTATGCAACAATTCTTGGGCGATGAAAATATTGTGAGAAATTGATCTGCCACTAGCGAATGCACCTTGGTTTTCAGAAACCTGATAAGGCAAAATGGCATTCAATCTAGCTGTGATTACCCTTGTGATGATTTTATAAACAGTTGAGCAGCAAGGGATTGGCCTGAAGTCTGATGCTGTATGGGGATTGTCTTTCTTTGGCAACAAAGTTATCAAAGTTTTGCTCAGATCCCTTGGCATTTTATCATTTCTGAAAAAACTTGGATAGCTGATATAACATTTTTTCTAATCAGTCTTCATGCTGTTTTGAAGGAATGGCTGGTATATCCATCATAGCCTAGGCTTTTGTTTGATTGTATACCTTGCAGTGCTGTATGTATCTCCTTCTCTGTCATAGGCCCGATCAGTTCCAATTGCTGAGATATGTTAAGAGTTGGTCCCTTTGCAATCACTTTTTCGTCAACCTTGAGTCTAACGGGGTATGAATTCCCTGAAAATGCTTTAACAAGACTTCCTCTACTTGCTCCTTTCATGTAACCAGCTTACCATCATCAATTAAGCAGAGTATGGATTGCTTATACTGCTTAGCTTTCAGATAGTTGTTATTCATTCTTGAAGGTCTGTCTCCCTCCCTGATCTAAGCATATTTTATTTTTTGCACCAAGAATTGCACTTCAGCTTCATATATTTGCACTGCTTCACTTCTCAGTTTCTTCTCCTTCATATGTAGCATTTCACTCCAAGGCTGCACTCTCATTTCCTCCTGTACTGAATTCAGTTTTTCAGTGATTAAATTAGCTCTCCTCATAATGTCACTAAACTGGTCTCTGTTTAGTTCCTTGAGTGGATCTTGAAGCTTTTTCAAGTTATCAAAAAGAATATACAGGTTGTACCCTGGGCTCCATATTTCTTCCACCACCTTCATTAAATCTTTTGATACTGTCCACATATTAAAGAACTTGAAAGGTTTTCCAACTTTCTGACCTTTCTTACTGAGCTGAACTAATAGAGAGGTTTGTGACCTGAAATACCTTCAGTTTGCACTAAGCATTTAGAATCTTCAAGAGCAATTAACCATTCTTGATTTACCATACATCTATCAATCTTGGTGATAATTCTCTGAGAGCCTGCCCTTCTGTTACACCATGTAAAATTTTCCCCAAAGGTTTTAAGTTCCACAAGCTGCAAGTCTTTCGCATTGTTTTTGAAATCCTCAATCTCATTCTCATGAACTGGATTACCTCCTTCCCTGTCCTCCATGTTCAATGGGGAATTAAAATCCCCAATTATCATCTAGGGGAGATCAACAACATCAAAAAAATTTCAGTGCATTCCATAGAGGCAATATATCTTTTCCAGTATTTTCCCCATGAACAAAAGTAATACAGGTACTAATGTCAAGCTCTTTCACTTTGTAATCCATATGCACCTACTGCTCCCCTTTAGACAGAACAGTCATATCATATATATCATTTCTCCATCCCACCAAAATTCCGCCTCTATCAGCACAATCATTGTTAGACATAAATTTCCATCCACCACACATATTGCCCCACAGTTTCAGTTCATTCTCCTTCTTTACCTTAGCCTCAAGAAAACATAAAAGACTGATATTATGTACAAAACAATTTTTGACCGTTTTATGTTTATCAGGACTATTTACAATATTCCATGCTGGAACATTATATTTCATCGGGAGGTTTAAGAGGAGGAATAATACCAGTATTAGTTGCAGAGGACAGACTGCCACTCCTCTTTGAAGATTCAGCAATTTCAGGGCATGCATCAGTTGTGAAATTTGTTTCCTTCATCTTAGAATTGCTATCATTCTTTTCTACCTTTCCATCATTCTGAACTTCAGGCCTTTTCTCCTCTTCTTTGTCTTGAAGTGGAACATATTTCCTCACCACATTTGCTCTAGGCTGATCAGTCATTCTGCATTTCTCTATGGTGTGCCCTAGCATCAAGCAATTCTTACATTTACTTGGTTTCCATTAAAAACAATCCTCTGCCTCTGGACTACTTCAAACTCATCAATACAATCCACAGAGTCTAGAATTACATCAGTAATCTCCATCTCCATCTGTACTCTTGCATAGTTCAGCCTTTCCAGATTCAATGTAGCTCTATCCAGCATCAGTGGTTTACCTATAGGGCTTAAAATTGTGCTTAGTATTTCAGGAGTTCAGTAAATTGGGTTAAGATTAGGGAGCTGAACCCATACTGGAACACTCGGAGGTTCATCATAATTCATTCCAGCTTTCTAAGGCTTCAATAGTACTCGTTTACCATTCAAATACACAATACTCTACTTAATAGCTGAGTACATATTTTCAAATATGAGAAGGAATACACCAGGCTTAACCAAAGACAATTGCACTTTACCAAAATTTTCAAGACTCTATTCACAAACCCTTCCATCACATCAAATGGAGGGTTCACCCCAATACATAACATACAGCTACAGATTCCTAGTTTTCAATACTTTCATCAACGCTAGCCTTTGAAATTTTGCCTAGCTTTTTACCATTCACAATTACAGGTTCGAAGAATTTCATACCCAGAGCATTATCCTTAAACAAATCAGACCAATTCTCTTTAATGAAAAATCTATCCCCATTTTCAATATCATCATCCCTCCAAATTCCAATTAAGGCATTTACTTACATTGTTTTTCACACATCTTTAAGCATCAACGGTTTGTTCAGCAATATCATCAGCCTTCTTCATATTTTTCGATGTTGGAACTGTAATTGGATTATCCTGTGTTGTGAGCTTTGGTTGCATTCCAATAGCATATTCTTTTACCTCCTTTTCCAGACTAACTCTAGTTTGCCGAGCTAGAGTTTTCTTCAGATCAGTTTCATCCTTCTTCTTCTTCTTCAAGATTTTAACTACCTTTTCAGATTCTTCCTTCCCAGTGGATTATGGTGTGCTAGTGTTGCGATTGATTGTCTTCCCTATCCCGCGTTTTCCCCTTGATCCCCCCACAGCAGAATCACTCAGGCAACAAGCAAGAAATTTGAATGAATTTCAGTTCGCACACATTAAAGTGTGCAACTGCCCACACATTTTCATGCAATTTTTTCCCTCTCTTATATGCAATGTCATATCTCTATAAGATAAACTTGTTCAACATGATGTCAATTGCATGACTTGTGATAATGAATGCCTTGATGATCTCAATGCCTTTAAGCTTTAATTGTGACGACCATGTTAATGATACCTATACTATGCATGAGTTTAGTGAGGACCTTTTTATTGGGGATTATTTTTTATGCTCACTAACTTGCAGCGGTCTATGAAGAATGGTGAGGACTTAAAACCCCCTCGACCAACTCCTCAGCCCAAGGAAATTGCTAAGGATTCAACGCTGGCTAAAGATGGACACACACTCTCCATGGTGAGCAAAGAGTGCGAAGGTAAGGGTGACACTTTGTGGAGACCCATCCACAAAGATGTCATCGTGGGTGGAGTTGTAGATGACGACTATAAAGAACCAACAGTAGGTTTGTTTTAATTGAAATGCATGAAGAATAATTCGTGAGGACGACAATAAATATACGATGTTTTTCCTTGCTTTGCTTAGATGTTTTTGGTAGTTAGATTTTGCATATTTTTGTGTGACAAAAGATTTTGTGTGAAACTCTGGATGATTGTTAAGTCTAAGTTTGAGTATCTTGTTTATGGTTAGAAGGAAATAGGTTTCGGGTGAAAAAGTTGGAAAACAAAGGGCTGGGGAGACACGGGTCATACCGTGCAGCACGACTCGTACATGTTGAAATGGTGCAAGGCTATCATATGGCACGACTAGTGCCATTGCCTTGTGCCAGCCTGCGGGTAGAGCAAAAATACGGAATTTTTAAATTTAAAATATTTGGCCAAACAATCATTTTTAGCCCATTAATTCTGCAGGTATTTTACTCCCTAAGCTTGTTGGTGTTAATGTTACTTCACCAAAAACATCAACACTTTCCTTGTGCATTAATTGAGTGAAGCTTTTGTACCTAAAGTTTCTGTTTTTTCCTGGACTAATACTATTCCTTTTTTTCATCCCTCCTAAATAACCCATTTTTAGGTGATTATTGATTCTCTGAAATAAATTTCAGAGTACCTTTCCTGATCCATAAAGGCCATTTAATCCACTACTAGTACTTAAAAAACACTAATTTCACTTCACATTTGGAAGAGCACTTTTCTCTCAAGAGAGAGCACATTTTACCTCTTCTTGTATGGATTTTCAGCTCTTAGCCTCAAATTCCGTGTAAATATTTGAACCTTGTGTTCACTTGCTTCCTTTAGCATGATTGTGTTGTGAGGGGAAGCATGCATGTCAAAATTTGTGGATGTTTTAAGACAAGTATGTGGTTTATATGAATGTTTTTGTGTTGGATCAAGTGTGGGGGAAGTGTATAATCTTTGTGTTGAGATGATGAGATTTTCATTGTGTTGGTTTTCTAGGAAAAATGTTCTTATTGAATGATCCTTAATGTCACATGCTTGTATATTCTTTCCTTTACCATCTTTTTCTTGTTGTGATAGAATAGCTCCAAAGAGGAGTAGGCCAGTGAAAGGAATAACTTCTCGAGGTGAGAAAGGGAAGAATTCGGTTAAAGTTGGGAGATAAGAGCCGATGACGTCCCTTCCTCCTAACCCTGCATCTGTGGTTGATGAGTTCATAGGGTTAGCCAATAATGCCGAGAGTGCGGCCCAGAGGTGGAGGTATCTAATTAGCCAAAAGAGGACCATCTTGGAGATGAAGTTGCATGCAAGGAAACCTTGGGAGCTTTAGGTGTACTCGAGCCCGTAACCTATTTTCTAGGTCAGATAAGCCCAGAGGTTTCTTAGAGATGCACCCTAAAACTTATATAAGGTGGAATTTAGAGTTTTTGGTGACCTTAAAGCAAGCATTGGATAATGATGGGAGAATGTTCATTCATTTCTACTTGGATGACAAGGATTACACGATGACACATTATGAGACTGCCCAAGCTTTTTGGGTGGAAATATGGGAAGGAAGTTCCAAGGATTCACCGGCAAGGACTATCTTTCTCATTAGGCATATTTTAGAGGAACCTTACAGGCACAGAGAGGAGCCACTTTGTCCCGACCCCTCCTAGTATTGCTAATAAATACATCTTTTCACAAGAGATCTACTAAACCGAGAGGAGGCTTATTAAGGTCAAAGATAGAAATTTATATTGTTACTCCCGTTCATACTACTATACTACCTTTGAGATAGATAGTGGCAAGACAGTGGTTGTCCATAGAAATTCTAGGTATCTAAAAGTTAATTAAACACATCCGTGATTGGGTTGTTAATCCGATCACGTGTTAGGAAAAGCTAGTATTGCTAAATCAGGCTTGGGGGGGGGGGTTATCTTACAACTTTTAGCATAAAAATCACAAGAGGATAAACTGTATAAACTAGCACTTGGGGAGTATTTGTGCAACATGATCAATGTTGTTTCGATCCTCGATTTCATCACATACAAGATATAAAAGTCTATTCTAGTGTTTACGACACGTGGTGTGGTTGATGGTCAACACTTCCCCATACCTGTCACATAGGCATGTAATCTTCCATCGGCGCCGCCTCCATAATTAGGGGAGTGCAACAACGGCATGTGCAGATATTAATCTCCCTGGTACAATTACTTCTCGAGCACTACACCACAAATGCTTCTCCCTAGGCCTACAATGGTAAATGGGGTGAATCACTTTATCGATGGCTCTAGGGTTGCGTGACGCTAACCCTAGTTTGCTACTAACACTATCTCTATCCGTAACCCTTCGAATTAACTCGCTGGCTAACTAGTTGTATGGTCGATTGTAGCGTTGACTCGATGACCCACATGCACACACCCATACAGTCCCGAACTATCGTTACCCCAAGCACATCTAGGTTTTCTTCCCCGGGGGACATCAATAAGTGCACCAACATGAAAATAGACTATGGTGTGTGCCAATCTTTGTGTGACAATCATACAATTAATAAGAACATGAAGAACAAGCCAATATAATAATCATAAATACATAGAAATGGGTACATTTATAGAATCTCCCAAAACAAACACCAAATCATGAATACAAATACAAACCCCAAGTAAATTAACTACTCCGTAAAATTGATCCATGGGAAAAATTGAGTTAAATGCCACGAATCAAGGAAAATAAGAGAAATAAAAGAAAAGAAAAAGAGAAGGAAAAAAGAACTCTAGAGAGAGATAACTCTCTTCTTCCTTCCCACCAACTTGGAAAATAAATGTTACATTATGTCTACTTGGTTCACCCTAGAAGACTAAAGGCTTATATATATTGAAATAGGGAATTGGTGACTTCCCCCTCCCGGTGTCGCTAATAAATCATGGGAGATCCACTAATTAAACAGAGAGGAGGATGTTTCTAGGATCAAATATGGAAATTTATATTGTTGCTCCCGTTCCTACTACTATGCTACCTATGGGGTAGATAGTGGCAAGACCGGGGTCGTCCACAGAGATGCTAGGAATCTAAAAGTTAACTAAAAACAACCGCGAATGGGTCGTCAATCCGATCACGTATCCGGAATAACTTTTTTTGTGCTAAAAATGGATTTCCAAAGGGTGGGGGGTTTCCAACAACTATTATCATTCAAATCACAAGATAATAAACTATGTAAACTAGCACTTGGGGAGTATTTGCGTAGCATGATTAATGTTGTTTCGATCCTCAATTCCATCACATATAAGAACTACATGCATATTCTAGTGTTTAAGACACGTGATGTGGTCGGTGGTCAACATTTTTCCATACCTGTCACATAGGGTGCACACGTAATCTTCCATCGGCCCGTCTCCGTAATTAGGGGAGTGCAACAATAAGCCTGCCTGCTGTGCAGATCTAAATCTCCCCCGTATGATAACGTCCAGGCATTATACCACAAATGTTTCTCCCCAGGCCTAAAAAGTAAATGGGAGAGGGGTGAAGAGCCTTATCGATGGCTCTAGGGTTGCGAAAAGGCTAACCCTAGTTTGCTGCTAACTCTATCTCTATTTGAAACTCTTCAGGCCAATTTACTGGCTAAGACTAGTAGTGTATAGTCAATCGTAACGTTGACTAGGTAACCCATATGCACACACTCATACAATTCTGGCCTATCGTTACCCCAAGAAAATCTAGATAAGAAACCTATAATTCAGGATTTAGATAAGAAAACCAACAACTATCATCTAAACCATTTGTAATGTAAACCTAACTAAACTAGCAATTAACAAAAAAAAAGATAATAAATGTGTCAAATGCATTGGTTAACACATGCATAAAGGTGCACATTAATTGGGCCTTGAAAAAGGCCCAACATTGGCCAACAATCCTAGCAACCGCAATTGACACGGGTTGTGCAAAATTGTACATACTATGCCATCTAGTTAGCCTTGTGTTGATACGAGCTGCATGCCCTGGCACAAGCCTTGTAGCTTGATATTTCTATATTATACAATGATTTTGGGATCATTTGTACTCATTTTGGTATGCTTTTGTGCTTTGGATACTTCATTTTACCTTGAAATTTTATTACTAGAGTTAAGAGCAACTTTATCGCTCTTATCACTTTTAATAAGAATTTTGTGAGACAAGGTAATGGTTTGAAGATTTGAAGACCATGAAGATTACATTTGAAGACAATGAAGACCTTGAAGACCCGAAGAAGGGAAGAGGAGACAACTACACTTAGACCAAAACGAAGACAACATGTGAGGGCAGCTTACTCTGCCCGTCGCGAGTCGCGACGCATGTGTTGCGAGTCTCGATAGCCCTCTGCCTAGATCTAATTTTTGGAATTTTTGTACTATAAACACTCTCTTATCTCCTCACTTTTCCAGCAACCCTTCTTCAATTCTACAGCCATTAAACCTTAGTTTTCTACCATTTTCATCTTGATTTTATGTTTAAATTGCTATTGTTGTTTGGTATGGATTCTAGTAGCTAAACTTAGTCTTGCGAGCAAATGATTAAGGCTTACAAGCCCATGTTTTGAGAACTTTGTATGAATCTATTTAATGATTCGCTATTGTGTATTTATTGTGCTTTAATTTGGTTGTTGAATACATTAATGATATTGGAAGTTTGAGTATATGAATTGCTTGTATGATTACGTGTTAGGGTTTGGAGAAAGTAGCTAATTCTCCTTTCTTTTGATATGAAATTCAAAGACATGAATTATAGTTTCTAATATGGTTGATGATTTGATGAATGCTAGATAAATGTGATAATGTCGAATTCTTTATCATGTTTGTTTCAGGTAGCAAATAGGAGAAGTTATGAACGTTGAACGTTCTTGATTAATCTTGTGTAAATTCATGAATTGGTTCAATGCTTATACATGGTGCAGTGTTTATAAGTGTTACCAAGTTTGTTGATTCTTTATACTTAATGCCATTAATGAGATACTTTTAGGCGTTGATCGACTAAATGAGTCATTAGTGAGGTTGAGCAAGAGATGCCGAATTCACTCTTGTAAACTACTATCAAAGAAGGATAGAAGATTTATCTTTACAACAAGTTGTAAAAGTATTGAATAGGTTGTACGTTCGATGATAGATGAGAGGTTTGGAGGTAGAAATCAATTGTGCCCAAGGTCCCGTAATTTGTGTTTAAAATCTTCTTAGTAGTTGTTGCTTATTTAGTAGATTTACATTGCTTGCTAGTTTAACTTGTCTTTAAATTGATAACTTAGGAAGAACCAACCAAAACCCCTCCTCTTTACATGATTTTATATATGTGCATATCTATATCTAGTGTAATATTTACCCTTATATGTGTAAATGCTTAGAAAAATCACTTTTCTCCGTGGATGACCCCGATTTTCCATTATCTAGTTAGTTGTAGTTAAGAGCACTTTAAGGCTTAACAATAGTAAATTTGAAAGGAACATCGACGACCTCCCTAGCCTCATGCTGACACGAGTCGGCTGGTTCGACACCGGCCATGTAGCCTCGTGCTGACACGGGCCCTATCGGCCAACATGAAATATTGGCTGGTGTCCCATTTTGAACTTTTGATCGTGCGCTCCGTGTCATTTGGCACGAGCCGTAGGCTGGAAGCATTTCTTGATTAGTTAAACGAAAGGCCGTATGGTTCTTCGCACCTCATGGGTTGATCTTCTCATTTTTGGAGTTGAAACGACATAGACTGTGTAACACGGCACGGTCCGTGTCCATACTTTTCCTCACAAAGGATTGAGGCGATATAAGTCGTATTGCACTAAACGACTCGTGCCAAGGGGCTGTGGCATGACTGTGCTGGCCAAAACATATCCTGCTGGGAAAAATGGCTTGTGGTGGGAGGTTTGGTTCATGCTGTAAGGACTTGTCACGAGGCTATGCCTCGTGCTGGAGGTCCCTGGCACGAGGCTGACCAGTCCTTCTCTTTCCTAAATTTGTTTGCACCACTATTGATGAACCGCTTATCCAATTTGAGAGTTCTTGCAGTCGATTTTATAGTGCTCGGGAAGAAAAATCCAATGGTTTAACCCATGAATGCTGATTATTCTTAGATAATTCCCAAAAAACTCTTTACAACTCTCGGATCTCAAGTCCTACGCTCTTTTGTCTTCCTTTTTTGACCCTTCTATCTTCTACCATGTTTTGATTCAGATCCAATGACCTTTGACCCAGATTCTTGTCTCGCGAGATTTTTATGACCCGAAATCATTAATTCCCTATTTATTTATGCCCAACCCCCCTCTCCCTCCAAACTGAAGTATTTGCACTCAATTCCCTCTTTATGCTCTCATACTTTCTTTAACTATATATTGGAACTCTATCTCCAATTAAACTTGTTTATTGCACATTAATCTTTGGTCTCACTATGAGACGGCCTTATACAAGACTTTGTCTTTGTTCCGACTGGTACCCGATATAATTAAATATTTTTAACTTACAATTATGTTAAATTCAATAAGAAAATAGTCATTAAAAGTATGTCAAAATAGTTTTGACATAAGTTAGAAAGTATGTCAAATTCAATAAGAAAATAATTAAAATGATACCCATTTAAAAACAATTTAGCTCCGAATTTGTCATTAAAAGTATCCATTTGTAATTTATGTGCCAAAAAAGTTCCATTAACCAAAAAATAATGCTAATTGAAATCAAAATAGTACTAAGATATATTCACTTTCAATTTAATTTTTTTTTAAATATATGAATGAGAAGGGACAAATGTACAATTGGAGTATAAAACTGGTGAATTTGAATTAAAAATAGATAACTTCTTGCTGTAGTAATGAACAAAGCAGAACAAGTTGGATCATATTTGCAGGGAAGCGGTCTCGCCTTTTTCATCGTCTCCTTGAGCTCCACCAAACTCCTCCGTCTCCAGCTCCTCTACACCTCTAAACTAATAAGTTTGCGATAAGGCATAAATTGTATGAAGATAGAAACATTCACTTAATTGGTGTAGAAAATAATCATGTAATGTTGTAATTGAATTCACCTAAGTAAATAAGGAAAAAGATACCAATCTAAATACAATTAATATACATAGAATATTATAATTCATCAATACTTCTCCTCAAGTTGCAGCAACTTGTCAAGTAGTAGGTGAAATTGGTTACGTCCAAGAGATTTCGTGAACAAATCCGCAGGTTGATCAGAAGTGCGGATATGATGAGGTACAATAGTACCAGACAGTACCAAGTCTATGACAAAATTACAATCAATCTCTATGTGTTTCGTACGCTCAGGAAAGACAGAATTAACAACAATATGAAGAGCAGATTGGCTGTCACAAAACACACTAAAAAAGTTCAGTAGTGACACATTTTTTGTTAAGGTTAAGGAAGTGTCACCGTTTTTAATTCAACTCCGCACGTCACTAAAATTTAGTGACATGTATACATGTCACTAAATCAATTGTTACATCGATTCATGTCACAATATTTAGTGACACTTATAAATATCAGAAAATTTATGACATCATGATGTACAAGATTAAATTATTACTTAATTTCTGGGGGCGGGGG
>JAULKM010000006.1:12317545-12340582 GCA_032355605.1 Rubia tinctorum | reverse complement strand
TCACAGAAATCTTGCCAGCACTTCTCAACAAGAGACAAGAAAACCATCAAATCTTCACTCTGGCCAACTAAAGATTGTAAAGCTGCAGATACATGTGCTTCACATTCCTTTTCAATTCGTTGATATAGATTTCCCCCCATCTTGTGCATACACAAGTTATTTACTGCCTAAAATCAAAAGATTCAGTCATGAAAATTAAAGAGATACTTATTCCAAACAAAGTTCACTATAGCCTTTCCCTAAATATACCTGATATAATTTCTCAGAATCGCAGGGATCTGGCCGCTTCAAGAATATGGCATTAGTAGCTGATTTTAGTATTGCCCATGTGGTTTCTTCAAAATTTGGAGGCAGCTTTGGTTTATCTACAACCCGGGAAAAGTTAGCAGACAGCGGACAATAAACTTTTAGCTTAACATGAAGCTTATCTTCTAAAGAAAAAGAAGACAAAATCACAAAGTATCTTTCCGCAAATAACTCACAACATATAAACACCTAGACATATCTGAAGACAATCCTTGCAACTGCATCAGTACATATGATTATATGAAATCTCTACATATATACACAAAATACATCAAGGACTTTTATCACTAACATGTAAACATCTAAACATCTCTGCAGACAATCCCTATAACTGCATCAGTACATATGATTATATGAAATCTCTACATATAATAAACAATGCACCAAAGATTTTTATCACTAACCAAAGATGAATAAAAAACTGCATGGAAAATATCTAGAACTGATGCCCTAGCAATTCACCCAGCAGTAACAAAATCAACTTTATAGCATATAAAAGAGGAAAACCGTAGATGCTCAGTCATAAATTACACCCACCAACATTTTTACTGGTCTCTAACAATCAACGAGTTTCCTGGTGAACAGTTACAATCAAAAGGACCTTTAACATTCTAACTAATTTCTCGTCTATTCCTTATTTCTCTAAAGACCGAGCAATCGCCTGTCATTCAGCTGGTAAAAGTTCTCATTTCGTAAACATATAAAATGATATTGATATGAAGAAATATCTATAAGGAAATAATAATTTTGGTATGAAAAACTGGAGAGAAATACATAAACCAATGATTGTTAAAAGGCAGCAACCACAGAATCACAAAGCTAAAACCTTCACAGAGATTAGTAAAAATGTATTTCAATAAGCTTATTTTTGTCCTGGACATGCATTGGTGTCAAGATAGTAAAGTCATGCCCGTAAGTACAGAATCCCCATTACAAATGGGTTAACAAAAATTAGAATAGAAACATATTTTTATAAAACTTATTGTTTTCTCTGTACATGCAGAGGGTTTCATGACTAGTGAGACGTGTCTGGTTACCTTCTCCATCAATTATAGTATGAACACCAGTAACGATGACTAGGTATTGATATAATCATATTCTCTTGCTTCTCATATTTCAACATCCATTCTCTTGACCATGAATTATGCCAAGAAAATGTTTGAACAGATTAACCAACAGAATTTGCATACAGAGCTGTCATTATGTAATCATTATAAACTTAAAAAACTGAAAAAAAGATTAAAAGGCAGGAAAAGAACCCATTGGAAATAAGCTCCGACTCCGTAAGAAAACATAGACTGAACCAAAAGTATTAGCGACAAATAGAAAACTGTCTTCCAACAAGAGCTGTAGAGCTGTAAAATGCATGTTAAGTTATTATCTTCATCAGAAGACCAACATAAAAATTTCTTCCTCACCCACTTTCTCAAGAGGCAGCAGCACAGAACTTCAAAGGTAAATATGTGATCTATCTAAATATTCTAGTAGCGGGCTTGTGAAGGCCAACATGGCTGTTAAGTCCATGTGCGTAATGCCAATGAATTTTAAAATGGGACAATGGTGGTGGGGAGGGAGAATAAAGGTAAAACAGATAGAGTAGGAGAGCTATAAACAAATATATGCTCGAATTTCTGCTGATTGCTAATATACAGAAAACAAGAGATGGCCCTATTTACAGCCTGCAACATGACCTAATAATAAAGAGTCCTACTGTTGACCATAGTATTTTATTCCTTCAAAAAAAAACCTAATTACAAAGCTAAGAGAATAATACTTATGACATTGGACAACTTCTAAGACTGATGAAAAAAACTTATTTACCAAATTGAAGTACCTGATAATCATACCGCTCATGAAAATTTCTTCCCAGTAAGCCTTCTCCTATTTCCCACGCCCAACAAGCACCATTATTACTATTATTAGTTTGTTTTTATTTCTCAAATATTATATTTTGCATCATACGCTTTGCTCTTGCTGATATTTCAGACCCAGAGGATAAAAAGGAAAGTATATATCCTTTTCCAGACTCCAGAACCTAAACCAGTTGAAATATTGCATACATAAGTCCAATGTACGGTTGGCATACGTCCAATAAGTCAGATATATCAGCTAAGCATCACTTAAACTCACTATAAAAAGTGACAGTGGTATTAGCCTAATTGTATCATTATCACATAAATCTAAGGCAAACACAATTTGAAGGTGACTACAAACTACATGAAGGGAAAAGAAGGAATTTTATGGTGGAAGGCCAAGAGGATAACAATAGAGAAAATGGCCATGTTCTACAAGTTCAACATCATTTCAACTCTGAAGAATAGCTGCTATGCAATGGCAAAAACTATGATTATATTAAATTGATCATATCTTGCAATCATATTCTCAAGACAAATATGATGTGCACTCTGTTTTTTCGAACAGTTTATTTCCAAATGACTTCAGGAGCATCCATATCCTCCATCTGATGTTATCACATACACATGTCCAAACCTTCTCAACAAAGTCTACAGATTGATATAAAAGCATTTATTGATCGAACTCTCATTCTCTTGTCCCTGATCAAAGTAACAAACTTCTTATCATTGCCCATTATGTAAATTATTACCATCATTCAAATCTCAAAAATACAGTATATCTACAAATGAAAGCTGCTAATGGATGAGAAGAGGAGTTATGCTAGCTCAAGTCCGGCAGCATTCTCAAGATTATCTATCATTCTTAGGTCATCCAATTGCTTCTGTTCCGGACTTTCTGGTGAGTAACTGAAACTAATTTGAACTCTAGCTATAAAGGAATGCATAGAGGGGGGAGGCAAAACCATCAACTCAATTCATTTCAAATTCAAACTATCCGAATCTACGAGCAACCTTAATAATATAAGTGACAAGCTACTCCAGCTGTTGAAACCCTAGATATGCAATCAGTTCCCTACCCAATTTCAGCTGAAAGAGCGCACTGGTCACTCCTGTTAGTAAAGAGATGTTCAGTTCACTGATAAAAACCCTAACTTTCCACACCAACAGGCAAATACTAGATCGTGTTGGCCTTTACTTATGGGGTTGCATTCCTAAGTATTTCATAATTGATCAGCCAAAACCCTAGTAGTAGTAGGCATCCCCACAGTCCAAGCCCCAATGAGATTCGAACAAATCATACCAAAAATTACACCCTTTCAACAACAAAAAATTAATCAAAGCTAAGAAGAAAGAAAAATAAAATAAAAGACCTTTAATCAACTTGATGACAAGCTTCTTCTGTGGCGGGGGAGGAGTAATGTTTTTCCGAGACAAATTAGCAGCGCAGGAGGCTCGTGATAAAACATTGCTGCTAAAAGAGGTGGGACTATTAGGGTCCAAAACGACATCTCCGGAGAGATTAGTGGGATCTTCTTCATCCACGTCGATCATTGAGGTGGAATTGAAATTAGAAGTGTCGTGAGAGTAAGCAACAGCTTGCGACTTGGCCTTTTTCATTGCCGGGAGGGGTGAAGATGGAGCCGCGCCGCCGTGGATAGAGGAGGTAAAAGGGGATGGGGACCTATGAGAGTTGGTGGCGGTGATGCTGATGCCGGAAGGATTAGACATACAAATGTAAGAATAAAGAAAATTTATGAATAGAGGAAAAGTTTTTATCTTTCGGAGCTCATTTGGGCTTTTATACATCTCTCTCCAGGACGAAAGAGGAAAGGGACTCCATCTAAACTTTCGCTCTATGAAACAATGGCTGCGGTATGTTTGTTAAAAAATTTGAAAAAAATTTCGATTCTATTTTATGTTACTTTATTACAATGTCTACCTGTTAGATTTACTTATGTATCTTTATAAAAATGTGATAAGGTTGGTGAGAGTATTTAGTTTGTCAGCGAGCGAGTTATGAAATTCTCAAAGGAAGACGGTTCGCTTCTGGAAAAATATCATGTCAGTGAGGAGAAGTGCGCAGCTATAAAGGTCTCTCTCGAATCTGTTGATGAACGTGCACGGATTGCTGAGGAGCGTGCAAAGGCTGCTGAGGAGGAAGCCAAGAAGCTTCGTTCCGAGCTGGAGGAGATGCGGACTAGCGGACCTGCTTCGCCTAGATACCCCCAAATTTGTGTCGATCGACTCGTTAAAACGAAGTCTTTCTTCAATTTATTTGAGGAGGTGTCTAGCTCCGCTCGCAACGTTGGTTATTGCAAAGCTCTAGCTGAACTTCGAGAGTGGAACCCTACTTTGAAAGCTAACAAGTTGCCTTCACTGGCTAAGTCTGAGTCAGTACTCTAGAGGAACAGAAGGCAACGCTGAACAATGGCTTCATCAGTTTGATTTCTGATGGTGGTCATCCTTATGCACTTCTATCATACCTCGTCGGTCTTCCTTCTTTTCCCACTGTGTCTGAGTTGCAGAAGTGTGAAATTGATTATCTTGACGGTCTCCTATTCTCCTATTGTAATCCTAAGTCCTCCTCTGACCCCGAGGCCAATGCAAGCATAGAGGTTTCTGCTCATCATGCGAACAAGGAGGACTCCGCTCTTCTTGTCCAGCATTCGACTGTCACTCCTTCTAATGTTAGTTGATTCCAGTTTTGTGAATTTTGAGTCAAATTTTATTTGTAATCCATAACAATACTCCTATGTATGTTTGTAATATTTTGTGTATTAACTTAGTATCGCTATTCTAATTTTGCAATTTCTCATCATATTTATTTATATGCACGGTTTTGATATTTTGGTCAACCATAAGTTTTTGAAACTTTGGGATCTAATGTTTTTTTCCTGGTCATCCTGGGTTTATAACTTCTCATTCATCTTGCCCTATTATGTTGGGTGAAGCTACTCAATCTCTATTCACGGAATATCTTGAGCTTATTTTAGCTGATCATTTCTCTAATTTGGAATCCATTCCATCATGTCTTGGATGGAAAATTCCTACTTCTTCATCATCTCCATCTCCTTATGTGGCATGCGCTTGTAGAAAGTTTGTACCTGAAGGTTATAGCATTGAATCTTTGGACAAGGATATAGTTCATAGTTTAGTATATCTTGAATCTTTCGGCATATACATGTGTTTACCCAATCTTCTTAGTCGTGTTCAGGAATGGGAGCTACTGTTAGGATTTTGTCTGAAGTATATGCTACTTAGTATCAACGATCTGGAAGTTGGATGGAAGAAGACTCTAAAGGACACACAAGACTGTTCGTGAATTGAAAGAATTTTGGGCTGAACAAAACAACCTTGTTCAGCGCCAACAATTGAGTATGGTTAGAATGCTTGGTCAGCAAGAAGAGGCTAAGAATTTTGCTGCAAGCAATGCCTGCGAAACTCATCAAAAGACCTTGATATATTGATAAGCAATGTTCTCACATTGATGATTTATTGGAGCGATTGAAGAAAAAACAGAATAAGTGTGATTATCTTTCTTCTTCGTCAGCTGGGTGGCAAAGTAGGTTTGATGAAAAGTTCACTATAAATACCTATCTACGTAGTGAGAATGACCACCTTCGTTCTGAGTGTAATCGTTTTGACTCAAGTGTGCACCAGCTTGAACAAGCTTGTGTTGATTACAATGATAAGTTTCAGGCCCTTCCATCATTATCTCGTGGTTCCACTGGCCGTGGAGATTTGACTATGAGTATTGGCGGGCAGATAATTAATTTTTCTGATCTGTTAGGTCGCATATTCACCGACTAGAGGACGGAGTACAAAACTTGAAGGCTACGAACAAGAATTATCAAGACATTGTTGATGTTATGAGTATGCAGCTTGACCGCGAGGAATTCATCCCTAGAACTGATCTTAAGGCTACTATGCGAGGTATCTCGGTCATATGGAATGAATGGTTCAAACACGGCATCCTGCCTACTTGTACATGAACTGACGGTATGATCATATTCTAGATGAGGAGCGTGAGGCTAATCAATCTCATCGTTGTGGCGGTTCTTCATCTTCTAGATCATCTCGCGCATCAAGGCTTAGATAGTTTTTAATTTTATTAGATTTCTAGTTTGTTTTTTGGAGTGTTTCAAGTAGTACTCCTATGTTATATTGATTTGCATTTTGGTATCTTGTTTGTTTGCTGTCGATTAATATAAAATTTTGCCTCTTGCATTTGCACTTTTTTGTTTCTATATTTGTCTATAATGTCTATTTATTTCGTAATTAAGGTCATAAACCTTTACCGTGCCAAGCTGCGTGGTCTATTGTTTGCTTCTGTCGCTGTTTTTGTAGGCACGTTTACCTTTTTTACAAGATCCATGGCTTGCAAAATGAAGAGTTTGTATTGTGCAAACCTGCAAAATCTATTGATGTCTTTGTAGGTATATCCACCTTTTTTTTGCAAAAGCTATGGCTTTCTTAGTTAGGTTTACGAAGTTTCAAGATCTATAGCTTGCAAAATTGAGAGTTTGTATTGTGCGAACTGCATGATCTATGGATTGCAAAACTAAGGTTGTGAAGTTGCTAGATCTATAGCTTGCAAAATCAAAAGGTTGTAGTGTGCAGACCGTGAGATCTGTTGCTTGCTTTTGTTGGTTTTCTTGACTTTGTCAATTGCCCTATGACATCTTTGTAGCTTACTGCGTCGTGATTGGTCATACTTAATTGTTCGCGACTACAGGACTTGATATCTAGTTTGCGATAAGCCACAGTTGGCTATTTTTCATAAGATGAAAGTAAAGAACATCAAAAGTGGTCTGCCTCAAAATATGCCTTTTGGTATTCATAATGTACGACTGCAATAATATCGCCTTCAAACTAAAAAAAGATTCAAACCTCGCCAATGATCATCTCATGACTTCTATATAATTGAATCTTCCCTATCCTCCATTTTGGATCTACACATAGAACTTTCTTAGGTTGATCACATGCCAAGTTTTGGGGATGCTGCTGCAATCCAATCTTTCAAACTGGTAGCAGTTGGATCGGTGCGCTTTCGTTATCTTATACGGACCTTCCCACTTTGGGCTTAGTTTTCCTTTTTCTTCTGTCAGGCTTGCTTTATTTTTCCACAGCACGAGATCACCACTTCAAAACTACGCCTCTTTGGCTTTGTTATTATATGCTCTGGTTATCTTTTCCTTGTACTTTGCATCTGTGATCGTTTCCTGTTGTCTTTTCTCTTCAAGTTCATCTAAGTTCAACCTCATCATTTTGGGTTTATCATCCTCCTTGTATTTGTCCACTCGAAGGCTTGAGCTCCCAATTTCTAATGGTATTACTGCCTCATGGACATAGACTAAACTTTATAGAGTTTCTCCAGTTGGTTATCGAACAGTTGTTCTGTACGACCATAACGTGTTGGGTATATTTTTTGAATTCCTTGAACTATGGCCCTCTTGGTTACCTCCACCTAACCATTTTCTTGAGGGTCAGCTACACACATGAACTTTTGTGCAATCCCTAACTTCCAGCACCATTCGGTAAAGGTCCCACTTGTGAATTGTGTATCATTATCTGCGACGATAGTTTGTGGCACCCCGAAGTGACAAACTATATTCTGCCAAACAAACTTTCTTGTTACTTCTACCATGAATCTTCCCAATGGCTTTACTTCTACCCATTTAGTGAAGTAGTCAATCGCCACAATTAGAAATCTTGCATTGTCGGCTCCCTTTCGAAAGGGACAACTAGGTTTTTTCCCCATTTATCGAATGACCAAGCTTCATATATTCCTGTTAAAGCAGCATGTGGTTTATGCAATACCAGTGCATTAATATGGGAGCTTTTTCACTTTAGCACGAAGTCATGCACATCGTTGAACATAGTTGACCAATAATCAACCTGCCCGTATTATCCTTTTTCATGATTTTTCTGAACCCTTGATGCGTTCCACATAATCCTTCATGCACTTCTTTCATGATTTTGCCTGCTTGCAATGGTCCTTCACACTTTATCCATAGAGATAGGAAACCTTTTTTTGTATAAGATTCCCCTTTCATAAACATAGTCGTGAGATCGTAATTCCAATTTTCTAGCATGTATCTTGTCTGTTGGCAGCTTTTCCATTGCAAAGTAATCTTTTAATGGTGTCATCCAGTTTACTTCTTCTATTTGGACCGTTGACACAGTTGTTATTACTGTACTTATTACTGGAATGAGCTCCACTTTCACGTCTTTGTTTCCTATCAACGAATCAAATCTAATTGTCCCCAATTTGCTCAAGGCGTCTGCCTTTGTGTTTTCACTTCTTGGTACATGTTGAACATCGAAGTATTCGAGTTGAGCAATGAGCTGACAAACTCTTATTAGATACTTTATCAACTGCTCTTCTCACACTTCGTAGTCTCCCCATACTTGTTGGACTACTATTTGTGAATCGTTAAAAAAACTTAATACTTTTGACCTTCATCCTGATAGTAAGGTCTAAGCCACATATTAGTGCTTCATATTCAGCTTCATGTTTGGCAAGTGGAAAGTCGAAGCGAAGTGAATATCTCTGCTCCCCCCCACTCTTCTGGATTGACCAATAGCAGTCCTGCGCTACAACCTTCTTTGTTGGACGCTCCATCAATGAACAGTTTTTACGCGATGTCTCCCCACTTAGATTTTCATTTGTAGATTCCAAGATTTTGTTGCATATTTTCCTCTCGTGCATCTGCACTTGTCATCCCCGCAATGAAATCTGCTAAAGTTTGAGCCTTTATTGCAGTTCGCGGTTGGAACTAGATCTCATATTTCCCCAATTCAAGATCCCCCTTGGTCATTCTACCAGATGATCCAGGCTTGCTTAGAATATTCTTGATTGGCTAGTTAGTATAGACGATGATGCTATGACTCTGGAAATAAGTTCGCAATCTCCTTCCTAAATAAACCAAAGTTAGAGTTAACCTTTCAACCGGCAAGTATGCCCTCTCTGCACTTTGCAGTATTCTACTAATGTAGTATACTGGTACTTTTTTTTGCCTTCTTGATGCACCAAAATTGAGCTTACTGCGTTTATTGAAACTGCCAGGTATAGATATTAGGTTTCTCCAAGGATTGGTGACTTCAATTTCGGCAATGCTTGAAGATGTTCCTTTAATGACTCATACACTTTCTGACTTTCGTCTCTCCAGCTGAATTTTTTGACCTTCATAAGAACTTCAAAGAGTGGGAAATGTTTTTCAGCTGCCTTTGATACAAATCTACTAAGAAATGCCAACGATCCCGTTAATATATGCATTTCATTAACTGTTCGTGGTTAAGGAAGGTCAACTATCGCTTATATTTTTTCAAGGTCATCCTCAATCCCCTTAGAGGATACCTTGTATCCAAATAATTTTCCTGCACCTACTCTGATTATGTATTTCTTGGGATTAAGCTTCATACCAATCGCACTTAGCGTACCTAAAGTTTCTTTGAAGTCTTACGCGAAGTCGAATATCCTTTTGCTCTTGATAACCATGTTGTCAACATATGCTTCCACATTTCATCCTATTTGATTTCGGAATGCATTGTTGACTACTCTCTGATATGTTGCTTCTGCATTTTTTAGGCCAAATGACATCTTCACATAGCAAAATACTCTGAAGCTTGTTATGAAGGCTATTTTTTTGTGTCTTCTGGATTCATCATTATTTGGTGATGTCCCTTATACACAACCAAGAAAGCTAGAAATTTGTAACCTAATATCGCTTCTACTAGTTGATCAATTTCAGGCAAAGGATAACAGTCTTATGGGTAAGACTTATTTAGATCAGTGAAGTTATTACACATTCTTCATCCTACATCTACATTTTTTACCATCACTGGGTTTGGTAACCATTTTGGGTAGATTACCTCCTTTAAAATATCAGCCTGAAGTAATGTTGTAACTTCCTCTTCGATTGCTTTTTGTCTGTCACTAGCAAAACTTCGTTGTTTTTGCTTGACTGGTTTGACCAAAACACTAATGTTTAGAGAATGGGTAGCAATTCTTGGGTCGACTCCTCCATTGTTCTGTACATTCCATGCGAATGTATCTTTGTGACTTTGCAATACTTTTATAACCTTTTCTTTCTCTTGGTTTGGAAAATGCTTTCCTATTTTGACACACTTATTAGTGTCTTCATCATCCAAAGTAACAACCTTAGTTTCTGTTCCCATATCTATTGGAGGCTCCGATTTCCTGAGCAAACCACTATCTGAGATAGTGCTAACCATTTTTGTCTACTCCAAAATTCTTCATGCTTTCATCGCAATAACTATGCATTGTCTGGCTATTTGTTGGTTTCCCCTTATTTTTGCGATTCCTGCTGGAGTCGGGAACTTCATTGCTAAATGGTATAGGGACCATATCACCTTTGTTGTATTCATCCAGGGCCTACCAATAATGACATTAAATGGACTTGGTGCATCCATGACCAAGAAGTCGCACATGATCGTAAAATTTATATGTTACCCAAATGTGTCTCCGCTCGCCCTGTAAATCCAACAAGAGAAGATGTGAACTTCTTTAGATCAGTTTGCTTGAACCTCAACTTATCAAAGCAATCAAAAAATAAGATTTTGACTGCGCTCCCATCATCCACGAACACTCTATGAACCGTGGCATTTCTAATCTTAGCGATAATGACCATAGGGTAACTATGAGGTGAAGTGTTGGGAACTGCATCATTTATGCTAAATGTGATTGCCTCGTCCGAAATCTCTTATCAGCAGGCTGTTGTGGTGGAGAATACCTGGCCTTGGCTTTCCAGGAACTATTAGATAGATACTTAGTTGATCCACGTATCGATAGGATTATTTATGGTAACACAATCGCTATGTTTTCTTCATAATCAACTGCCGCTGTCATTATCTGGTTCTTTCTCTGTGTGTTTTCCATGCCTTGGTTTTTTCCATGGAGCTCCCTGCTTTGTTAGCTTCATTGTACCGGCTTCCTCTATCTTCTTTCTTGTACTGGCTTAGATAGTCATTCCTCAAATTCTCCTCTATTTGTCTTCTCAAGTATGTGCAATATGTTATGTCATGTTCATGGTCCTTGTGGAAGGAAAAATAGTATTCTCTGGATCTCTTGTCTGGAGGCGCTACCATTGGTGCATGTTCACGAAATAACTCTCTGTTCGCTTGCCATATTTCTTTTTGCGGCTTCTTTAAAGGAGTTTCTTGAAATGGTGTGACCTGCACTCCTGATTCTCATCCTTTGAAAGGGATATTCCATTTCATTTTCTTTACAAAACCTCTCTATGAATCCTCCATTATTCTCTTTTCACCTTGCTCCCGCTCTATCTTGCGGTTATTTTCTTCTTCAGTTTGCAAACACCGTTCAATCCTTTTTTTTGCGATTCCTTAGGGTTTTTAGGCATGTTATTCATGAGCTCCTTGTGAAATTTTCCTTTTCTCATACCTCTAGTAAATGCACCCAACGAAGATTGTAATGACAGGTTGCGAACCTGCAAGCTTTCAGTGATGAACCTATTATGATATTCTACTAGACTTTCATCACTTCTCTGAGCTACGTTGTTTAGGTCCGCTATTGTTTTGGTAAACTTCTGCTTCTGATAGAACCGTCTTAAAAATAAATCTGACAACTGTGCCCAAGACTTAATACTTCTGTTTGGTAAGTCTTCGTACCATGTAATCGTTGTTCCCGATAAGAAGCTATGGAAATCCTTGCATACTAACTCAATTTCCGCATCGCAAAATCTCATTCTGTTGCAATCGGAATGCAGGAATTCCTTGGGTCTGTTGTCCCATCATATATCTTAACATGCAAAGGTAGCTTGAAGTCCTTTGGCATCTTGAAATCGCGAAGGTACAATGCCAACAGTGACTTAACTGCATCATCGTCCACCACTATATCCCTTAACTCATCTTCGTAATTAAGGATCTCATGCTTTTGACTTATATTTTTACTTATTTTTGGGGATTCGGCTTGGTAGTGGCTTAGAACTTATTGTACAGATGTTCTCTATTGGCTTCTTTGAAAGTTACGAAAGCTCTTATCTCCTTTTCTTGATTTACGTTAGGAGATTCTGCTTCCTCTTCATCATCCTCTGTATCTTCCTTCTTGTGCTCCTGCTCTTTACTAGGGAGATGTGCTTGATCTTGGCTGGGATGCATAATTTTATTGCGTCCAGCTGTTCGTTCTTGTGTATGGTGATTCTGGATTCTTTAACTTCTAGTGAGCACCATTGTTTACCTTGAAGGGAATGAAGGACTAATTTTTTTTAGCCCCCACAGAGGGCGCCAATGATGTGGCATTCCTGATCAAGCAAAGCAACTATTTTTCACTGTGTATCGTCTCTTCCTGCAAAACAGATCCCGAAAGTGATTCCGAGGAAAATGCTCAACGATTAAGGCAGTTATCCCCTTCAGAGAATCATAATTTCTCCGTTTATCTTTACTTACCTGAGCTAGTATTGCTCTCCTTGTATTTATAGCTGATCGTAGTCATGGCTCCGCATTACTAGGGTTTAAGATCATGGTTACTCCACTTTCGGTTCATGGCTAAGTGCTGGTCTTAATTCCTTCTGTCTCGGTTTATGGTTGAATCCACTTGGTCATGATTTAGCCATTATATGTTAATGGTTGACTTGAACATTGTACACTTTATCTTTATTCATTTGCAGTTGAAGATTGGGTTGGGCCTGAAGGCCTCTAGCCTTTAGTTCTTGGGCTAGATATGCACCACAAGAAAACCAAATACATGGAAGTTCGTGTATATAGGAACCCAACCATTAATAACTTCATATGATGATCGTTCACCAAGAACAGAAGTGCGCAGCTGAATTATGGTATAAGCAGCAGCAGCAAAGGCGTAAGGCCAGTGGGAAAGAGAGACATGAGAGTGGTATAACTAAACAAGCCTATCTTAGCAATGTGATGGTGCTTGCGCTTAGCCTGAGAGTTCTACTCAGGAGTATACGGGCAAGAAATATGATGGTAAATGCCCTTTTGTCTGAAATTTAGAGTGTAAGCGACCATTTACGAACACAGTCCTCCCATCACTCTAAAACAACTTAAGTGGAAGAGAACTAGTTCTCAACAAAAGCCTCAAATTGGAGATAGACATCCCAAAAATTAGATTTTCGGTGCAGTGGGGTAAAACCAAGAGAGTCGGGAATGATCATCAAGAAAAATTGCATATTAGGATAAACTATCAACATAAACAATAGGAGAGGATCCCCATAAGTCACAATGAACTAGATTAAGTACCCTAGCAGTACGTTTATCATTTGTATACAAAAATAAATGCATCCTTTTAGCCTTTTTAGGCGCATCACAAATGGTAGGTTTAGGCCAAACCAATCAGACAGATAAAGATCCAGAAGCACGCAAACTATAAATAATGGAATTTGGCATATGACAAAGTCTAGCATGCCAAGTTTCAAAAGATGCACACGACTTATTGGATTCCACGGTAGATAATAAAGCAGATGTTCCATAGTCCAAAACATAAAGCCTATCTTCAATATGACCATGATCCAAGGTTTCCTAGGTGATTTTATACCAAATAATAAATGAGTGATTATCAAAGAAAACAACACAGTTTAACTCCCGAATTCACTTGCTAATCGAAAGAAACTTTTAAGTTATATTGGACACAATAAGCACATCATAAAGAGACAGAGACTTAGAAATATGTGAATCACCAATATGAGTAATATGGAGTTGAGAACTATTACCAAAATAGAAGCGGGAAGAACCATTATAAGATGTCACGTGATCAAGAGCAGTGAGGGACGATGTCATATGTTTTGTGGCGTCAGACTCTTCAATCCACTTGGAACCACAATGCTTAAATCTACGTGAATTGGAAAATGCCATAATTGCGGTGAATAATTGTTGCTAAAGATTCCATAAAATTGTGCAAAAGGGTTCAAGGCAGCGAGCAGTTCACGGTCAAGAAGAAATGAGCGAGCGTGTAATTAGTGAGTTTAATGCATAGGGGACCGTATTTGACATATACTGAAGACACAGGGACGCACGGGAGACAAAGGGGTGTGTGGATCTCACATGATAGAGGAAGATGCCGCAGAATACTGACTGAAGTTGCCGCGGAGCAAAGAGAGTGATGTTGGATATACTGGAGATGATTATCGGAACTGAGATTAATCACTGGAGATATGACACTACTGAGGGGATGCAGAGGTCCCTGTAGACGTCGACTACTGCTAAAGGCTGGAATTTCCGTGTAAAAAATAGAGAATCCACTGGGAAAATTGACAGGCTGAGAGGAAATTTTTACCGCGGAGAAGAAGTTGGTCACCTCAAGCTGAAGAAAACACTCAGTGAGCTGACCGAAAGTTGATCAGAGATAGGCCGAAAGTTGGCCAGAAAAAATAAAAAGAATTACACAGTGGGAAGAGCTGGGTCAAAATGGGAAAATAGAAAGAGAGAGGGGAAAGAGCTTCAGAACTTGCTCTGATATCATAAGAGACTAATTTCCCGCAGTGAGTTTGTTATTGATTAATGAGAATAAATAGAAGAATGCATCAGAGAGTCGTAAGGTGACTACAACTCTAAATCTAACAAACCCTAGTCCTCTATTTGACTAAGTATAACAGTTTTAATGTTCTCTAGCAACTACAACGGTGTGAAGAATAGTGGTTTTTTGTGATGTGCGACATATTTATAGAGTTGAGTTGAATTTTATTTGAGAAAATATCAGATCATGTTGATTGAAGATGTGATTTTCTTTCATTTTGATTAAGGAGTCCATTTAGGATTTCTTGTATTGTGATAGATATTTATACATATTATATTATTTGTTTTGGGTTATTTATAATTATAATTCTGATTTTAGGATGAATGTGCCAATATAGCCCTGCAATCTGAGAAAGTGTCAATTTAACCCTAACTTATTATTGTATGTGTCAATCTAACTTTAACTTTCAGAACAATTGTGCCGATATACCCAAAGTCTATCTTTCCGACGTTGACCGTTTAAATTCCGGCGAAGAGGAAAAATGGAAATGACTAAAATACTGTTGACCTAAAATATGAAAAATTTTGTGCCTGAAATCCCCTTAAAGATGTTTGACCCATTTATGTTAACCTCCCATTTTTTTCTTTAAACCCCTTTTTTTACTCTTTTATTTACTGTTTTATTCAAACCCGATTGTCTTGAATCCACGCTTTTCCTCCGCTGTGGACCTCGTTGAAGGCACCACAATTTTGCTGCCTTGAATTCTGCTCAACTCCGCTAGTTCGATTCTCAATCCGTTGTCCTTCCTTCGTCTCTCCGTGGTGGATAAACATTTTTTTTCTCCGTCGTAGGTAAACCCTAGGTCGGATTTGGGTCAAAAGGGGGAAATATGGGTTATTCCCCATGGGTTAAGGGTTGAAGGTACGCAATAACATTGATATTGATGTGGTTTTGATTGATAAAAAGTGGAAATATTTTTTTGTGGATAATCTGCAGGATGGATTCATCAAGTTGTAGTGCTAATAGAATTCCTTGGGAAAGTGTGGCTTGCCCTGAATGAGGCGTTGAAGCAACCATGTGTATGTCTAGGAGTTTGCAAATTCCGGTAGCAAACCGGTTGACTAAAATGTCAACATGGTCAAGAGTTATTTTGACACTTTTTGAGATTACACAGTTATATTGGCACTTTCAGTCCAAAGTCAGCATTATTTTAGCAATTTTCTCTTTTGTTTTTAATGCCTGATGCATCATGGATTATATATATTATTTAACAAACTTTTTGAGTATTATATAGTAACTTTTTTAGGGATTTGTTGCATTTGTAAATATATGATTGTTTCGTATTCTTTGTTTGTTTAAATATGTTCAAATTAAGAGTTGGGCCAAATATTCTTCACCACTTATCCAATCTGTCCTATCTCGGTTCAAATGGGAAAAAATGAATCCTCATCAGGTTAAATTGAAGTGTTTTTTATATTTGAAAATTTGGTTCAGCTCATGAAGGAGAGAGAGGGGGGGGAGAAGGAGAAAAAGGGGGAGAGAGGGGGAGGGGGAGGGGGAGGAGGAGGGAAGGAGGGGCAGGGGGAGGGGGGAAGTAGGGGCAGGGAGAGAGAGATGGGGAGAGAGTGAGGGGAGAAAGAGAGAGTGAGAGTTTGTGAGAGAGAAAGGTGGGGGTGGGAGGGGTATGATGGGTAGTTTGAGCTTAGATGCAAAGGATATAGGTAGCTCTTGAGATGGATTATTATCGAGATAACTGTCAGGCGGTGTAAAATTGGTGAATGTAGAGAAAGTCTTCTTGCATTTGATAACCATGGGCAACAAAATTTTCTTAAAAGAGAGTTTTAGGAAATACGGTATGTTCATAAACTTATTGACAGGTCAGAGATTATTTTGGAAAATGGGGTTCAGTTTGTTATTAATTAAAAATTGTGTTTAAATTAGAAATAATAATTTTATTTTAATTTTCATTATTTCTCTCCTGAACGATTTCTTCTTCCTCATTTTTAGTCTGCACTTTCTCTCTCATAGTTCTTATCTGCCTCTCTCGTTTTTCCTCTCGTTCTCCTCATCTTCTCCGCCTATTCTCCGCCTTGTTTCGCCACATTTCCTCCACTTCTTTGCCGCAACATATATCTACTTCTATTCCTCCTCTTCTTTGCGCTTGATTTCTGGTCATTTTCCAATGTTTTTTCCGACTCAATTTTTTGAGAAAATTCCTTGAAAATCACCACATCCGGTCAGATCATCAGATTTGTAGCTTTTTTTAATTATTATCTTCTGGTTCAGTATATTTTGTGATTCTGTTAATTTTTGTAGATATAAGTACTATTGTTTGATTTTTATGCGTTTTTTGTTTTCGATTGAATTTTTTTCTATATTTGTGCTAGGTTATGGGTCAGGCGAAGCGAATTGGCCGAGATGTTTTTGCTACAGCCGATGATTATTACTCAATTTTTGTTAGATTTGTCAAATTTGGTATATATGTTCTTTGTTTTGTTGAGCGTTAGATAGGCATCAGTTTCTAGTGTTTTGAGTTGTTATGTGTGTTTTCTGAGATCTGGTTTTGAATTGTCCTCTTGTTATTACAACAAACTTGTTGATTGTTTGTCTTGAATTACAAGGTGAATTCGTTTACTTATATGTTGCAGTTGTTATCCAGCGTGTACCTGTTAGTTGTACCATATTTGACCCTTTTTCATTCGTTGTTTATTGTTCGTTTTGAATTATGAGGTGCATCCGTTTACTTATAGGTTGCATCTATTAGTATTCAGTGTGTACTTATTAATTGTAAGTGTAAGCTTTTTTATTTTCATTTGTTTGTTTATTGTCCGTTTTGAATCAGGAATTGCAAATGTTTTCTTATATGTAGCATCCGTTAGTATCCAGTGCGTACTTGTTAGTTTTATTGTATTTGCCTTTGTTTTAAAATTTGTTTTGGTTGGTTGTTTTGAATTAGGAACTGCACCTATTTACTTATATATTGCATCTGTTAGTATCCACTGTGTACTTGTTAGTTTGATTGTGTTTGACTTTTATTTTTATTGTTGATTATCATTCGTTTTGAATAATAAACTGTACATGTTTGCTTATGTGTTACAACTGTTGCTTATGTGTTACAACTGTTAATATCCAATGTGTAAGACACTTTGCAGGAGTTTGAATTAAACTTAAGACGTTATAACTTTTAAGGAATTAGACAATATTGAATATTGGATTCCACAAGACGTTCCAATTGTTAGTTAATTTTATTTCACAAGATGACACTGAACTTGAAAATTCAAATGTGATCTCCTTTTGAAGATAAATAATTGATTAATTGTATTAGAGACTGTTAACTAATCTAGATAGGAATACTATTGTAACTGTAAGTTCCCTAATGGAAAATTTCTGTCAAGAGCACTTTATCTTCCATTTTGTTTAGATGTTAAGAGTCCCTCTCGTGTCAAGAGCACTTTATCTTTCATCCTCTTGAAACTAAATTTCATTCGTCTAAAATTAAAATTTGTTTGTGTATATCTTGTTGCAGAGCGAAGATCTCATTGCAAATTTTACCAAAAAATTAACCGGTTGTTTGAAGAGATCATCAGGGGAAAAGACGAATCAATCGGAGAAGGATTTGGTAGCTAGGAAGTTTGCAAATTGAAGAAGGAATAATTTGAAGAATTTATCGATCGAAGAAGGAAGAATGTTTGCATATCGATCGAAAAAGAAAAAAGAATGATGAATTTATGGTTGGTTCACAAAAGGAAGAAGGAAAAAGAAACAGAGTACTTTGAAGAAGGAGAAGAGAAGGGCTGAGTTTATAAGTTATAACCCTGTCCGTAATCCAATGGCCTAGCCCACAAATTTTTACACTTTTGTTAATTGCATATTGGTCTTTGGCTTTATGCACATGCCGTCTGTTAGAAAATCCACTGTTTATTAAAATCTTTATAAAGAATCGGATGTGTCGTCGAGTCGTCATCGTTGTACACGGTAACTATATGAAGAAGTTTTTTCTAGTTTCTCATCTGATATGGGTGAGAAAAATGTACTCTCACACCCACCCCTGAATCCTATTGTTGGGTCAATTGAGTATATTAGATTCCCTTCTTAAGAGTGAACGGTCTGGGGTAAAGTTCACAATTTTGACCTATGAGTGAATCCTGCCGTATAACAACATTTGGTAGACAATTGAGTTTCGTTTTATGGTTTTGTTTCCAAGGCTTGCTGTCACTGCAAGAACGGAGGAAATCCCCTGACTGGAAGTATTTTAACCAAGAACAATAACAGGACGGCTGAAGCAAGATAATAAGGCCCTCTGTGGAGGAAATGAATCCATTCGGAAGGTGACAGAATACTAATAGAAAATTGTATTCAAACAGCTGAGCATCATTCATGTACAACTACAGGTAAATGCACATGTGATGCTATCAAGATAGGGTACACTTTGAGAAATAATGTACTCTTTAGATAAGACTCTTCAGATCACATTAGCTTCAACATTTATTTTCTTAGCTTCTACTATGTCCATAGGGTGTTTAAGCTGTCCTACATCAACCAAATATAAATGTCAATCAGAAAATATTCAACGAGGATCATATACCATGCCATGATAACAATAACAAAGCACTTAACAGTGCAATGGGTATCAGTACAAAATTGCAGCGCACAACTAAGCTTTTATCACACAGTGAGGTCTGCTACATGGATCACCATATCCCACCATCAAATTAGGTCAAGGCACACTAGCTTCATTTATCTCAGTGTTGCAGAATATATATACTTGCACTAGAATGGAAACAATAAAGTCTAATGACACATAATTGCACAGATTGTGATTGTTGCCCAGGTAAAAAAGAGATGTTCACAGATCTATGACAAGCAGCTGACGAACAATATCAAGCATACATTTAACAAGAGAAGTGGGTGCACAGCCAAAATAAGGAAAGTACAAATATAAACTTCGTCAATGATGGTGAGATGAAGGTTTTTTTTTTTAAGTAGCAGATCATCCAAATTAATCACATAAGGCGTGCTGCAGACCAAAGAATAGAGGAGAGCCTGCAAAGTCATGAATCTTGGTTCCAGAAGTAAATTGAAGATGGAAAAAAAGGAAGAAAATTCAACTGGGTACCAATTGAGAAGCACTACATGGGCATACTCAAGGCAATATAACTGCACAACTTGAAAATAGTAGACAACAGTTTAAGATGAAGCCTCTGAATGAAATAGAAACTTAACTGTCGCTATTCACCCAACATGCATTTACATCATGACTTTGCAGTTGCATATCTTAAGTTTAAAAATAAACTAAATGGATCATCCCAACCCGATTCAGCCAATTGGATTAAAAATTCACAAAACCAAGTATTACATATAACAGGGTCAAGAAGGAAACACCACCTCAATTACACTTGATTTTATGTTAGGAAGGTCAAAGAGTTCTATGCTAACATATCTTTCCTTTATGCTAGGATCTACTGATTGCCTAAAAGCAATAATTATGCATTTTTTGTTGAATGGTGATGATCATTCCAAAAAAAACATTCTAATAAACATGGGATGATTAACGCTGAACTTTATTGCCAGGGAAATTATGTCCAAATCTATCATTTGAACCAGAAGGCAAAAACCATTGCCATAATAGATGATCAACAGAGACTGAAACTGACAGTTATACTTGTAAGCGAACTGTATTGCTTGGTCAAACAAAAAGAGGATGTTAATGTGTAGAGTTTATAATATATAAAAAAATGGTGACTACGAGAAAGTTAAAGAAAGAATATAGATGATAGGAAAGGTAAACTTTTACAAAATGTAGGCATGCATGTTTCCTAGAAAACATCTACTCCCCCGCCCCCCTAAGTTTGTCTATACTTCACTTTTTTACTATTCAAGGATGATTTTAAAATTTTGATATCTTAAATTACGTATAACCAAAAACTATATAAAAAATAGATATTCTAAAATTATGCATTTCGATGAATGTAGCAAGATCTCACACGACAATATCACATTTATATATCTATGTATTTTTACAATCTAAACAGCAACAACTATATAGCTGAATAATTAAGTAATTAAGATATACTTAAGGGGGCAGGGCGAGAACAAATTTAAAACTTTTAAAACAAGGCAGGAATGCAACGGAATATAGTCGTCCTCAATCACAATTAAAAATAGCTTGAAAACCTACTACTTTGTCTGTCTTGCAGGATCAATGAAGAAATGAAGCTAGAGATCTCCTAAACCCAATTATGCATTTTTGCTTGATGATGATGCGCATTCCCAAGAAAGACACTTAATAGGCTTCTAGGACGGAGGAGAATGAGAAGCAATTGTTGGCTGACATTTTGCAGATTGAGATTTTTAAGATACCTTAGTTTACCTTTGACATCATTTATGGATAAGATCACATGCAGATTGAAAACTTGGCACACAAGGAACTTGGCACATGCAGGTATAATTCAGCTTGTAAATAAAGTCTTGCTCAGTTTTAACTGGATATTCATCAAGTATTTTTCAAATCCCTGAGAGCATACATCAAGATGTGGTAAAGTTATGCAGGGATTTAATATCTAGAACAAACAGAAAGGGACTAGGAGCTTTATTCCTCTTGCATGGGATGTACTGTGTAGATCAAAACAGAATGGTAGAATTAGGTTGAGGGGTCCTTCAATTTGGAACTAGGGGCTATATATTTAAGCAGGATATCTTGTGAATAAATGGTTCCAAGCCTATTACTTGAAGGGGGGACCTTTGGAGAAATATAAGCCTACTGCCAATCATAGTTGGAGTTGGAAAAGTATTAATAGACAGAAGAAGAGGATGTTCCCACAATTGTCAAAATGTGAAGATCACAGGGCAAATTTAAGAGCTGACAATGTACTAAAAGGAAGCTAGTTAAAGGATCATGTGGCTGAACCGCTGTACTGGTCTGGCAGACTGGCACACCATAGTTTCTTTCTTTAGATGCTGTTTAAAGGAAGATTACCAACAGTTGACAGATTGCAAAATCTCGGAGTTTAGCTCAACCATCATTGTGCTATTTGTGTAAGCAAAAAGAAGAGATCGTAACCCATTTTATTTTATTACATTGTACTTGTGCAAAAGCACTATACAAGGGGTTAGGTTTAAAGGAGATTAATAACCTAAGATGAGGAGAATGCTCAAACAGTTGGTGATCAGAAAACCAATTTGGCAGCTGTTGCTATAACTACAGGAATTTATCATTTCTGGAGGGAATGGAACGGCAGAATTTTTCAAAATAAGTTTTTATCAGTGGATGCTCTGAGCAAACAAATTGAAACTGAATGCCACTGGAGGAAGATGTTACTTATGTTGTAAAACAGTAGTTAATTCTTGTTTTTTGGACAGTCGTATGAACTATTCTAGCTTTTGTTAAGTACATGGCTGGAATTTGCAAATCTTAGTCACCTAGCTATTAATCTTCCCCACAAGGGAGGATTGAAAACAATGACAAATAGGTGGCAAGTCTTGAACTAGCTATGTATGAACACTAGCTGAGGATATTTCTTCATATCTTTGAATGTTTTGGCTGTAATAGGAGTTAATGGATGTTCATGGCTTCCAGTGATGGCCATAAATTGCACATGTGTTGGTGCTTTTTATGAAATTATTTCAATAAAAAAACATAAGATGATTAATGCTTGAACTCTAATGCCTAGGAAATAAGACCAAATCTATCACTTGAACCAGAAGGGAGAAACTATTGCCATAATAGATAATCAATAGAGACTGCACTTGACAGTTAAATTTGTAGGCGAGTGGTATTATTTGGTCAACAGGAATGATGTGATCAGTGGGTATCAAATTTCATAAACAATCACCATTAGGTAAATGATAACCCCAAAAAGAAACATAACAAAGAAAAGAATGATTAAGGCAACAAATATGAAGGCGTATTCACTCAATTGTTATATTTGGTACTATTAAAAGGATAAACACCATTTGTACACCAATCAATCATCTCTATATAAGTACGCGAGGAGACAAAGCTAGAGATCCAGATAAATGAAAATAGTTTGTTGTCATATTTGTAAACTAACACCAGGCTCATACTAAGGTGATGGAAGAAAAGCTCTCTTAAAGCTATAATTTGCCAGACTCCAGAAATGATTAGTCACAGACCATTATAGAAAGTAGTTTCATAACATTGAACATATGGTACATATACAAAATTATTACAGTAGGTGTTGGATTGTGGGTTTACATTGGTGGTCATATCCAAACTAACAAAAGAACCAGCAATTTACCAAGTATAACAAGGAAATGTTCAACTAGTCCTTTGTAAAGAGAGGAGACATACCATAACCCTTCCTGCCAACTAACCGCTCCTCCTTCTTATGTGGTGCAGAACCAGAGGTGTTCCTTCAAATAGATGAGACACATAAAAGTCTAAATCCTCAGAATTGTACTTTATGT
>JAULKM010000006.1:12276419-12287699 GCA_032355605.1 Rubia tinctorum | reverse complement strand
TCCTTTTTGGGACGTCCCACAATGATCTTCCTATATCTATTCCTTCCATTTTTAGTCTATAAATCATACCTAAAATACCTCAATGGCCCTTAGTTAAAATCTAAATTTACAAATGTACCACGTGCATGCATGCCTTTAGGTCACTAAATAAAAATTCGTGTGGGCCATTACCCATGTGTTTGAGCTGACAAAGTAATTTTTTTGGACTAAACCCACGTGACTCCATGCCTGACAAGATATCCTTAATGTTTGTGTCATTTTCCTTTCGGAAGAACATTAAGGGATGGAGGGAGTATATGGATGGCCCCAATACTTGCTACTATTTACCAATCTTGGTAGCATAGTAGTAGGAACGGGAGTAACATTATAAATTCTTATATTTGACCCTTAATAACTTAGAGCCTCCTCTCTTGTTTTAATGATGCCAGGAGGGGGCTGGTCGAATTTTGGCATCGCTTTCGGGGATGTTAGTATAAAGGTCTAGTTGTTGACTTCCATAGCGTGTTAGTTAAGCAGTTAGTGTTGTTATTTTACTTTTTATTTTTCGGAATAAGTATTGCTTGTGTTCTTGGTGTGAACTGAGAATCCTTGCACTACGATTCTGACTTTTGTGTCTTCTCTTTATTTTGATTTTATTTGGAAAAATGTGGATAAAAGAGGCTCAACGAGTGAGATTTTGTAAGATATTTCATTGTGACCACCATACGGAGTCTTGCTCTTGGATGAACGAATGTGTGTGAGAGAGAGAGAGAGGTAGGAATTGTTGGTTTCCAAGGCCAATGGGATCGAGATTGGTACCCATACCATGACTCTCTCAATTTGGGGTTGAGTGGTAACCCGATTCCAAGGTATGGATATGCATTAAGAAACTAACACTTTGGGTTAGATAGTTGGTCTTCACCAACCTATACAATGCCCCAAACCCAATCCCTATGATTAGTTCCCAAATTGGATTATGGAGAAATTTTGCAAGCTATAGCTAATGTGAGCGAGAGTAGTGAGTTACTCCAATCACAATTTCATAGCGACACTAGATATTTGGGGACTCAACTCTTCTCAAGCATTGAGAAAGTTGAGGGGCAAGTGAGTGATTTGATTGAAAGAGTGAGCCAACTAGAAACCCAAGATTCCGAAAATCAACCATCCCTAGCTGAACTTGAGATTTTGGTTGATGAATCCAAAGGGGATGGGGAGTGGTTTATTGACAGTGAAGAAGTAGAAGAATGGGTGATTATAATCAATCCATCATATTACATATTTTCACTCAACCTCCAACTATAAAACCAACTCCCACATTTTTTAAATCCTTAGAGGAAACCATAGAGTAGCCAATTGAATATGCTAAGCTTCCAAACCACCTATTTTCTCTAAGGTTGACTCCTCCTCTACTACATCTTCCTCTTGGAAAATTGTTACCCCCACTTCTTCATTTATGGTTACCTATGGTGGTGGGGTACAAACCAGTACCATATGGATAACATTAGGTTCATCCCGACGGCCTTAAATGTACGGAGCTTCTCAGGAGACAAACCGAGCTTTCAAAAAATTAGTTCAGTTAGTTTTTCATTGAAAAAATATCAAAAATATATATATTCTTCACTTTTATCTTTTTCATCCTTTCATTCCGTGAGACAAGCCATTTGAGAAGGACCCTTCGAGGTCACATGAGTGAGTTCCACTACTTTGATCTTTCCCACTCATGATTTCTATTGTTTCATTACATTGGGGACAATGCAAAGTTCAAGTGTGAGGGAGGGAGATTCCTTTGTGTTTTTGGTGTTGTTTTGTTTTGGGTATGTTTTGGTGTTATCTTTGGTTTTGGGAAATTTGGTAGAATTTCCGGTGGTGTAATCTTTAGGGTGCTATCTCTTTATGTTTGGGGATGTTTTGGGAAGAACAACTTTGGTGGTGTAACTTTTTGTTTTTCATTATCTTCATGTAGTGTGAAACCCATCTTTTGGGGAATTTTGTGCTACACAAAAAAATGATTTTTTAAAAATGAAAAAATATATATATATATATATATACCCAGCTAAGTTGGAAACCCAAAAGGGCAACTTATACAAAAATGGCAAGAAAGCCCAGATAAGTCGAAAGACCTAGGTAAAATGAGAGGCCATGCACAGCTAGGTTGGAAAACCTAGGAAAAATGAGAGGCCATGTGAAAAAAGGTGAGAAATGAGCTCAACATGTGTAAATGTTAGGATAAAAACTCAAAATGACTCCTAGGAAAATTGAGAGAAATTAGAAACTAAATTGGACATCTTTTGCTATCTTTGGTGGTTTCTTCATCAACATCTATTGAACTATCTTTGGCGGTTCTTCGGAGGACTAAAATAATTTAGCACTTATCATTTTACTTTACCTTTTTCTTCTTGGATGAATTTTGGGTGGTTAGGTTACTTTATCATCTTCGGGGAGAGTGAGAGTTGTGAGATTCTTACAATCTTTGAGGGAACTAGGGTAGCTTGGGAATAAGTTGAATGTATCAATTAACTTATTTTTGCATGCTACATTCCTCTTGGATCTTTTCTCGTTTTTGTTTACTCGAGGACGAGTAAAGGTTTAAGTGTGGGGGGGATTGATGTGCACATTTATGCATGCGTTAACCAATACATTTTCCACGTTTATTATCATGTTTTGTTTGGTTGATTTCTAGTTTTAGTTAGGTTTATAGGACAAAGGGTTTAGATGACCGTTATTGGTTTTCTTGTCTAAATCCCGAAGGCATCGTCAACCAGCCAAACCAGCTGGCCGAACCAACCGAAGATATTTGAAGGCTATTAAAAAATGGAAGGTATCGTCAACCAACCGAACCATCCGGTCTTCACTATTTATCCAGTGGCTAAGTATGGATGTGCACCACACCGTTTCACACGGTCCGCGTATTTTCAACTCCAAAGTGCAAAAACCAGCCCATGGGGAGTGAAAAACCACTCGGCCCACGCCGTTCAATTGAGCAAAAAGTGTTTCCAGCTGATGGCACATGCTAAATGACACGGGGCGCATGATAAGAAGTTCAAAATGGGGCTTCAGCTGACGGCCAATGCTACTACGAGGCAACACGGCCCGTGCCATTTTCCATTGGTCATGTCAATTGCAGCTGCTAGGGTTTTTTGGCCTCTTTTGGGCCTTTTTCAAGGCTCAATTCCCTACTACTATATATATGGACCTATGTATACTAGGTTTTAAGTTTAGACAAGAGTAGCCTAGAGAGAGAAATGAGCTATTCCTTCTCGCTAAACTCTTTTTTCTTCTTATCTTTTTTCTTCTTTTTCCCAAAGGCATTGAATTCAGTGAAATACTTGGGTCCAATGCTTAGGGAGTAGTTAATTTACTTGGGGTTTGTATTTGTATTCATGAATTAATGTTTGTTTTATGAGATTTCTTAGATCTACCTAATTCTATGTGTTTGTGATTATTATGTTGGCTTGTTCTTCATGTTATTATTAATTGCATGATTGTCACACTAAGACTGGCACACACCGTAGTCTACTTTCATTTTGGCGCAATTATTGATATCCACCGAGGAGGGAAACATAGTTGTTCTTAAGGTAACGATAGTCCGGAACCGTATAGGTGTGTGCATGTGGGTTGCTGAGTCAATGTTAAGATCGACCATACACTAGTCTTAGCCTGCAAATTGTACCGAAGGGTTACGGATAGAGATAGCGATAGTAGCAAACTAGGGTTAGCGTTTTGCAACCGTAGAGCCATTGAAAGGTGCTTCACCCCCTTTACTTTTTAGGCTTAGGGAGAAGCATTCATGGTGTAGCGTGCGGGACGTAATCATATGGGGAGATACAGATCTGCACAGCAGGAAGGGCCATTGTTGCACTCCCCTAATTATGGAGGCAGAACCGATGGAAGATTACATGAGTACCCTACGTGACAGGTATGGGGAAGTGTTGATCATCGACCACACCACGTGTCATAAACACAAAAAATAGGTTTGTAGTTCTTGTATGTGATGGAATAAAGGATCGAAACAACATTGATCGTGTTATGCAGATACTTGCCATATTCTAATTTACATAGTTTATTCTCTCGTGATTTTCATGCTAGTAGTTGTTAGTAATCCCCCCCCCCCCCAAATTTGTTTTAGCAATACTAGCTATTCCTGACAAGTGATCATATTGACAACCCAATCGCGACTATGTTTAGTTAACTTTTAGATTCCTATCATCTTTGTAGACGACCCCGACCTTGTCACTATCTACCCCATATGTAGAATAGTAGTAGGAACAGAAGCAACAACACAAATTCTATCTTTGATCCTTAACACTTAGCCACCTCTCGAGTTTAACGATACCAAGAGAGGAAGGGTCACCTAGCGCAACCACCCCCGCCGCTCGAAGTCTAGCACCCTCACCTCTGCACGCTGCTTGAGATCTCAGGAGTTTCGCTGGTGTTCATCGATGGTGCTTAGATCGGGCGGAGACAGAACTGAGCAGTGAAGTTTATATCCGTCGGTGGGGCGTAAACGGCTTCAACTCCAACAAATATGGTTGATTAAGGATTATAAAAATATGGGTTGTGGTGCAGGGTGGTGGTGGAGGAGGTGGTTGTGGGTTGTGGGTTGTGGGTGGTGGGTGGTGGTAGGGCGCGGTGGTTGGAGGCGGAGGCAGATGGCAGGGGTAGAAATGAGTTACATGAAGCAATAGGCATGAATGGTGGAAGAGAAGAAAAGAAGAAGAATAGGGGTTTGGGGATTTGTAATTTCATTCTTTTTTTAAAAAAAATCTAAAAATAATTTCAAAGGGGTAAAATAGTATTTTCACCCAATTTCGACCTAAATCTATCAGAATTGGTAGGTTTGCACTTACACTAACTATCTAGGGTTATGTTTATACTTAAAATTATCAAAAGGTTATATTGGTACTTATATAATAGCATTTTTTCTAAAAAAATTCTAAACCTCTAGTTCACTATATTTTAAAGAAAAAAATTAATCACTTTTTTCCAACACGGGCGTTTTATGGTAAGAGAATAAAGTTTACTTAAATCCAATCCTACAATTCCAAAATAGGAATAATTTCAGTTCAGTTTCAATCCTAAATAATATTCACTAATCGGTTCGGTTCTTGGTCCATTTTGTTTCCATTCCGATTCCAATCCTAATTGATTTCGGTCCGATCTTGGACCGTCGAACACCCCTACATCCAGGACAGACCATATGGAGATCCCTTCTTTATTAATTATAATTTAAAAGTCATTCTTCACAATTGTGGAAGAGAACTTTTGATATTAAGATGTCGATTTCCACTTTCTTTCATAAACGATTCATAAGTAAACTTATACACTACCTCCTAGAAAAATTTTGATATTCATAAATGAAATTAAAATTTTAAATTAGATGTGTGTTTTTATTTAATTAGTACATGTTATAAAGTAATCAATGCATAGTTAATATGATAATTTTAAATTGTCAAACTTTAGTCTCCCCTGTTCTGTGTAATATATACTAGTTGTAGGCCAACATATACATGTTTTACCAAAACAGGAACGATTCCTAACTTAACATATACACTACCTCCTGAAAAAATTTCATAATTCATGTTCATAGCTTTAAAACAAATGCGTATTTTGGTACAAATGTAAGGTAACAGATGCATAGTCCATATGAAATTTTTCAGCGTCTTTTAGTTCATTTTTCTAATGTTTACCACATGTTTCTTTATGTTCATAGAATTATAATTCATATATCCACTGGTTCAGAAGTTTAAACAATTTCAATCACATCGAATGTCAACAGAAAATAATACTGACACTCTAATTCCTCATACTTTCGGAAGCTACCAATACAACTGTCACTTCTGGCAATTCCTAATTAGAGCTAGGATCGCTTTTGAGATTGCTGGGGCTGCAACCGAGCTTGGATCAGCTGGAGACGCTGATTTAGAAGGCAAACAAGCACAAAAACTAATTGATCAAGTTTTTGGAGTTTGTGGCGCTGGTGGCGCCAGAGCTTCTGCCGTCGAAGTCGTCGTACACGGAGGAGCAACTAAAGAAGTTGTTCCAGATGTTTGATAGAGACGACAATGGGCTCATCACGGCGGTGGACTTCATGGCAATAGGTTTGATAGATGTTTGGTTCGAAATAGGAAAGAAGGGAAGGGAAGTTTGCAGAAGGAAGGAGGTTGTGCTTTGAAGAAGAAAGAAGAAGAAAAAAGGTCTGGTTTATATGTTATACTCTGGGCCATATTTTAATGACCAGGCCCGTGAAATATTATTCTATCTCATTAATTGCAATTGGGTTGTTGACCTGTTCATAAACTTATGAACAACCAGGTAGAGGTGTTCATCAACCGGTCCGGATTGGTAAAATGAACAAAATCGAACTGGAATATAAAGAGTGGAACCGGAAATATAGAATTCCTGTATGGTCTTCGGTCTAATATTTTTTAAGATTCAGGGTTCCAGTCCGGTCTATGACTATATTTTTCCGGTCCGGACCGAATAGACCAGTAACTTATTCTTATGTATATATTTTAAGTATATATGATCTAAATTTATATACTAGTTTAGATTTATTTCCGATGAGCTAGTATTCTTTCATATTTTGAGGTAAAATTTTGGGATACATATAAATATAACCCTACTTATTTGAGTAAATCATAATATAACTCTCAGATAATTTTTAGTATAAAAACGATCCTAACTAGTTGATGAAAGTGCCAATATAACCCTAAGACACCATTTCCAACGTTGATCACACATAAAAATGACTAAAATGCTATTTGACCTAAAACCAAAAGTGTTAGGACAATTTTGCACTCATGCCACAACCACCACAGCCACTCTGTCCCCCCTCCCACCACACCACTGTAAACCACACCGCACAACCTCTCCTACTCATCACCCTCCCATTTCCAACGAAGCTTAGCCTCGCCAGCGACCATCCCGACTGGCTCATTTTCCCGACGAGAAGAAATCCCCCTCATTTTCCCTTCTGCCAAATTCCCCTCGATTTTCCGGTGATTTTCCACACCCACCACCACCACCATCCAACTAGTCCCGCCACCAGCCCCACAACTGATGTCCACCCTCCGCCACCGAAACCTTAGCTCCACCAAGCTCGCCGCTAGACGCCCAACCCCCGCCACTGAAACTCTGGCTCCACCGCCCCGCCATTCGACGTATAGCACCCTCACCGCTATCCGTTGCTCAAGATCTTAGGATTTTCGCTGGTGTTTGCTGATGGTGCTTAGATCGGGTTGAGGCGGAGTTGAGCAGTGAAGCTTGGGTATGTCGGTGGGTGGTCGATGGGCATGGGCCGTAAACGGCTCCAACTCCAACAAAGATGATTGATTAAGAGTTATAAAATATATGGGTTGTGGGGCAGGGTAGTGGGAGAGGTGGCTATAGGCGGTGTGTAATGGCAGGGCGCGGTGGTTGGAGGCAGAAGCAGCGCTCGAGCTCTTCTCAGGCAGCTGCAGAGATGAGTTACAGGCGGCAATAGGCGTGAATGGTGAAAGAGAAGAAAAGAAGAAGAGAAGAAAGAAAAGAAGAAGAATAGGGTTTGGGCGATATAATTGTAATTTAATTCTTTTTTATTTTTTAAATAATTTCAAATGGGTAAAATAGTCTTTTCACTCAATTCTGGGCATAATCTGCCGGAATGGGTACTTTTGTGCTTACACTAACTATCTAGAGTTATATTTGCACTTTCAATTATCAAAAAGTTATATTGGCAATTTATAAAAGTGTTTTTTCTAATATTATTCTAATAATGTCTAGTTCACTACTCCCCCGTCCCACTCTAAATTGCTTATTTACTTTTTGAAAGTCAAACTTTGTAAACTTTGACTGTAAATAAAAATTAATTATAAATAATAAATATATCATGTGAGATATTGTTATATTTGTCTTAAGATCTATTTTCTAATTATCAATTTTTAATGCGCCATTAATATAAGTAACTAGAGATATTTGCGGTCAAGCAACTTCTTGAAAACCGTGAAAAAGTAAATAAGTAATTTAAAGTGAGATAGAGGGGGTATATTTTAAAGAAAAATTTTAATCAATTTTTTTCCAACACAAACTTTTTATGGTAAGAGAATAAAGTTTACTAAAATGATCCTACAAGTCCAGAACATAGTGGGAGAGAGATCTGTGCAACCAGACCTGACCAACGAGAAGAAGAAGATGGAAGGGGCGGGAGGATTCTCTCCTCCTCTCTCTGTCTCGTCCCCCCCTTGTACAGTACCAGTAGATGTACTAGGTTGTGGATACTGCGAGATGGAGCCAGAAGGTGTACCCATCCCCTCCACCTCTCCATCCCCACCCCTCTCTTCCCCGGCCGGATCTCCCGACCTCGCTCCTCCTCCTCCCGCCACGCTTACGGATGACCTCCGCGACAAGATCATCAAGCAGGCATTTCCTTTTACTCCTCTCTTCTTCACTTGAATCAATCGTTGACTTCCTTCTCCATCTTTCTCTTGCTTCTAGTGGCCACTTACTTATGATTGATTAGGGTTTTTATATTTGTAGGTTGAGTATTACTTTAGTGATGAAAATCTGCCGTCTGACAAGTATTTGATGAAGTACGCCAGTAAAGATAGAGGCTATGGTGAGTAATGCTTTTTTTCGTTTCATAGGCTAATGTGGTTCACAAACAGTTTAGACTCTAGACCTTAGACAGACACATGGACTCCTAATTTGACCCTCAGTGGATTCAATTATCCATGTGAATTAACTCTACCACACTGGAATGGGGAAGTTACATGACCATTTGTTCATGGCTTGTTATGCTACCAAGAATAAGGTGAAAGTGATGAATTATAGCAGGTACTTGTGACTCGTCTGCCAGCCTAGGTGTCTCCTGGTATGGCTCTTGCAGCGGTGCCGAACATCTGGCTTGGTCGTGAATGATCTCCAACTGTGACCTGATTCACCCTTTATTCACATAACACTCCAATCCATTCGGCATTGCTGACTGCATTATCAGTTATTAATAAAAATGAAAACTTTTGATATAGTTCTAGCCTTAGTTTTGCAGCACTCATGCAGCCCAATGTGATTTTTCTTCATAATTGGCAAAGGTTTTCCACATTTAATATGCTTGTTTACTTTCGCATTGCGAAATGGAGTGTAATTGATGGGGTGTATGGTGGAGTGATAAAATATGCATGTATTAAACATTAGTTGTACTTTTGCCTGATGTGTATTTACATATTTTCATGGTTGCATAATGTATGTATTGGGTTTAAGTTCTAAAGCCATAACCTACAAATGCCATAGCCGTGCAAAGTTAATTGCATATACTATAAAGTCATATACCGAACCTTGTGGCATCTAAAGTGTGGGGCTAACAGTTGGCTGAAAATACAAGTCAGTTATTGATCATGGAATAAGTTATATTATATCATTGATCTAATAATAACTACCACCAACATAGCACATCTGAAACAACACAATCTTGGCTATTGGAATTAAATAAAGGACAAAGGAAGTAAAATTTGTCTTTGAACTGTAAAGAAAACAATTCTATGTTCTATTTTATCTAACTCCAAATTTGCATTAATATTCTTACATTACAAATATATATTCTTACATCCCCTCCTTCATTTCATATATCCATCACTCTAAAAAAAAAATCTAAATCTGAATATAATATGTGTTTAAAAAACGATCCAAACTAGTTTTGTATCTACTGTTTGGATGTTGGATGGAAGTGAGATGAGGCGTAGAAATTCATTCTAAGGAGAGAAAGCTGCACTGTATGTATGCAACCTGGGTAAACTGTCATGAAGAGAAAGCTGTTATATATCCTCTCCCCGGTCTCCTTTTTCTTTCTTAATCCATGCTGTCTAATTAAGTTTTGAATTAACCATTATGAAGGTCTCTTTAACTGAATGCTGGATTTTTTTTTGCCATATATGACAATGTCAGCTTACAGCCTAGAATCGGGAAGTTAAATTCAGATTTGTTGTTGATGGTATTTGTTTTTGGCTAGAATAACTAATTAGATTTGGTTGGGAATGTAACCAATGACGGTATCGTAGAATTGGGAGTGGTAAATTATTGGTCAATTCTCAATACTGGCATAGATTAAGAAGTTATTGGCTATAGTGCAGCGTGTTACAAATACTTTGCTTTGAATCCATATGCTCCCTCCGTCCCTCTGTAAGCGTCTTGGTTTATTATTCATTAATAAAGTTGATTATGGTTAAATTGTAAAAATTTATAGATATATAAATTGAAAAATTAGCGTGTGAGATCTTGTTACATTCATAGTAATGTATATTTTAGAAGATCTAGTTTTTTATAATTTTTTACCATACGTAAGTCATGATATTAAACTTTTAAAATCATACATAATTAGATAAAAGAAGTAAGACACTTACATAGGGACAGAGGGAGTATTCTGTTTTAATTGCAGATTTTAATCACTAAAAATATCATCTCTTTTCTCGTCTGGGTTTTTCAATGTGATTTGGTCTGTTCTCTTGGACCATCTTTACTTCAGCTGCTCCATTTTTAATCCGTTGGATTTGATGAAACTTTGTTGGTTTTATAGAGCTTCTGTCTGGATTCCTAATCTGTTGCCCGCCCTGCAGTTCCTGTTGGGGTTATTGCTTCGTGCAGAAAAATCAAAAAACTTACCAAAGACATATCCTTGATAGCGTCTGCACTCGGGGAATCTTCTCTTCTTGTAAGTTGCTTGTTTCTCGGAAGCCTATGTTTCACTGTTGGATTTTAGCTCTCTCTCTCTCTCTCTTTCTTTCTCAGAGTTATAAGCCATCTCTCTTCTTTGTCTGTACTACAGTCTACTGTTCACCATTTCATAAAAATTTACAATCACCTTAATTCTGTTTGGTAATCGTAGGTTGTGAGTGCCAACGGCAAGAAGGTGAAGCGAATTCATCCGCTTCCCTTAGAGAATAAGGACCCAATGGTTTACCCACCCCTTCTGTTTTCATTTATTTTCATTTTCCTTTGCCTTCTCTCCTCAAAATGGCCATTATTCTTAGGCCAACATTTTTAGTGATTGAAGTTGTGGTCCATTTGCATATTATCTCCAGCTTTGCACTGTTGTGGTGGAAAATTTCCCTGATAATCACTCTGAGGAGAACCTTCAGCAAATATTTGGTGAAGCTGGAAAGTGAGGACCTTGCTTTCACTCTAAAATTATGCATGTTCCTATATTTTGCTGCCAAACCCTTGTTTTGTTCTATAAATGCACAAGACTAACCGTTATTGTTTAAATTTCTAGCATTCAGAAGATCGTCATTCGCGATCCACATGCTGCTAGGGATTCCAAAAAGCTCACAACTA